>JARGCV010000248.1:27997500-28423234 GCA_034064705.1 Bothrops alternatus | reverse complement strand
CTCCACAGACAACTAAAGGAATGGAAAAATGTTATACAAATTGATTGCATTTCTACTAGTTATTATTTATATGTTTTTTTTATAAAAAAGAAACAGAACACATGATGGAATGTTTTAAAATTATAACACAATGCAGGAGGAAATCATCTCTTTGCTTTAACCATGTTACTAAAAGTGGAGTTCAGTTCAAGTAATAAAACTCAGTGCTGAGATCGTTCAGCATTGACTTCTCTCGTTTTTTCATAATTTAAAAATAACACTTTTATTTAGAACTATAGGAGAATTGCCTCCCCTAAGTCCTGAATATAGTTCAGATAAAAGGATTTAAAAAAAAAACTAAATAGAAGAAGCTAACAAATTAGCAGGTAGTGTAGTGTAATATTAACTTGTGGAATTCACTGTTTTAAGGATGCATTAGTGACAAATTGCTAAAAAAAACCTGTAAAAAAATAGAAATGGAAAATAATGATTACAAATCGGAGGTATTAGCCACAATTAGCTCCAAGATCATCTCCGAATTCCTACGTGATCTTCCTTGTAAGTACTGTATAGAAAAAATCAAGCCTCTTGGATTGGCAAGGGTGGTGGGAGCCTGTGGCCAGGAGCTCCTGGAGTCTTTTTCAGCTGAATAAATCCACCAACATTCTCCAAAAAGGAATAAGATACTCCTACTTGCAACCTGCCATGTTCCCTCAGCTACACAACAAGTGTTCAGCCTTCAGATTAGGCACAATGTGATAGCTATCCCAGACAGGGGGTAGTTTTTGTATTATGAAGAGAGAACATTTGAAGTTATTTTTACAAATCTGTTGGAATCCCAGGGGATCTACTGCAGGTTCCATTAATGGAAATCCACATCCTAAGCAACACCCAGCATTATATTTTTTATTTAGAAAGGGAGCCAGAAAAATCAACTTCTGCCAGCTCCTATCAACAGAGATGGGGTGGGGGGAAGAGTCAGTAATGTAAGCTCACATTTTATCCCTGTATTCCAGCACTTTTGAGGCTGTGCTCCTCCCACCGCAGATATCCCACACTTTATAACATTCTGACCTTTTGTTACTTCTGAAGTAATCAGATGCTATGATTAATTATCCAGGCGGATTATTTTAATTAATAGAGATGGCTTAAGGATAAAATGGAGAGGGAAAAAAGGGGGGGGAACCCCACCTATTTAAAATTCTGTATTTGATTTCTGCAAAGTGAAATTAAAAAGCCCCCTTGCTGTTATCGCAGCTATTTGTTGTGACCTAGACTAGAGAGAGCCCACAACTTTGGTCCCATGAGGACTAGTAACCTGAACAATTTAACATACTGGAGAAATTAGAGTGCCAGTGGTTCACAGATCAACAAGTGGTGGCGGTGAGGAAAGCAGTATTTTCAAGAAATAGACAAATCAGAAGGGTGAAGCCCACAGCCATTGGCAACACTGATTCCCACAGAAAGGAGCAATGGATTGCAGTTTTCCTTCCGGCTTTAACCTTAGTAATATGAACTTAGAGAGTGTGGCTTGTACATCCTTGTTTCTGATTTCAGCAGGATATGGGGATTCAGCTCCTATATAGGCAAGTTGCTGTGGCGTAGGGCCTGTCTAAATTTGACAGCAAATATTTTCCTCTGCTGCTCCTCCGCTAGAAATCAGCAGGCTGTCAGAAAGAGCTTGTTCACACATCGGTTCCCTTTGCCAAAGTCAGACAGGAGACTGTAGGCATATTTAATACATGTATTTTTGGGGTAACTTGAGATGGACCTGAAATCCTGGTCTGTCACACTGGATTTCCCAAGAATGTTTTCCCAAAAAAACCAAGATTGATTTTTTATCTCTGCTCTGCAGAAACCTCTTAACCGAGCAGGGCAAAAGTATTACAGTTCCCACCAATATTGGCGTCTCTTTATAGCACGTTCGGGGCTGTTGGAAAAACCACGGTGTTTTCTTTTTTTGAGGCCTCGGTCGAGGTGTCTTCCTGAGCCTTCTGTGCCCGTTTCCTACGGTAACAGAGACAACGCGGGGCTGGCCCTCCGCGCCATCCAACGCCAATATTACCTGCATATCGATAGGAACCTAGCGCGCATCGCCAGGCGCATTCTCCAGCTGCACAAGCCCCTTCGTGAAAAAGCGCGGCGCCCCCAGAAAAATCGCCCAGCTGGTTCGGAGAAGAACGAGCGTGCCCTCTCTCTCCTCTCTCTCTCTCTCTCTCTCTCTCTCTCTCTCTTCTCTCTCTCTCCTCTCTCTTCTCTCTCTCTCTCTCTCTCTCTCATCTCTCTCTCTCTCTCTCTCTCTCCCTCCCTCTCTCTCTCTCTCTCTCTCTCTCCCTCCCCCCCCCTCTCTCTCTCCCTCCCTCCCTCCCTCACCCCCCTCTCTCTCTCTCTCTCGCTCTCGCTCTCGCTCTCCTCTCTCTCTCGCTCTCTCGCTCTCTCATCTCTCTCTCTCTCCCTCCTCTCTCTCTCTCTCTCGCTCTCTCGTCATCTCTCTCTCGCTCAATCTCTATCTCCCTCTCTCTCTCTCTCTCTCTCTCCCTCCCTCCCCCCCTCTCTCTCTCTCCCTCCCTCCCTCTCTCTCTCTCTCGCTCTCTCTCTCTCTCCTCTCTCTCTCCTCTCCCTCCTCCCTCCCTCTCTCTCTCTCTCTGCTCAAAGTGGACGGCCCAAAAGCTTCCTTTTTTTTGTCTTTCCCAGCTAACCTACCACCGGTGAGAGCGCACAGGGTCGGCCTCCTCCGGGTCCCGTCAGCGAAACAATGTCGTCTGGCAGGCCCTAGGGGGAGGGCCTTTCTCTGTTGTGGCGCCCGCCCTTCTGGAACCAACTACCTCCCTGAAGTCCGCGTTTCTCCGACTCTTCCGGCCTTCCGAAAGAACCTTAAAACCTATCTTTGCCGGCAGGCCTGGGGATGATTGTGGACGGTGGTGTGAATGTTGAATGTGTGTGGGGTTTCTCATTTTTTTAAAAAATATTTTTGGTTGGATTCAGATTATGATCTGTTGTTTTATATAGATGTTGTAAGCCGCTCCGAGTCTTTGGAGAGGAGCGGCATATAAATCCAATAAACAAACAAACAAACAAACAAACAAACAAATAAATAAATAATGAACAAACAAACAAACAAACAAACAAACAAATAAATAAATAAATAACCGAAACGAAACGAAACGAAACCAGACCAGTCCCAATAAATTCGCGTCTGCATCGATTCCTGGAGCGCGGCGGGGGGGGGGGGGCGGGGCTGGGCTGCTCTCCTTGCCTGCGAATCGAAAGAGCTTAAGATCTTCGCCAGGCGGCGGGGATGGCGATCGCCTTTCGTTGGAATTCCTGGGAATGGAGATCTGGGGGCGCCGACCTCCGAAGCGCATCAGTCGAGCCCCAGCTTTGGCCCCCGCGCGCGCGTGTGCGTGCGTGCGTGCGGTGTTCGTGTGCGCGCGCGCGTGTGTGTGTGTGTGTCCTCAGCCGGAGGGGCGAGGGGCGGAAAGCGAATGGGCAGGTGGGGAGGGGATTTTCGAAAGAGTCGCTTCGCCTGACAGCCCGGAGGGGCGGGGGGGGAGGGGGCGAAAGGAGGAGCCACCCCGCAGCGGCGGCTGCCGAAGAGAGGGGGGGGGGGCAGAGCGGCGGCGCCCAGGCAATCGGGCAGGGTGTGGTGTGCTGTGGTGCGCCGAGGAAGGGGCCGGAGCAAGCGCTGCGCGCCCAACCCCCGTCGCGCCGGGAAGGCAGAGCCGTGCGGGGGCCGCAGAGCAGGGCCGGCGTGGCAGTCGGGATGCAGAAAGCCATGGAGAAATCCCAGAACTTCCGCATCGACGCCCTGCTGGCCGAGGACCCCGGCGCGGCCGGTGGCCCAGCGTCTCCCCGGAGAGCTCAGGCGGGAGTCCCGGCGCCTGCCTGCGGACCGAGACGCCCTCTCCCTGCGCGCGCCGCCGGGCTTGGCCCCTCTCCCCGCCGCCGCCGCCGGCCGCCGCCCTTCATCCCCAAGCCCGGCTTGCTGAACCTGGCCCCGCCGGCCCTCGGCGGCTTGCCGGCCCTCTACCCCGCCCCCGCTGTACCCCATCCCGGCTCTGGCGGGCCAGCACTTCCGCCTTCGCCTACCCCCGCCGCCTTCCCGCCGCTGTCGCAGCCGGGAGCCGAGCCTCTAAAGGCGGCCGCGGGCATCGGTCCTTTCCCGCTGGAGCACTGGATTCGGGCCGGGATCATGGCGCCCCCGTTTCCCGGATTTCCACGGTAAGAGCCCCAGGCAGGGCGGCCGTCCCGACGGGAGTCCAAGGGCTCGAAGGCGGGGAGGGTTTGACACCCGACGGTTCTCCAAGGGAGCGCCGCCTTATTAGCCTGGATCCGGGCAGCGCTCGGCTTCCCCGGGCTTGTGTTGCCGAGAGCCCCTGGTTGCGTTGCTGCTCCCGAGTTAAAAAAAAAGAAAACACCATCCCTGCAGAGCCAAGAGGGCCAGGAGAGCCCGGGCGGGGAAGGGTGGCAGCGGTGGCTGACGGCTCCCAGAGCCAAATAATGAAGGGGGAACGAAGGCCAACAGGTGGGGCAGTAGCTTTGGCTCAGCCTTGAGCGCCCAAGGCCAGTGGTCCACGGTCCGATTGTCTCCGGCCCCCTGCTGCTTCTTAGAGGAAGGGGAGGCGGCTTCTGCGGAGAATCGAGGAGGCTTCGAAGTTCGAATCGTCGAACCGCTGGCAGGAATTCTCCCAATCTTGCCATCCTCAGAGGCCTCCGAGGGTTCCCGCTGAAGGGGGTGTGTTGGGGCCGAAGGGGGCGGGAGGGAACAGATGCTCGGCTTCTCTTCGGTTTGCTTTCCATGGGAAAAAAAACGGATTGGATCGCCCAGGGATCCGCGACAAGCTCGCCGGAGGCACTGCTTAACCCACCCCTCTTTGACCCCCCTCCCCACCCCCTGATTTCTCTCAGCATCTCGCTGATGAGCCCTAAATGTTTCTGTCCAGATCTCCAGCTTGTCGAACTGCCAGCTTCCCTCTCCTGCGCACGCATTGTAGTCCCACAAATCTGGAAGTGCCACCAAGTTGGATCAAGTTTACTGATGTCGTTCGCGCCGCTGTATTTTGTTCCGGACAAGTTTGTCTGTGGTGCGTAAAGACTTTCCCTCGTGGGAAAGGCTGTCTTCTGAAGGGGAGAGATCTAAGTGATGACCCTCAGAAATCTAAAACACACAAACCTAGGATTACCCCTCACATTGAGCTCCCTGGTACCGCTGGCTCTTTGGGCTACAGAATAACTCCTGCTGTGGAAAAAAGGAGCTAATGTGAAAGAAACTTCTGCGCCGTCTTCAGAAAAAAAAATAACCCCTTTCGGTTGCAGGTGAGCTGACCGGGAGGGGGGGCTCCCTTCCTGCAGAGTTTGTAGGGTGACGTCCGTTCTGAGTTTTTCTGCCCGGAGAGAGGTTTGGATTGGGATGGGCGTCCAAGATCCAGTTTCCGTGGCCCCGGTGCCAGGAAAGGCCAGAGCTTATGAGCGATTGGTCTCCAGAAGCAGCTCCAGCTCTACTATTAATACCCCAACCATAGAAATCAAAGCTGCCAGGAAGGATTGGTAGCTCAGCCTGCAATATGCCCTGTCAGTTCCCATTCCCTTCATTTCCAGCCCAGACGTAAGGGATAAACTTTACACCATCTATTGTTTGGTGAGAACCAGGCCATCCCACCTGGAATGTAACAAGTCCATAAGGGCGGAAGGATGGGGGCGGGCTCTCCTTTCCTGGCTCTAAGAATGTTATGTGGAAGGAAAGACAGGTGAGATCCTGGCAGTGCAATAGGTATATAGGACCAGTAAATGTTCCTAGGTTAAATAATTGTTGTTAGTCGTGAAGTCGAGTCCTGTCCAACGTTCCTCCAGGCCTTCCTGTCCTCTACCATCTTTTGCAGTCCATTTAAGCTCACGCCTACTTCTTCAGTGACTCCATCCAGCCGCCTCATTCTCTGTCGTCCCTTTCTTCTATTGCCCTCAATCTTTCCCAGGATTAGGCCCTTCTCCAGTGAGTCCTTCCTTCTCATTAGGTGGCCAAAGTATTTGAGTTTCAACTTCAGGATCTGGCCTTCTAAAGAGCAGTCGGGGTTGATCTCCTCTAGGACTGACTGGTTTGAACGCCTTGCAGTCCAAGGGACTCGCAGGAGTCTTTCTCCAGCACCATAGTTCAAAGGCCTCAATTCTTTGTCACTCAGCCTTTCTTATGGGTCCAACTTTCGCACCCATACATTGCAACTGGGAAAAACCATGGCCTTGACTATACCCACTTTTTGTTGGCAGGGTGATGTCTCTGCTTTTTAGTATGCTGTCTAGATTTGCCATAGCTTTCCTCCCCAGGAGCAAGCGCCTTTTAATTTCTTGGCTGCAGTCCCCATCTCCAGAAGCCTAGACTACAGCTCCCTCATCCCCAAACCGTTGTGGCTAACTTATTACAACAGCTTGAAGGAGGCTGAGCCAGGATGAGCCTGGAGTAGTCAGACCTGTTTCGAAGGCAGGAGGGGGATGAAGGTTTAAGCCCCCTCCACCCCGTTTTGTGGGGAGATCGGCCTCCCGAGAGCTTCCTTCACATACACACACACACCCGCCTCATCCGGCAGAAAGGAGTAGGCAGTTCGGGTCCTAAAGGGGGGGAAAGCTCTTTGGCTACTTTGGGAGACCTCCATTCGCTTGTTTCCAGCACAGTTACCGGGCCTGGTTCAACCCGTGTCCCATTAAATTGCCCCGAGCCTTTGCTCTCGCTTGGAAGAACCGCACAGCTTAGCGGCAAGTGTGAACCCACCGCCAACGCTTAGTCAATAATGTTGAATGAAAAGACTGCTGTGTCGTGATGTAGAGACCGAACCATGATACTCAACTTAGTATTTAGTTATGATCCTGCGTGGGAGCCCACCGAGACGACCCTGACTGAAGCTCGCCTAGGCAAGCCACCCGGGGAACCGAGGCAACAGCAGAGCCAGACACACACACACACACACACACACACACACAACACAACATCCCGCCTCGCTCCCCCCGCTGTCCCGAAGGCAGCTTTTCCCACATCAATCAACCCGGCCCCCGAGGCAGGGGAAGTTGTAAAAGGTTTTGAACTTTAATCCTCCCAAGGCCAAAGCGGGCGGGGGGTGGTGCAATTAATTTGTTACCAGTTTGAGGAGAAGGGAGGTCTCGATCTTTTGGGTCGTCTGGAAAACACCCAGGAAAGCTTGCCATGGCACAAACCCAGGCAAGATGCCTTTCGGAGGCTTCTGCCCATCTTCCTTGAACTACCGTAGTTGTTGTGGGGGGGGGGGGGGAAAGGGGAGGTAGCGCCGAAGCAACTAAACGAAAAGAGGGGGAAAATTTGAATTTCTTCTAGAAAGGACGGAAACATTAAGCTGCCTTTTGCCCAAACTTACAAAGGATGGCTCTCCCCCTGCTGAAAATAGGAGCCTTCCCTACTGCTGAATTCTCTAGGGCGGGTGGCTGCTTTATTGGGAGAACTTTGGGAAATTGGTGGCAGACGGGACCGCCAATCGTGTCTGAGTCCAAATTATTTAATTATAGTGTATCCAACATTCCTCCCCATCTCTCCTAAATAACACTGCTGTGAGAAGACTGGAGTGAGCTTTGCCTTCAGTTCTGTCACCCGGAGCAATTTCTTCTGATTGGAGTGCTGTGCTGGTGTGTATGCTGTGTGTGTATGAGGGTATGGCATTTGTTGTACAAATCCAGATTTCCACCCCCCTCTCCCTCTCTCCCCCTCTTCCCCTCCCCTCTCCGTCCCTCTCTCTCTCCCTCTCTCTCTCTCTCCTCTCTCTCCCTCTCTCCCTCTCTCCCTCCCCCCTCTCTCTCCCTCCCTCCCTCTCTCCCCTCTCTCTCTCACACACACACACTAGTGGCAAAAAGTGGAACTAGAAAGTTTTCAAGCCTGCTCACTTTTAGTAGCTGCTTAGCTGTCCACAGGCACTGCTGTAAAAGAATCCCATTATATGCAGCCTGTTGGTTGGGAGGGAGCCTGCCGAGAATCGCACCTGAAACCTAAGTAAGTCATACTCCCTAAGCCCAATCTGCAAGCGATTGCAAGCACGAAAATGTAGCTAAAGAACCCATTGTGTCATCTGTCCTCTCTTTCTCCTTTCTCTCTCTGTCTCTCTGCCTCTTTATGTGAATCCAAATTGAACAGTCATGAAGGTTTATTTTAAAAACTAAAACATTTTCCCGCCAACATTCCCCTGTCTAGAATAGGCATTAAATGCTTTTCATTCTCAGATACTTCAATTTAATTAATTTAACGGTTCACCAGGAACCCCATTTTTAATGGTCACAATGGCCCATTCTAAAGTCTTTTTTTTTTTTTTTTTTAAAAAGGAGCAGTTTCTGCCATTTATTATAAAAAGAAACAGGAACTGTTTTTGCTCTCTGCCGCCACCAACATACCCCCCACCGCCAGACTCTTCGGAGTCCCTGTCTCCAATCTAGACTACAACTCCACCATCTTCACTCACAGAAGTTGTAGCCGAACATGCCAGAAAAGGAGGAGGTTAAGGAAAATTATTGCGCTTTTGCTGTAATTTTAAAATATACTGCTCAAAACATATAAAGGGAACACAAAAATAAGACATCCTAGATCTGAATGAATGAAATATTCTTATTCAATGCTTTGTTCATTACATAGTTGAATGTGCTGACAACAAAATCACACAAAAATTATCAATGGAAATCAAATTATTAGCACCCATGGAGGTCTGGATTTGGAGTTACACTCAAAATTAAAGTGGAAAAAAAACACTACAGGCTGATCCAACGTTGATGTAATTTCCTTAAAACAAGTCAAAATGAGGCTCAGTAGTGTGTGCGGCCTCCACGTGCCCTACAATGCCTGGGCATGCTCCTGATGAGGTGGCGGATGGTCTCCTGAGGGATCTCCTCCCAAACCTGGACTAAAGCATCCCCCAACTCCTGGACAGTCTGTGGTGCAACTTGTGGCGTTGATGGATGGAGCGAGACATGATGTCCCAGATGTGCTCAATTGGATTCAGGTCTGGGGAACGGGCGGGCCAGTCATTCCATAGCATTAATGCCTTCTTGCAGGAACTGCTGACACACCCAGCCACATGAGGTCTAGCAATTGTCTTGCTTTAGGAGGAACCCCAGGGCCAACCGCAGCAGCATATGGTCTCACAAGGCATCTGAGGATCTCATCATGGTACCTAATGGCAGTCAGGCTACCTCTGGCGAGCACATGGAGGGCTGTGCGGCCCCCTAAAGAAATGCCACCCCACACCATTACTGACCCACTGCCAAACCGGTCATGCTGGAGGATGTTGCAGGCAGCAGAATGTACTCCACGGCGTCTCCAGACCCTGTCACGTCCTGTCACATGTGCTCAGTGTGAAGCTGCTTTCATCTGTGAAGAGCACAGGGCGCCAGTGGCGAATTTGCCAATCTTGGTGTTCTCTGGCAAATGCCAAACGTCTTGCACGATGTTGGACTGTAAGCACAACCCCCACCTGTGGACGTGGGGCCCTCATACCGCCCTCATGGAGTCTGTTTCTGACCGTTTGAGCAGCCACATGCACATTTGTGGCCCGCTGGAGGTCATTGTGCAGGGCTCTGGCAGTGCTCCTCCTGTTCCTCCTTGCACAAAGGCGGAGGTAGCGGTCCTGATGGTGGGTTGTTGCCCTCCTACGGCCCTCCTCCACATCTCCTGATGTACTGGCCTGTCTCCTGGTAGCGCTTCCATGCTCTGGACACTACGCTGACAGACACAGCAAACCTTATTGCCACAGCTCGCATTGATGTGCCATCCTGGATGAGCTGCACTACCTGAGCCACTTTTGTGGGTTGTAGACTCCGTCTCATGCTACCGCTAGAGTGAAAGTACCGCCAGCATTGAAAAGTGACCAAACCATCAGCCAGAAAGCATCAAGGAACTGAGAAGTGGTCTGTGGTCACCACCTGCAGAACCACTCCTTTATTGGGGATGTCTTACTAACTGCCTATGCTTTCCACCTGTTGTCTATTCCATTTGCACAACAGCATGTGAAATTGATTGTCAGTCAGTGTTGCTACCTAAATGGACAGTTTGATTTCACAGAAGTGTGATTGACTTGGAGTTACGTTGTGTTGTTTAAGCGTTCCCTTTATTTTTTTGAGCAGTGTATAATAATTTGGGCGAGTAATACAGGAACTGAGCTAGGCTTTCTGTTTAGGGCTAACCGTTGAGCTGAGCCCGTGTTGTTCTTTCTCCCTTTCTTTACATTGGCTGGCCTGTTTTTTTTTCTTGAGTGTTTTTGTTTCTGTAAAATTTCCGACAAACGCTGACGAACGGTCCGTCTTTACCCCCACACGCCGCCTCACGCTTTCGTGAGGGAGCAGAAGATGCAAATGGGCAGAGAAACCCTGCACAGACTCTCCTCCTCCTGCAACGAGACTAAATCAACGAATGGGCCAAAGGTCGCCCTTCTTTCTCGAGCGACCCAGAGAATTTCCTTTAGGGTTCTCGTCGCCACATGCAGTCAGGAGTCCGGGAGCTGGAGGGCAGCCTGTGCCGCAACCCTCCTGGTAGCTCTTCGAAAGTCTGAATCGGTCCGCGCTCTCCAGGGAAAAGGCCCTCTCCGATTCCATCAGAACCTCTTTCCGAATGAAGCCCCAGAGCTCGATTCGTTTTCCGGGGTCCCAGAGTGCTAAAACTTAAAAGGGGAGGGGGGGAAGGGGAGTTAGTTTATAAGTCTCTCTCTCTCTCTCTCTCTCTCTCTCTCTCTCTCTCTCTCTCTCTCTCTCTCTCTCTCTCTCTCTCTCTCTCTCTCTCTCTCTCTCTCTCTCTCTCTCTCTCTCTCTCTCTCTCTCTCTCTCTCTCTCTCTCTCTCTCTCTCTCTCTCTCTCTCTCTCTCTCTCCCTCCCTCCCTCCCTCCCTCTCTTTCTCTTTTTTCTTTAATACGGAGAGGATTCTTCAGCAGGCGCTGTCTTCTTGCCGTGCCGAAAAGCGAAAGAACGGCTCAATTCACAACGCGACAAGCCGGGTTTGATTCAACTAGTCCGGGCTGCTTGTAAGTCACAGTTGGCTGCGAACGCTTCGCCTTGTTAGGGCAGAAGCCGAAATCACAAAGTGATTTAAAATCAAACAACCAGGCAAACCACGCGCTAGCTTAGCCATCTCCAAACTAGTTTTCCAACTGCCCAGACTCGTGTGGTTCAGACAATAGGAAACGGGTAATCCGAATATGGTTTCGTGTTGTGATGTGGATAGCAAGTAGGAGTCTAGATTGCAAACCAAACTCGGAGTCGAATGAATGAAGGGGATTTCCCGATTAATGTCTCGTGAATAGCTGTCCCAGTTCAGAAGTCTGGACCTTGTGATTCGGCTTGTTCAATAAACTTTTTATTTATTTATTTGTGGAAGCTCGTGGTCCCCAAAACTAGCACGTCGAGGTCACCCAATTCAGCCAGTTTTCAATTCTGCATTCATCTCTTGGGCTGCAACGTCGTAAGGCCGAACTGAAACGGTGGAATTTTCCTGACATCAAACCTCGTTTTTCAGTGGAAGCTCTTCACACATTCAGGGTGAACTTCAGAAGCTCACTTGCCCTGTCGGTGTGAACACGGCTGTCCGTCCATTAAACCATTTTTACTGCCCTGGTGAGTGGAGGGGGGGGGGTAAATATTCATGGATGCGCCTAAATATTGTCACTTCTGCCAGTCATATTTATAGGTAGATTTTCTAATCACTGCTTTATAAAGCTCGGAAAGCTTTTTGCTCAATAACCGCGGGTGCCGAGGCCTAACGGTTAAGAGCCTGTGCAAACGCGGGGTACTAACATCGCGGGGGGCTTTCTCACGCCATTTCCCAAGGCCTTCTTGGATCGTGAGTGGAATCGGGGAGTGGGAGATGTCAGAGCCCGGCCGGAGGCAGGGAAGCGCACAAGCGGACGGTGGGAGAAAGGCTGCAGGTTGTCCAGCTCCACCCCACCCCACCCCACTCCCCCAGGCCATAAGCGCGGAGAGGAAATGGTTCTCAGTGTAAATCCGTTGTAGTGTTTCCGCTCCAGCGCGCAGGGACAAGACTGGATCTCACGCCTCGTTAGCTGGTTCAATGAAACTAGGCGCCTTGGCCGTGTTGGGGACGGGCTGACTAGGCTAAGGCCATTCAAGAAACGAGGGCGTGACAGAAGGCGACAAAGGAGAGGGGGAAGACAGAGACAGCCCGCCAGCTGTGGCCGACCTTGGTTTCAGTAGCTGCCAGACGGGTGGGAGAGTCCTGGGAGAAAATTAGCTGATTACCCAATTAGGATACATACCACTCCTCTCTGTTCTCTGGAATGCTTTGCCCGGATCTTAATTTCCGATCTCTCCCTGCTCCGAATGGGTGTGCTCTCCAACTCTGGCACGCGCGCACCTTGCAACAAAACATCTGCCCTACTTCTTCTCTGCGTCTCCTTTTAGGGATCGTGTCCTTGTTCCCTTCTCATCACGTGCAGGTGTTCAGAGTTGGGCTCGTTCGCTCTTAGGCCAGGTTCTGAAAAAAGGCACTTGGTTCTCAGCCTCCGTTTGTGCAGAAGAACGCTGCGGACTGGCTGGTTTTCCACGCCTGGCTCTGGAAACAAAATGGGGTTCAGATGCGTGGCCATTGAAGTAGGCTTTTTAGAGTGAGCGTGTGAAATCACTGCCGTTAGGCAAGGGAGCGGCTCTTGCCCGACAGAGAAGGAATGGCCTAGCAAAGCTTCCCTTCCCTGAGCATCGAGGAAGAATAGCAGATTGAGACTCCAGACGAGAGTTTCTGCTTGGAGACAGGGCTGCCAGCGGCTTGCTTTCCTTCAACACACAAAAACACAAGATTTCACGATGAAAGAAATCCAGATTCTATACAAAAACCCAGGCCACAACGAAAATCGCAGTAAGTTTTAAACCAAAATTATTTGAGCATGAACTCGATTAAATATATAAAATAAACCCAGATTCTACACCCAGAAAAATACAATAACTCAGTTTTGAACTAAATTATTTCTACTTAATACATATAATGTAACGTATAAGAGAATCTTAGATTTTAAAATTAAAAACAACCTAGAAACCCAAACTGTGATTTTAAAAAAACAAACCCCAGTATTAGCAGCCCAGCTTTGAGAATCTAGATCAGTCCAGAGGATCATCCTCCCTCCCTCCCTCCCTCCCTCCCTCCCTCCCCCAAGTGAATGGCCTTTTATGGAAAGGAAAGAGGGGATAGTTTCGTTGGACGGTCGGCTTGCTTGCAGCTTTTGGGGCAAGGGGCTCCTCTACATTAAAGTTGAGTAGGCAGGGATTCATTGGTTCACTGGAGTCCGTGGGTTGGAGCGGACTGCGAAAACGATCCACGCGTAAGTAAATAAATAGTTAACTTGGGACACTGCAATCGCATCCAGACCTGCCGAATCCGCGATTCTGGTGACTTCGGAGCCGCGATCTCCTAATCAGTCGGGGACCGCTCTCCTTCCCACTCCCCGTCCCAGCCATTTCAGTTATCACATAAACACGCTAGAACAGGGGTAGGCAACCTTGGCTCTTTTATGACTCGTGGACTATGCTGGCTCAGGAATTCTGGGAGTTGAAGTCCACGAGTCATAAAAGAGCCAAGGTTGACTACCCCTGCTGTATGTCTTCGCGTGCGCGCACACGTCCGCACCCTCCCGGCCTTCTGCTGGCCTCTGGCTCCCATCGGACCGCTGAGTAAAGCAAGTTCCCTTTTATAGAATTTGCTCTCTCGCTTCGGCTCTAGACAGACTCAGAGTAGACCGAAAGTGCCGTTGGATATTCAAAGACACCCAGAGCATCAGGGCAATCGCGAGGTTTGGGTTTAGATGGTTCTGATTCCAGGCCGAGCTCTGGTTTATATCGTCGATTTAAAGAGGTCTGTGTAATTAAATGAAAGACTTGCTTCTCCTTGGAGGGGCACTCTCAAAGAAAGAAATCCTGGAATGGTCCTGGCAGGAAAAGACGCGCCCGGGGTGAGGCAAAGAGGCGTGCAAACATGTCGAAGAAGCTTTCCTAGGATGCGGTCCCAAGGGAGGAAGATGATGCTGCAGGAGAGACAAAATACTACTACTACTACTACTACTACTACTACTACTACTACTACTACTACTACTAATAATAATAATAATAACAATAATAATAATAATAATGATGATGATGATGATGATAATTGATGATGATAATTGATGATGATGATGATGATGATGGAAGGGATCTTGGAGGTCATCTAGTCCAACCCCCTGCTCAGGCAGAAAACCCTATACAAGGGGTAGGCAACCTTGGCTCTTTTATGACTCATGGACTTCAACTCCCAGAATTCCTGAGCCAGCATGGCTCAGCTTGGAAACCTCTCCTTTTCCCCTCAGCATGGCTGGCTCAGGAATTCTGGGAGTTGAAGTCCACGAGTCATAAAAGAGTCAAGGTTGCCTATCCCTGCGCTAGACCATTTCAGACAAATGGCTGCCCAGTCTTTTCTTTAAAACTTCCAGTGTTGGAGCACTCACAGCTTCTGGAGGCAGGTCGTTTGATTGTTTGAAGTGTCAGGAAATTTCTCCTTAGTTCTAGGTTGCTTCTCTCTTTAGTCAGTCTCCATCCCTAGCTGCTTGTCCTGCCTTCAGGTGCTTTGGAGAATAGCTTGACTCCGTCTTCTTTGTGGCAGCCCCTGAGATATTGGAACACGGCTATCATGTCCCCCCTCGTCCTTCTCTTCAAACAAGGAGAGAGATCTCAGGCAATTGCTATTCTTTCTCTCGCTTTCATTTGTGCGGCACAACCCTGGGTCGCACAAAGTTCCCATCCATATTCGACAGGATCCTATTTCCAGCCCCAAGGATAGAACTGCTAGATATTTGGGGAAATGGTGGGAGGCTGCACTGAAATCCTGATTGTGGGTAATGTAAGGAAGGGGGTCAAAAAAGTCAAAATGGTGGCTTCAGTCATGCAATCGTGGCCCTTTTTTACAAGCATCGCCTCTCCCTGCAGTGGCCCTATACCCATGGCTCCCTTCCTCATTTCTATGCCATCAAGAATAGAATAGAGCTGGAAGGGACCTTGGAGGTCTTCTAGTCCAGCCCCCTGCTCAAGCAGGAGGACCTATACCATCTCAGATAAGTGACTGTCTAGACTCTTCTTAAAAATCTCCAGCGATGGAGCACCCATGATTTCTGGAGGCAAGCTGTTCCTCTGGTTAATTGTCCTCACTGTCAGGAAGTTTCTCCTTAATTCCAGGTTGCTTCTCTCTTTGGTCAGTTTTCAACCATTGTTTCTTGTCCTGCCTTCTGGTGCTTTGGTGAATAATGTGACCCCCCCTCTTCTTGGTGGCAGCCCCTCAAATACTGGAATACTGCTATCATGTCTCCCCTATTTCTTCTTTTCTTTATACTAGCCAAACCCAAGTCCTGCAGTTCTTCATATGTTTTAGTCTCCAGGCCTTTGATCATCTTAGTTGCTCTTTTCTGAGTTTTTTTCCAAACTCTCAACATCTTTTTTGTGATATGGTGACCAAAATTGGCGCAGTATTCCAGGTGTGATCTTACTAGGGTTTTATAAAGCGGTACTAATCTAGATATACGGGGAAATAAAACAGTGGAATTCCAGTGTTTGGTTAGGGAAGGGTGCAGTTTTAATCAATAAGCAATCATTTTAGAGAAAGGAAATAAAATCAGTTTCTAAAAATTCACACACCCCTTCAAAAAACATGTCTGTTTGTCCTTTAATGCTTTCATCTTTAATTTCCTGCTATGGTCCAGCCTTCTCCAGCCCGTTGAACTCCTATTCCTATCCTTCACATTTCTGCCTTTGAGTTACATAGCTGTCCCATTTACATTGACTCCAGAAGTGAATATCTGGAAAGCAGGGGTACAGTTACATTACAAATAATAAATATAGTCATCACTCTATCAGTTGCAAGTATCATTGTTTAATTTTATATCATTCCTTTATTTAGACTGTGTCTGGGGAATAGCGATAGGAATAATAATTTTTTAAAAAAACCAGACTAACCAAACTTGATGCAGCTCATATTTACAGGATTTCTTCCTATCCAATTAGGAAATGTGGGCATATGTTTCTCCTTGGCTTCAGCTCAGATGTGTTGAATCTATTCCCCCTGAATGGGTTGGATTATAGCTCTCAGAATCCTCCTGAGGTGGGGCTATGGAAAAGAAGAAATTATTATTATTATTATTATTATTTATTAAATTTCTATGCCGCCCTATTCCGGGAACTCAGGGCGACTCACAGCATAAATAGAAATCCAATATAAAAAACTACATAATACATATATAAAAAATACATATATAAAAAAGAGAACCCCTAAATTAAGAAACCATTCATTCAGCAAACGTACACACAAACATACACTGGCTAGGGGCAAGATGTCAACCGCCCCAGGCCTGTCGGCAGAGATGTGTCTTAAGGAGTTTACGAAAGGCGTACCGGGGCCGCAACAGAGAAGGCCCTTCCCCTAGGCCCCGCCAGGTGACACTGTCTGGCTGACAGGACCTGGAGAAGGCCGACTCTGTGGGCCCTAACCGGTCGCTGGGTTTTGTGAGGCAGCAGGCGGTCCCGTAAGTAACCTGGTCCGATGCCATGTAGGGCTTTATAGGTCATAACCAACACTTTGAATTGCGTTTGGAGACCAATAGGCAGCCAATGCCTTGCTTCTCCCCTGAAGGCGCAAATTAGCTCCATGAATTTAATTCCCTCACTTCCTTTCCCATAGGAAACCCCAGTACTTTCTCTCAGGGCACCCCTGTAATTTATCCCCTTGTAATTTATCCAATGAGATAAACCCATTGTAATTTATCCAAAAATGAACTACTATAAGCATTTGGGCTTGTTGGCAGCTGGAATGATAGTGGCCACAGTTTTTAGGAACCACCTCAAGCTTGGAAGCCTGAAGGCCTTGATATAGTGGACGCAATAAAAGAAGGAAGGAAGGAAAACGAAGAGGGAGAAAAAGAGGGAAAAGGAAGGAAGGAAAATGTATGAACTCACGGGATGTTTTCTCTGAGACCAGAAGCAAAGCCCTTATTCCCAGGATTGGGATCTGAAGAAAGTACCTCAGGTGGCAGAATGACAGGGCCCCAGAAGAGACAGCTGGGCCAGATTTCAGTAGCTGGAGATGTTTCCTTCAATCCTCCTGAAGGATGTGGGTGATAATTCATAACTCAGTTTTACTGAATAAAATACAGCGGTTTAATAATTTTACCCCATTAGTTAAATAGGACATTAAAGAATTGTAAGCTTTTTTTTTTAAACTGGGGGAATAACAGAGTTAAAGTTTGTCATCGGTTCATTCCATTTATAGCCCATCTTGCTGCTTAAAAAGGATTCAACATTTCCCTGAATGTGGAAATGTTGTATATATTAATAAGCAAACAAAAAATATGTAAAGGTTTCACTAATTTTCAATGTTCTCTTTCAAGAATGAATGTGCCTGGATAGCGCCCACTCTGATAGCATGAATTGTGCCAAGATGAGTTGGATCACTGTTGAAAATATTTTTTTAGGAAAATGGATATTAAAAAATTACTAATCCTTGCTTTTTAGTTGCCCTTTGTGTTCTCAACTGCACTCTGGAAATAGTGCTGAATGTAAGTCTCATTTACTAGCTGTATTTTACATTTTACAACAGTTCTAAATGCTGATAGATATTTGTATCATGGTATTTTGGACATGCCAATCCATGTTTTTCATATTTGATTGTTTTTATTATTTTTATTTTATTTATTTATTCGGATTTGTATGCCGCTCCTCTCCGAATTGCATATTATAGTTAATATGCAATTATATTTAGTATTTGGTAGTATCTGTTAGCATTCTGTGCTAGCATCCAGCAGTTAACAGCTTATGAGTTTTCATGCGGGATATAAATAAGTTGAAACGCATTCACATTTTGAGGTATCAATTTCATGATCAGAGTCCATGCCACCATTTATACTGTGTGTTTTGAGTATTTATGAATATTCACTTTTACTTTAGTCACCTTAGCCAGAGAAGCTTAATGTTATATTGCCTTACTCCCGTCCTTGGTTTCTTTCTAACGTCAACACTTATTTATTGTTCTGGTAGCTAAATTTAGAAGATATTGCAAACGGCATAACCTATTATACTGCAGTCCAAATAGGCTGCATTCTATATACAGATTGGGAAAGGAAGCCCACTCATCTAAATGGTCATGATTAAGGTGCTGGACAAGAAACCAGGAGACTGTGAATTATAGTCCTGGCTTAAGCCTGAAAGCAGCTGTGTGACCTTGGGCCAGCCCAGCCCACTTCACAAAGTTGTTGTGGAGAAAAAGGAGGAAAGTGTATTAGATGTCTTTGCCAGCTTGAGCTACTAATGAAAGCGGGTAACATCTAATTAATAAATAAAATTGCACTGTTAACATTTTTGATTTTTTTTTATTCTGGAGTACGTGTACTGTGCATGCATTTTCTGCTTTACATATATTTATTCTGGGACTAAATATACATGCATTTTATCTGTCTCTATGTAGCATAAGCCCAGCCCACATTTCAATCTGTATCTTTGAGAGACAAATAGAATATTGGATTTTTTTCCCCCTAACAACTGCCTTTGTACAGGTCCAGCAACAATGACCTGCTATACTAATTGCGTAAGTTGACCCTTATTGTGCTGTCAAATAGGAACATAGCTTTTTTTTATTTTTAGCTTAGCTATACACACAGTGCACACAGGATTAGTTTTATCTAACATTTGTCTAAAATATTTTCTATGGTTTCCTCTGAAATCAATAGCTTTTGTACAAAACCATCTGCTGCTCTTAAGAAATTTGGACTTGATTAGACCAGCCTGTTTAAAGATTTGTTTTTAAATTTTCACTTAGTGGAATATTGTGTTGTTAAAGAAATGCACAGTGCACCATTTCTACCAACTAGGGCAGAAGGAAAGCATCCGTGACCCTCAAAATGTTGCTGAATATCAACTATCCTGAGCCATAGGCAGCATGGCTAATTGTGAAGAGGTCCACCACCTTGCTTCAACCCGTTGCTCCAGCAAGACTTCCATAAAATGACGTCACAATTCATACCGTTATAGAATTGGTTGGAACCATTGAGGTTATGGAGTCCAGCTCCTTGCTCAATGCAAGGAGGCAAATTAAAGCATCCCAGACAGCTTTAATTTGTATACATCCAAAGAAAGTGATCCTATCACTCTGGATAATTGGTTCTACTGTCAACTGCTTTTATTATTAGGAAAGGTGTTTTTCTTTTAATATTCAAGGGGAATTTTCTCTCCTGTAACTTAAACCAATTATTCTGTTTCCTGCACTTTGGAATGTTCTGTGTGACATTTGTTCATATACTGAAGAGTTGTGTCATCCACCCATTCTTTTCTGAAGGGTGAACAAATCCAGCTCCTTTAGTCTCAAGACTTAGACTAAGGACCAAGGAGTAAGTCAGAATCATTTGTCATAGAACCACAGTGTTGAAAGGGGCCTTGGAGGTCTTCTAGTCCAGTGATGGCGAACCTTTTAGAGACCGAGTGTCCAAAAACTGGCCCCGCCCCTGCTCCACCCCATGCCCTGCCCCCCCATCCCGCGCCCCACCTGCCCACAGGACTACACACCGCCTCCAGGGTCCACCGCAGATTGCCCAGGCAGCCCAGCAGCGCTATGGCGGCCACACCCTCTGCTCGTGCCCTGCAGCATCAACTGCATGATGGGGTGTGAGGGCAGAGTCTTGTCTACGCTGCCTGGCTGCCATGTCCTTGGCTGCGCTGCTCCGTGTGGGCCAAGCTTGAGGGCGAGTCTCCTTCAGGGGGGCTGCTGGAGAGGAGGGGGTCGCGGGGGAAGCAAGGCTGGGGCTACGGCATGTGTGCCCACAGAGAGGGCTCCGAGTGCCGCCTCTGGCACCTGTGCCATAGGTTCGCCACCACTGTTCTAGTCCAACCTCCAGTCAAAGGTAGGACTCCTCATACCATCTCATACCACTCTTAAGAGCCTGTGGTGGCGCAGTGGTGAGAATGCAATATTACAGGCTAATTCTGCCAACTGCCAGAAGTTCGGTTCTCACCAGCTCAAGGTTGATTCAGCCTTCCATCCTTCCGAGTTCAGTAAAATGAAGACCCAGATTGTTGGCGGCAATAGGCTGACTCTGTAAACCACTTAGAGAGGGCTGTCAAGCACTGTGAAATGATATATATGTTGAAGTTCTTTTGCTAAGTGCCCATCTCAGGCATATGGTTGCCCAATCTTTTTTTGAAAACCTCCAGCAATGGAGCACCCATAACTCTGGGACACAAGCTATTCTACTGCTTCATAGTTCTCACTGTCAAGAAATTACTTCTTATTTCCATGTAGGATCTCCCTCTAACATGCTTCCACCCATTGCTTCTTGTCCTATCCTCAGATCCTACCGGTATGGAGGATAAATCAACACCCTCTTCCCTGTGGTAGCGCTTCAACTATTGGAAAATGTTGTGTCTTCATTGATTCTTCTCTTTGTTAAGGCAAACGTACCTCATGCTATGATTCCAACAGATGGAACTCTTCAAAGAACTTTGAATAAATAATCTTTATTCAAGAGGCATAATATTGGCACTAACATAATCGAAGACAAAAACTGAATCCCCCCCTTGAGCACATAGTATTAAAGCACAATTCCCTCCTCCAATTAACAGTCATAAATCACATTCCCCAATTAGTTTAAAGTGCGGGCTTTCTCTCCAGCCCACCAATTCTTATCATCTCTTATTTCAACAACCTTGATTCTCACACTAGGTCCAGTATTATTATGTCTAGCTGAACTCTCATGCACATCCCCCCCTCCCCAGCATCATCTAACTCTAAAAGCGAAAATAAGAAAATGGCTACATCTCCATCTGTTGTCAAAGCCAAAACATCCGATGTTAGCAGTGTTGACACCTCATTCCTTTAGCTGTTCTTCATAGGATTCCCTTCCAAACCACTTATCATCTTTGTAACTCTTCTCTGCAATCTTTCTAGGGACTCAAGTGTCTTTTTTTTTTGTATTGTGGTGACCACAATTTTGATCCAGATCCTTTGATCATTCTCTTGTTCTTTGTATCTGTTGCATTTCTACAAATTCTTCTTAAAATGCAACACCCAGAATGGGATCTAATACTCAAGGTGGGGCTCCTACAATGGAAAATCAAATGGATTAGTGATTTCCTCTCATTTGAAAGCAATGCTTCTGTTGGTGCCATCCAAAATTGCATTTATCTTTTAACAGATATACCATCAAGTACCATTCCAGTGTTTTTTTTCCCCAAAGTCAGGGGTGTCCCATACTAAGCCTGTGCACTTGATTATTTTTCCTAACTATAGAACTTTGCATTGTCTCTATTAAATTTCTTTCTGTTAATTTCAAGACTATTTAATTTTTCCACTGTCATCAAAAATCGTTCCACCGTTTTTATATCATCTGCAAATTCCTTCAAAATTTTATCTGAATATCTACCTTCCTTCTTGTCTTCCTGCTGCAGGAGCCAGAACAGCAAAAAACTCAATATTCCATGAGATAAAGTTAGGATTTTGACATTCAAGGCAGCTAAGATAACTAAAGGCTACAGGAAGTTCTTTGTCAGTTTCTTCTAGATCAGGAGCAGGCTACCTTGGCACTTTTATGACTCGCGGACTTCAACTCCCAGAATTCCTGAGCCAGCCATGCTGGCTCAGGAATTCTGGGAGTTGAAGTCCACGAGTCATAGAAAGAGCCAAAGTTGCCTATCCCTGTTCTAGATGTTAGAGCCTACAGAGGATTACTTCATTTTCAATGCAAAAGGAGGTAATATAATACTATAATCTAAAGGTAAAGGTGCCCTCAGGTCCAGCAAAAATGAATTCTGTGTCATTTTCTCGTAATTCATGTATACTTGCTTTCTGATAGGATATTTCCCCCCAGTTTTTCAGTCTAGCCTCACCTCTAGGATTTCCATTATATCTAGGCCCTGTTTAATTTTTGGGTGCAGACAAGGTTTGTCAGGTGCTAGCAGTCATTGAAACTATCACATTTAGGCACTATCATTTTTAAGGCAATAATCAAAACACTCAGGGGGTTTCCTGGGAGAAATGCTTTGGACAGCTAAGGGCCAGGCTTTCTCTTTTGGGACACTGAGGTCTATCTTGGGTGGGCAATGATGAAAAGTGAACAGGGCCATCTCATGCACGCAGCCAGGAGATTTTTAGAATTTTCATGGATTATTTGGAGGGCGATTGGGGTATATCTTTTTTTAAAATGTCCATTGGCTCATGAAGAGTCGAAAGCCACTGAAGGATCACCACAAAGCATATCTTACAGTTCAGCTCACAATTTTTGAGAGTATTTTCTACCTCCAAACACAGGATGCCGATTTCTGAAGCTTCAGAGGCAACTCCAAATTCCATGAGAAGGAAGTTTGGGGACGGGGGAAGTCTTGCGGCATCTGCCTGCTTCTCCTGCAGCAGGGGACCCTTTGGAGATGTTTGGTGGTTTACTTTTCCAGGCCCATTAAACACAATCAGTGATCAAAGCGGGTTGTGTGTTTGTTGAGAACTCTCATCATGTTTCTCTGATTCTCTGTACCTGTCTCTTCCAGCCCACTTTCACCTCCCAGTGTCTATTCTCTATTTAGTCAAGGGCTGTAAAAGAGGCAACCCATAAAATGGGCAGTAGTGGTAGAATCAAGCACACCCTTCCTGTTCTGCCTCTGTGGGGGGCAAGCTGCAGCCTTCCCTCAAAGCTTCTTTTGTTCCTCCTCCCCATTCAGCAACAGATAACAGCTTATTAGCCAGCCAGGTACTCCTAAGCCAGTGTGGAGGCAGGCTGCCTTTATCACTCCTGGGAACAGCTGGAGGTAATTAAATACACCTTATGCTAATAAAGGTGGTTTAATTTCACCAACGGAATTGATTGCAATTTCTAAAGCAAGGGCTGATAGCTTATCACACAGGTTAATATAAGCGGGGTCATAAAATCATTATTTTGAAGGAAAAGAAGCAGGCTCATATCTCTTCATACAGTCTGCCAAGCCTGACAACCTTAATAAAATGCCACTGGTAGGAAGGAAATGCTACCATAGATATTCATGTTTTATTGTATGTAAGTTACCGGGGAGGTAAGTGAAAGGAAGAGTCAGTTTTGTGGAAGTCAGTTTGAGAAGATTTTTACGCCCTACAAAAATCACCATCTATGTGTGCATGAGTCTCTCTCTCTCTCTCTCTCTCTCTCCCTCCCTCCCTCCCTCCCTCTGTGTGTGTGTGTGTGTGTGTGTGTGTGTGTGAGAGAGAGAGAGAGAGAGAGAGAGAGAGAGAGAAACTGACAGGTATGAAAACCTGCCCATTCAAAATATATGCAATGTTTCCTGTTCTCATTCTAAACTAATTATGTGATACCATCAGTCAATAAAATTAGATTGTTTATGTTAAAGTGACATGATAAAAAACCTGGGCTAAAAATGTGACTGTGAAAAAAAGTGAGAGGTTCTGATGCATAAAGGGGACATCTGACATTTTTCAGGCCCAATGTAGTATTCAAACATTAAGATATGGAACATTAGGATACACAATTTTTATCTAAAACTCCTATTGTCAGGAAGCAAATGTATTTATATACAGTATATATATTATCTTTGTATGCCATTTTTCCTTTAGGGAGCTTTGCCTTATTTGCCAAAGGCAGGATATACAGTAAATCATAACAGAAATAAAAATAAATTATTTTGAGGCTGCCTCTATTTAATTACTGTAGCATATCAACTCTATAAGGTAATTAGCTGAGAGATAAGAAGCCTTTCAAGGCTGGATAAAGTTCAACTTTTCAAGTCTCATGCTGAAGAAAATGCCAGTGAAACAGCAAACAGCAGTTGAAGAAAAATGAAAGAAATCCCAAAGGGAATTGTATACTAGTTCTAAAAGACTAGTTTTAGAAATAACACCAATAAGTGAAGCTTTTCTTGAGACAAATATAGTTTTGGAGAGATAAGTAGCTGCTTAATGTTTGCATGGCACATTTCTGTTAAAGACACAGGAGCAAAAAAAAGTAAAGAGCAGAAAAAAGAAATCCCAACTGCATGTTCATCTGTTAAATATTGCAGTTATTTAAACTAACAGTTGTTAAACTAGCAACTGGTTGCGTGTATTGGCTTGTTAATACCCAGTTGGCCTTTTATAACCAATGTTAGCTAGCATCCAAATACTTTTAAATATGACAGTAGCATTATCTAAATATGAAATAATAACAGCACCAAAAGCAATGCGATGGCTTTTTATGTATAAATACCAGCTGGAGATAAGTATATTTGGTTTACTGTTGTGAGGAAAACATCAGAAATATCCTTCTCTATCACTAGGAAGAAAGAGAAATATTGAGAACTCAGCTTCTTCTATGCAGGGGTGTCAAACTGGCTGCCCGCGTGTCACACGCAGGTCACGCCCACCCTGGCTCCGCAAAGGCAAAAAACATTGCAATATGATAAGTCACGCGACACAATCGAGTTTGACACCTGTGGCCTAGAGCAAAGAGACATATTTTGATTTACAGTAATAATGCATTCTATATTAACATATATAAACAGTGTAAGTTTTAGATTGTTAAAGTGAGCAAAGGACACTAATTTAGTAATAATAATAGTTAACCACAAAATAAATAAAAACGTGTAAGCTTCTGAATGTATTGATGTCTCCTGCAAATAGCTGCATCGTAGAAACCTAAGCAATGATACAGGGTATAGAGCAGTGGTGGCGAACAGAGGTGGCATTCAGAGCCCTCTCTGTGGGCATGCGTGCCATGCCCCAGAGATGGCAACCGTCTCTCTTCAACCAGCTGTCTGCTAACTTGCCGAGGTCCCACGTGGCCGGGTGCATCCCAGCATGGCTGGTTTCCCTCCCCTCCCGTCCTGTCCCTCCTGGCCTCGCATGCTCTCCTTTTCCCAGCACGACCCACTGCATCGCCTCCTCAGATGTCGGCCGGCCATCCAGCTCAGAGGCAGCTTCGCTGAATTGTTGGCGGTGGGCTGCATAGCCCCAGAGTGTGCCGGTCGAGGGACCGGCAGGCTGTGGCTGCTCACAGACACTGTTGGCCCCCATGCGCTCGCTGGCCTCTGTGCGCGGGGGCTGATGGTGTCAGGCAGCAGCCGCTCAGGCCCCTGCCTCGCCTTGCCCTGCGACAATGGCACCCCACTGCCTCATCTTGCCTCACCCCGCAGGACAAGCCTCCTGCCCACCGCCCAACCTGCAAGAGACCCCCTGGATCTTCCCCGTTTCCCGGCCCCCACAGCCGTCCCTCCCCAGGAGCAACATCGAGGTGACCACGCCCACCTTGGCCACACCCACCCAGTCTGCCATGACCACTATAGCCACACCCACCCAGTGGACCATGCCCACCTGACACTCGGCAATAAATACGTGGGTTTTGGGTTGCAATTTGGGCACTCGGTCTCTAAAAGGTTCGCCATCACTGGTACAGAGTCTTGCAACAGTGGAGAAGTGTTTAAAAAAAAGGTTGCTTTTGACGAGCGCTACTTGGATGCTTCCAACACATCCTGATTTTCCTTTCTCTTTTCAGCTTCCCCACCAACCAACCTGATGGGCAAATGCCGTAGACCTCGAACCGCCTTTACTAGTCAGCAGCTTCTTGAGCTGGAGAACCAATTCAAGATCAACAAGTATCTTTCACGGCCCAAACGTTTTGAAGTGGCCACATCACTGATGCTAACGGAGACACAGGTATCACCCAGGAAAGAGAAATGTAATCTCAACATCTTGCCCACGTTGTCAAGGGAGTGAGCAACAGGGACATAACACATAAAATATACACGTTTCACCTTATGCCTTTTCATCATTTGCAAAGACTCCCTTGAGTCAAGAGCAAACCCTGGTGATTTCAGGGACACCTCCAGGTGGCTTTCTCGGTAACAATGTGAAAATGGTTTCTTTTTGGTCGAGCTTTTCTTTTCTTTTTAAATCTTCCCATTCTATTTGGGATTTCCTGATGATATCTCTGATCAGAACTGAGCCAAGGTCTGCTAGTGCTGCCATCTGCTGATAGTCATGGGAGGAATTTAAAAAAAAAAATATGGAACTCATAACCTTGTGGAACAATAATACCACTGAGAGGTAACGGGTCAAAATGAATTTTTGCCTCCGGGATTCTACCACCAATATATCTGGAAATAAGAGATATCTGGAAATGCCTGTATCTGGAAATAACAGAATGAAAACACTGGCATAAAATAAAATAAAATATAGCATATACATAATTACTGATACCTTCCCCCAGCTTGTATTCCATAGCCCTCGTCTATTTCATGCAGAATCATATCAGCAGCAGGGGCAGTTCCCACCGTTCATCATGAATAGTATGAAGATGGCACAGCCTGGTAGGTAGGAGAGATCCAGAGTAGGTCTCATCAAGTTTGCAGTGTGCAGCTGTCCATTCTTGCCTCCTAGCAAGAAGTAGATCAAGGGTTCTCAACCTTGGCCACTTTAAGACTTGTGGACTTCAACTCCCAGAATTCCTCAGCCAGCAAAGCTGGCTGAGGAATTCTGGGAGTTGAAGTCCACAAGTCTTAAAGTGGCCAAGGTTGAGAACCCCTGAAGTAGATGAACTAGTCCTCTACATTTTGTAAGCAATGTCAGAATTGTTTCCTATCCTCAGAAAGTAGATATCTCATTCATTCGTTTTTTTCCGTTCTCCTTCATAAAAGGGATCTGCATCATACATAGATAAATGGGACAGCAATTATTAAAACAATTCAGAAATGCACATTGTCTCACTAAAAAAAGAGATGTATCTTCTTCTCTGGAAGTTGGGTAATGTGTACATTTAACAAACAAACCGTTTTGAAACTTTCTACATTCTTTGATGAAACTGCAAGGCAGTCTTGCGGAGAGATTTTTATGGGCGGCAGAAACCGACCCAAAATAGCTGTTTTACAAGCAATGAAAATAAGTACTTTTTATCCATTAGCCTCCGCGAGAGAGTGGTTAAGGCGCTGGACCAACACTGAGGGTTTTTAAAAGCAATTGGCTGTTAAGGTGCAACGAGGGCAGTTTTCCACCCTTGAACTGTGCTTCACAAGGATAGTATAGGAGTCTGCAACCTTAAACACGAAAGAGCCACTTGGACCCGTTTCCCAGAGAAAAGAAAACACTGGAAGCTGCAAAACCTGTGCGCGCATGCGCACGCACGCAAGGGGTGGGGAGCTTGATTGAAGAGTTTAATTAAAAAGAAATAGAGACTGCTATGCATAAGTTCTCTCTCTCTCTCTCTCTCTCTCTCTCTCTCTCTCTCTCTCTCTCTCTCCCTCTCTCTTTCTCTTTCCTCTCTCGCTCTTTCCTTTCCCTCTTTCTCTCCTTCTCGCTCTCTCCCTCTTTCTCTCTCCCTCTCTCTTTCCTCCCCCTCTTTCTTTCTCTCTCTCCCTTTTTCTCTCTCCCTCTCTCTCTCCCCCTCTCTCCCCCCTCTCTCTTTCCTCTCCCTCTCCCTCTCCCTCTCTCTCTCTCCCCCCTCTCTCCCTCTCTCCGATCTTCTGCTCATCTGGCAAGCTGGCTTCAGGCTGTTCTCCAACAAGCTGACACACAGTATTATTTGGCTGGCTCTCTCCTGCCCTTCCTGATTCCTGCAGAGACGCAGCCAAGGCAAGAGCCCTGCCAAATAAGCTTGTCAGCTCATCTGAGAACTGCGTGAGGCCACTCTCTTTTTTACAGAGAGAGAGAGAGAGAGAGAGAGAGAGAGAGAGAGAGAGAGAGAGAGAGAGAGAGAGAGAGAGAGAGAGAGAGAGAGAGAGAGAGAGAGAGAGAGAGAGAGAGAGAGAGAGACTCTGTCTCTGCAAATGGCGGAGGAGGCTCAAAGAGCCACATGCAGCTCCGGAGTTGCGGGTTGCCGACCTGCGATATAGAAGCTGGGAGAGTGCTGAAGGGTCATTGACACATAGTCAGCCTTTGCCTGTTCATTTCTTTCAGGTGAAAATCTGGTTTCAGAACCGCAGGATGAAGTGGAAGCGAAGTCGTAAGGCCAAGGAGCAGGTAACCCAGGCTGAGGCAGAGAAGCAGAGAGTGGCAAGCAAGGCCCCAGAGAAACTGCTCCCTGGAGAGGCGCGAGGGGAGGAGGAGGAGGAGGAAGAAGAAGAGAGCGGTGGTGTTGAATATAAGAAACACAGGGCCAGTGTGCAATTCCTGCACCATGATGCCGACACTTTCAGCTTCAGCTCAGATCCCTCGGGCTCAGAAGAGGACGAGGAAGTGCCGAACGCCACTCACAGGGAGAGGAATGTGCTGCTATGAGCAGATGTTGTTGAGCCCCAAAAGAAAGACAGTGAGGAGCTTCCAGGAACTGGCTCTAGACCATCATAATTAGTTTGGTGCTCTTCTTCTGCTCATAGACTTTTAGAAAAGAAGGACTCTACCTGGGCTAGTGCTCTGGTAAAACTGTGCTGCTTAATTTATGTGTGTTTGGAAGATATTTATCGTGTAATTGTTCTGTAAGTGTATTGGGAGTGGGTGGGTGGGATTAGAGGCACTCCTTGCCTGGGTGTTCCCTTTGTCCGGCTATAAAGATGATGAGTTCAACAAAGACAAGACAAAAGTCTCCCTTTACTTGGTAGCTTCTACTAACTGCAGAAAAGAGAAATAGAACACTTGGAGACCAAGATGACAGGAAGCTGATCAGAGAAAGAAGGAATGAATACATTAAGTACTCAGGGGCCACCTACCACACAGTGCTCAGAAAAGGTTCAGAAAAAGAGAATGAAGTCTGGGGCAATAATAACCCTAGTAAGAATTCTGTCTACAGACATTTTTGATTGAATGATTGAATGAATTAGTGAATACTATTCATTTAATTCTTTTGCCAGCAAAAAAAGATATATAAATCAAAATGAATATAACAAAGTCCTGTATACATGCTATGCACTTTTACTTGGGAATAATCCCCAAGAAAATCAGTTGGATTTGCTTCCAGGTAGAAATGTATAAGATCCAACTGCACAGTATAATAATAATAATAATAATAATAATAATAATAATAATAATAATAATAATAATAATAATAATAGTAATAATAATAGTAATAATAATAATAATAATAATAATAATAATAATAATAATAATAATAATAATAATATACCAATAGTAATGGGCTCCTTGGGTGCAATCCCAAAACAACTGGAGCACCACTTGGACACCATTGGCATTGACAAATTCGCCATCAGTCAATTGCAAAAGGTGGCCTTCCTAGGAACAGCTTCCATCCTGCAGTAATATCTGTAATACCATCAAATGCCATCCGCATCTGCCTATCCCAGCTCCTTGGTAAGGACTTGACACATAGACAAAAATGTCAAATCTAGTCTGAACATCTGGCTGACTGTGTGATGATCAATAATAAAGTTTATTTAGGCTAGGCCACAATTTATAGTAACCATAATGTTTATTATGCTCCCAAATTATAGGCATTCTTCAGGTGGGGTCTCCTGTTCCACAGTAGAAACCTTCTCTATAGATCAGCGGTTCTCAACCTGTGGGTCGCGACCCCATTTGGGGTCAAACGACCGTTTCACGGGGGTTGCCAAACACTGCAGTCTGCCATTTTTTCCCCATTTCCTCTCAGCTGTTGCGTGCGCGCTGCGCATGTGCGATTTGGCCCGTCGCACGGCGCATGCACGATTCGGGCCATCGCGCGTGTGCCGTGCACGGGCGGTTCAGGCCGTCGTACGTGTGGCGCGCATGTGTGGTTTGGCCTGCCGCGCGCGTACTGCGCATGCGCGGTTTGGGCCGTTGCACGCATGCCGCGCATGCACGGTTCGGGCCGTTGCGCCGCGCATGCGCGGTTCGGGCCATCGTGCCGTGCATGCGCGGTTCGGGCCCTCGCGCCGCGCATGCAGTTTGGGTTGTTGCGCGCGCTGCGCATGCGCGGTTTGGGTCGTTGCGCGTTCCGTGCACGCGCGATGCGGGCCGTCGCGCCGCGCATGCACGGCACAGTTCAGGGTCACGCCTCTCATGGGCGGCGCAGGTGGGGTCTCGGCCTGCAAAAGGTTGAGAACCGCTGCTATAGATAGTCAACCATTTGGCCGAATGCTTGCCAATATGTCCAATCAGGAATTATCCATCCAAGTTATTAATCAAGCCTTTATTAATCTGTATACTCATTTCCTAAGCATCCAGACAAATTATCCAATGGATACGTATTTTTAAAAAGGTTTATTTATATATAAAGGCCTGGAGTCCTTCCTCTTTTTAGATCCCCATGTTATGAAGCATTCCTCTGAGTGCCCATCAATCATGTATCATGGTGAGTTGAGCAAGATTTTTTTAAAAAAGTGCACTCACAAAGTAGCATATACAAAGCTTTGCTCCATTTAATTTCTACATTATATGAAAAGAGCAGTAATGTTACTTTCAGAAAAAGAATTCTCAAGGTGATACGCAATACGTTGCAAATAATGAGTCAAGTACAGTAAACCATGACAATTAGAAAAAAGGGCAAAAAGGAAGGCACACTTGCTAAATGGTAGTAACAATAACAGCAATCCATCAGTAGAGAGACTGCAGTGAAGCAGTCAACACCTGACAAAAAAGAAACAGTGCAGTTCTAGCTGTAGCCAAGGGACAACCCAAAGAAATAGAAGAAGAAGGCTATTTCAATAAATGAGCAGATAAGAAGCTGAAATGAAAGAGCCTGCAATAATAACAGAATGGTGAAAAAAGGGCAAAGAAGATCAAGAATTGGTCAGCACCAGGTGAAGATAAACTGCATGCTTTTTGGTTGAAAAAAATCTGGCTAGTCTCCACCCACTCATTGCCAAGCAGTTTAACAATGTACCACAAGGAGATGAAACTGAAGATTGGTTACCAGCTGGTAAAGCCTGTCTGATAATGAAAGATTCAACCAAAAGGGCATAACCTATGTGGACATCTTGTTGCCAGGGCAACAAATAATATGGAGACTGAACAATGAAATGGGAGGACAACTTGGAGATTTGATGTAAGTTGTACTTCACTTTAGGTAATCTTTGAACTTCATAAGGATGGTGACCTAAAGATGTGTATCAGCACGGTAACAGGTTTGCTTGCTCTTCCAGATCACAACACACTGAAGCTGTGGGCCAGAGTTTTTCCAACTGTGTTTCGCAGAATCCTAACTTGATGTTCTGTGTGAGACTAAAGGCAAAAAGAAAAAGTTCATTCACCAGCACAGCTAATTTACTACGGTATCACTAGGCAGTGTTTCTCAACCTTGACAATTTTAAGGCATGTGGACTTCAACTCCCAGAATTCTGGGAGTTGAAGTCCACATGCCTTAAAATTGTCAAGGTTGAGAAACACTGCACTAGAGCTTTGCCTTCTGATCAGGGGTTCTGGAAATTCTCTCTCTCTCTCTCTCTCTCTCTCTCCCTCCCTCCCTCCCTCCCTCCCTCCCTCCCCCCTCTCTTTCCAAGTGGTTGAAAATCCTGGCTCTATGGAGCAATACTGACACACAGAGGGTGCAGTCAATAACTGCAGCAAAGACCTAGCGGTCCCACTGCCCTGAATTTTATAGAAATAACTTGAATACCAACAATTACATAAAGCAGGTCTGCAGTGTCCCTTTGGCCTTTTCTCAATCATTGCTGCCTGATTCTGACTGCGTTTGAATGCGTTTAACAAAAAGAGGAGGAAGCGGAGAAAATTTCTCACGGACATCTTAAATTCAATCCATTGCTTTAGATATTTGAGGAAAAGTTCTCCGGTGTTATTTGTTTTTTTTGTTAAGCTCTCCCTTTTCTGTGTCATATGAAAAATCTACACGAGTCTTTGTCAACTTGGTGCCTTCCCAGTGTAAAGCTATTTCCGTTGTCGCTAGCCAGAATGGATCCTACTATGAGAGGAATCCTTCTAGTGAGCTGGATGTTTATCTTTCTATTGAAAAGTTTAAAAAAAAAAAAATAACATACCACTCTATTAGCCTAGTACAGCGGTTCTCAACCTGTGGGTCGCGACCCCATTTGGGGTCAAATGACCATTTCACGGGGGTCGCCAAACACCGCAGTCCGCCATTTTTTTTTGGTTGGCCATTTTTTTTTGGTCGGCCATTTTTTCCCCTTTGCAATGCGGGCCGTTGCGCTGCGCAAGCGCGATGCGGGCCCACCATTTTTTTTATTTTGGTCGGCCTTTTTTTTTCCTCTTTGCGATGTGGGCCGTTGCGCCGCGCATGCGTGATGCACCCCGTCGCGCCGCGCATGCGTGATGCGGGCCGGGGTCGAGCCCCGGAAAAGGTTGAGAACCGCTGGCCTAGTATGTGACTGCTGCAACCCATTAAAGAATAATAGCGGTTCAAATATTTTCAAACACAGTACAGGCAGAATAATAGCCAGTTTGCAGTTTGCCTTTAAATCTAGATAAGGGACAGGAGGACTAAGGGTTCTGCAAGCCGATGAGCCAGTTGGGGCAGTGGCTAAGGTACTGGCCTAGAAATCAGGAAGCTGTGAATGTTAATCCTCTCTTGGGCATGAACATTGGCAGGTTTACTTTGAGCCAGTCTCTCAGCCTAACTCATCTCACAGGGTTCTTGTTATGGGGAAAAATAGGAGATAGATAGGACTATTAGGATGCTGGCTATTTTGAGCTGAAAAATCCCTTTCTTTCTCTTTCTCTGTAAAAATCTAATAATAATGAATACATTTTCAATTGGATTCAAATATACTCCTGAAAGTAAATGATGTTCGCTTTTCCAGCATTCCTCCTCCTCCCATCCCAACTATTTTCTCTACAATTCACATTATTCCAGGTAAATCCAGAAAGCTGGCTTTTCATTCCAGACAAGGGTATTTCTGTGAACGAAGGCAAATATACACGTCCCAGGATAACGTTGCAGGAACCAATCTGAGTCGGTCACCAGGACCAGAGATTTGTCCTTCCCAGCTTTTGAACTCATGCTGGAGCCCATCCTCAGGGAACTTCTTCTCAATCTCCAGGATGTGTCTAATTCTCAGGATGGGTATTATCATCTCAAGTTCAGCAGAAATAAAATGATACTTTGGCATACTAAGTCCAAGTAAATTACCCCTATTTGTAAAATTTAGCTTCTTTTCCTTTGTTTAGTAAATTCTATTTCCCTAGTTTGGTGATGGCTGTTTCAACCTGATTTTCACCAGCTAAAGGATTTTACCTGAGATGGAAGCTCTTTGGATGTAGAGATAAAGACTTGTCCAAGACTAGGTCAAGTTCCTGCATATTTGGGGCTGGGAAGATTAAAGAAAACTGGTTTTTGTCTTTGTCCACAATGATTTGACTTCCTCTTCTACTTTAGAGCTTGGGGATTTCTTGGTGGCTTCTCATCTGAGGGCCGAATAGTCTGACGCTCCTTGGCATTTTTTTTTTAAATCAACCAATACCAGTTAGATGTTGCCACCAGTTATGAAAGATTTTAAAAATGGGACAAAAAAGATCCACTTATTTCCATCACTTATCGGGCTTTCCAACACCATTCTGAATTATCTAACATTCGATTTGCATGTCCCTGAAGGCTCTCACCCCATCAAGATTATATATAAGTATAGGTACAGATTGAAAAAGTAGCCAAGTTTTTCCTCCTGCCGTTTTCCTGGTTTATAAACATTCTGCATGATAAAATATTCTAAGAACCCATAAATGTAGTTGCCTAATCCAAGTATTATCTCTAGGGATTTTTAAATTTTTTTCATAAAGCAGGACAAGGATTGCTTCTTATCTTTCCCTGGAGTCCTGCTTATCCCCTTCTGATAGCAAATGACAGGCCTCTTAAGAACAGCTTTGTTGGAATCTGATGGAAGACTCAGGGCCATTCACTTCCTTAGAATCAACCTTATGGCCTGACTTCCGGGGCTCCAGAGTATCAAGGGTCATGGGTTAAGTGGAAGCACAGAGGGAAGGTGGCAAGAAACAAAGAAAGACGGGCAAGAAATGCCCATATCAGAATGTCGTGGGCTGAAACATTCCCTTTGATGGCCTGTGACAGGTTTAATTTCCAGAGTACATCCATTAAAGTGATAGATAGTGGCATTCAGCTCACGCTCAGTCTGTTTGTGGGTCTCTGATGCTGCAGAAAGCATGTTATTTAATGGCTGTAATTTATGAGTGTTTCTGCTATATCTGGGCTCCTGTCCAATTTGAGGGGAGCAATGGTACTAGAGAGAGAGGGAACGGGGTTGATTTAATGTCATACAGCAGTGTGATTCAGAAGGCAAACAGTCATACCATATTAAAGAAACATCTTTTGCAGTCTACTTCAAACCCAAGGGCACTTGCAAGGGTGTTTCTAGAATCCAGAAATTTCTTTCTAGGACATAAATCTTACGCAGGAGAAAACACTTTTATAACTTAGCCAGTACAAAACTGTATTCTAAGATTGACTTGTCTAAGAGTATCTGAGGATAGCAAAGTCTGCTCAGTCCATATATTGGGCTGTACAGAGTGCACCAATATCTCTCCTTGAGACTAAAAATGAAGCGACTATACTGATAATTAGCAGAATAACTGATATAGATGATTTATTCATTATTAATATAACTATTAATTAGCATTACTAATACTTTTCAACTACCGGATCTGACAATTTTGCATAATGCCTCTCTAAGAATATATGTGGGAGAAGATGCTAGATATTTTTATAACAGTCTGTTCTCCTTTTTCCCCAGGGCACCCCACAGTAGCTTTTCCAAGTTCATTTTTTTTTATCCTTTACCATAACAGAAAATATTTAGAACTGAGGGAAGGCCAAAACCACACTAAAAACAGGTGTGCAGAATGAACTTAAATTTGAATTTAAATCTTAAATAAACAAAGAAGAGGGAAGGAGGACGGGAAAAAAAAGACTGCTCCTAAACAGACATGTTGAGATTATGATGAATTTTTTTTTAAGTGCGGGGGCAGGGCAGAAGGAAGAGCTGCAACTAACTTAATGAGAAATCGTCTAAGGCAGCAACGCCAGACTAATAGAAGAAATTAGGTAGAGCAAATAGAACTTGTTTGGAAAAGCAGATTGGGTATATTAAATTTGCTTCTTTGCTCAGAGTTTGCTCCTTAATAGCAGTAACTGTGAGAGGGATCTTGGAGTGTTAGTGGAGAATCAATTAAATAAGAGTCAACAGTGTGCGGCAGCAGCCAAAAAAGCCAATGCAATCCTAAGTTGTATTAACAGAGGAATTCAAATCAAGATCACGTGAGATACTAATACCGCTCTATAAAGCCTTGGTAAGACCACACCTAGAGTACTGCATCCAGTTTTGGACTCCACACTATAAAACAGGTGTTGAGACTGTAGAAACAGTGCAGAGAAGAGCAACAACGACGATTAGGGGACTGGAGGCTAAAACACATGAAGAACAGTTACAGGAACTGGATATGGCTAGTCTAGTGAAGAGAAGGACCAGGGGAGACGTGATAGCAGTGTTCCAATATTTGAAGGGCTGTGACAGAGAGGAGGGGGTCAACCTATTTTCCAAAGCATCCGAAGGCCAGACTAGGAATAATGGATGGAAACTGATCAAGGAGAGATTCAACCTAGAAATAAAGAGAATTTTTCTGACAGTGAGAACAATCAACTAATGGAACAGTTTGCCTTCAGAAGTTGTGGGAGCTTCATCACCGGAAGCTTTCAGGAAGAGACTGGATTGCCATCTGTCAGAAATGGTGTAGGGTCTTCTACTTGGGCGGGGGGGGGAGGGGGGTTGGACTAGATGACCTACAGGGTTCCTTCCAACTCTGTTATTCTATTTCTATTTCTTTCCCTTCAGAAAGAAATAAAATGTTGCAGTTAAGAAATGCCCAGACTTCAATCGGCTCTTTTGTACCAACGAATAAGAATTACGAGAAAAGCGGGCGTGTTTTTGCCTCGGGTGGGAGCGTAGTTCACAGCATCCGTTCAGAGACCACAAAGAAGCACCACTTTTAAACCATTTTAGGTTTAAGGGGCCGCCCCATTCCAGAGACTACTCCACCTGCACACCCTCGTCGCGTCTCTTCCCCCGCCACCGCACTTTCGTATTAAAGAAGGGAGGCGACGAGGAAGAGTGTTCCTCTTCGGCTGCCGTTCTTGGTTGCTCGGGAAACCGGCAGTTACTTCCGTGTATTGTTTCCCTAGCAACGCCGGCGTCTCATGTTTTCCAGCTCCTTTGATCTTGTGTTTCTCTTCCGAAGCATTATTTTCCTGAGCTGGGCGAAGGTACAGCTCCGGTAGGATCTTCCAGAACCCACGATCAACACCTATTAAAGGTTTACGGGGCTGGGGTAGAGGCGATAACACAATATGTGTGCATATGTATTATGCGTGCATATACTGTATACATAGCGTAAGGCATGCATATATATATATATATATACATAAGGCAAACGAAGTATTAGCCAATGGATAGAAATTGAGTGATGGGGCCTCGGAATTGCTTTAGCTAGATTTACTATACCTGGTTGCAGACATCTGGAGAAACACTAGATGGCAGCAAGGAATTCTCCGAATTCCTGCCGTCTGGTAGCCTGCCTTCCCAAAGTAGTTCTTGCCCAGGCACTGTTTATCCATCTCTTCCTGACCTTCATATTACAACGGTTACAATTTGTATAGGGAGGGGTGTGCTATCAAATGGCCAGTTCAGGATGTTCTTTTTGCCTTAATGTTACGCTGTATATTCTTAACCCACCAACAACCTTTTGCTTTAGGGCAGGCTCTACTTAATATTTGACAGTTCATATGAAAGTATTTTACCCTATACAATTATTCTGGATCTCTCAGGCAGAGGCAGGATCGTGGTGAACTTCAGAAAAACATCCACTGCTAGTTTCCTCTTTTGATTTGTGTAAAGTCAGGGTGGGGATGGGGTGGTTCATAAAATTAGAAAGGATTTGGAAATGAATAATAGTGGCCTTGGATATTTTGTGTATAACAATTGGATCCTTAAATTGACTTTAATAGGAGTTACTTTCAAGTAAACAAGAGTAAGATTGGAGCGCTACTATGATGATCACTATGATGAGAGATTATATTATAAAATTATCAAAGACTCCTGTTTTTTGTAGCTTATTTGGGACTATGATATTTGAATTCAGAAACATATGAATAGAATCAATTTTGAACTTCTTAGGTTTTACTTCTGAGTAAACAATGGCTGTTGTCTGATGTTAAAAATGTTTCTGTAGTTTTAAAAAATATTTTCTGGAAAAAAACAATTAGGGCCATAATTTCAATAAGATCATATTATTACCTTCTGTAGAAAGTAGCCCTGAATTTAAGACAACCCATTTACAAGGAAGTTTAGACAAGAAGAAACCAGTCTGCCTTTATTTCTAAATTCTGAGCCAATCTAAGATACTCCCTCCCTAATTGTAAAATTACATTAATAAGTCTGTTGAGGATTTGGCCTTCTTTAGGTAAATATAGTAGATGGCGTCTTGTCAGTAGCATGTTTAATGCTCTATAGTGTTCTATAATTTGATTTTGTTTTTGATTTTCTCAGAGGCAAAAATGCTCACTCATGCTCATGGATGTACAGCCAAGAAAGATTCCTTTCAAAGACTCTGTCGCAATGGTACCAAGCAGGTGTGTAGATTTTCTAATTTAGTTAGTATTAGATTTGCCATTTGGTTGAAATCCAGTTTCACTCATATTGTCTAAACCAGACATGTCAGGCTCGCGAAGTCACGTGATGTTGTGCAACGTATTGGAGCTTTTTCGCTGTTGCTGGCAACGGGGTGGGCGCAGCTCTGGTATGATGAAACCAGCCCGTGGGCCGGCAGTTTGACAGCCCTGGTCTAAACTATCCCAGGTTAGCTTCTGGGAAAACATTAAGGGGAGGGTATAGTTCCTTGTGTTAAATGTTTGAATAAAATTGGTTATCAGCCTTCAGATGAGATAATAAGCTAAGCTATAACTTGGTTTTTCCACTTCTTCAGAAACTGATGGGGATTTCCCAGACATCTATAGATTCCTCTGTGAAAAAACCTAAGAAGAATATTTTCTGGGGTATTGAAGTAGCTGAGACTCTCAACTGGCAAGGATGGTCTCTAGGAAGGGAATTCACTAAACACCTAACATTAAGAAATGTATGTCTGAAACCCCAGAAGCTGAAGTTCAGGTTTGTAGACCATGCAATGGTAAAAGGAGCTTTCATTTGCTGTTCTGTAGCTTTTCCTACTTTTTACCATTTGTATTCTTTTGGTTGTTCTTCACTTAACCCAAATTATATTTAGGAAAACCCTCTTGAAATCGGATATTGATCTCTTGAAACTCAGCAACTTTTTTAAATGTCATAAACCTAAGTTACTGTTTTGTGCAAAGCCACATTATGACTTGCTTGGTTTTGGCTTTGCTTCCTTTCTAGACATTTTGGTTGATAGACTATATTCTCTGGTTTTATACAAGGCACATATCCAGGCAACTGCTGATTATTCAACCAATCAGGATTAAACAATGGGTATGATAGCCCAATGTGCAAATCCAGATAATTTGTCATATTGCTTAGTTCAGATCTTATTGTTTAACTCTTGTCCCAGCCTGATCTTATGTAGAATTCCTTGGAAGTAATTCCTTGAGACATCAATGGGATTTTTCCTAAGTATTAAGTCTAGAAGTCTAGGATTATTATCTTATCCTTTCTAAAACAAACCTGGCTAAGTTGGGGCTTATCTGCCTGCCTTGCATATAGCATGAGGATAGTCCATTAACTGATTCTTGACGACAGGAATTCATGATCTCACATTTAACCTAACCCAGCCTACTGCCACAGCAACCTCTGCCCATGTTTTTTTTTTCTCCATATCAAAAATAGCATTTTTCTGCAAGTAGGGCTATATGGTCTGCGTGTTGTGCCTCATTTCTATGTAGAACAATGCCTCCACTCCAATTGGCAGCTTGCACAGTGATGGTGACAACCCTTCCCCTCTGGTCATTGTCCTCCATGACTTTCATGGTACAGTGGTGGAATACTTGACTTTTTTTTCTTAACAAGTTCACCAGTTGAATGACAAAATTGACAAGAGTTCTGACAAGAGTGAAATGGACAAGAGGTCTGACAAATTCCTCTTCTAGCTCAAGTAACAGGAAGAAGGTAAAACTGGTGTTCCACCTTCATGAATCACTGGCAGACATGCTGAAAAAAATGTTAAGTATGAGGAGGAATCAGTGAAAGGGGGTTCATAAAATGTGATGTACATGCATGGAATTAGTGGCCGTGATGATTGCCATCAGTCAAAAAACCTGGTTGGCATTATTGTCAGAGCTGAAGTAGGACAGCAGTTTCTTAAGCCAGCTTCATTTCTAGCTAGTTTCTGCCCAAGAGATAAGCAACTTAAAGCATCCATGCAGAAGAGCTTCTGAGGTAAATTGCTGACAGGGCAGGAGAGTGCTTCAAAGCTAATGGGGCTATGAGGCCAGTGATGGGAAAACACATATTCTCCAAACCCACCCATGCAGGGAAAAGCAGTTAGCATTAGCTTTCCTAGTCCTAGTGGGAAGGGTGCATAGGCAGCGCAACCTACCAGTGAAGACACACCGTTGTCTGGAACACATGGACAGCATCGTTGCTATAATGGAGGATCAGATTGAAATCCAGGATGGAATTCTTAAGCTGGCTTCATTTCCAGTTGGGCCCAGGACAGCACACTCACAGCTTAAAGCTGCCGTGCAGAATAGCTTTTTTTTTTTTTTTGCTACTATCTTTTAACTGTATTTCTATATTTTTCAGCCCAGTGTCAGCTATAGTTTCCATTTTAACAGTTTTGGAAATACTGTTGTTACCTTTCTGTCTCTGACATTGAAATAGTTCAATTTCTTAAAATGTTGTCTGCTTGTTTTTGTCTGCTCCATATAATGTTATTTATTAGATAATTTTTTGCTTTGTTTACACGGAATCTCTTCAGCATCACTTTATTTATGCTTTTTGTGCTCCTTTTGTTCCAGACCTCCCACTACACGTTTCTTCATCACCATTTTCCCACAGCCAATTATTCTGACTCCTGGAATGTCCTTAACTTTGCCAATTATTTTCCGCCCTTTGGAAAAGGTTAGTCACGCTTATACTTATTTCAGAGTCATAACTATTTAAAATAACAGCAGCAATTCCTCTTATCTCTTTCCCCAACTTGGCAGGCAATGAGATTTGGGGCACTGAAATAAATAGTCTACATCAGGATTGGAATAATACAATGCTTAATAACACAGTGCTACACATTAATGCCTGCATCAAAACAAATAAACAAAAAAGCAGACCAGGAATAAGCCAGGAAATCAAAGTCAAATCTTGCACCCTTGTTGCCATAGTAAACTGAGCCAGAACTGCAGAAAAAAAAATCCATTGAAAAATATATCTTTGTTCTGGGGTTTACTGCTCTAAAGGAAGCTATGGCTAATTCACCAATTCAATTTACACATTATACTAAGCCAAAAAGAAACAAACCTCATTTTGGTTTTGCACAAACAGCTGGTTTGTTTGTTCATAGATATCAGTAAAGAGTATTAAAGATATTACTAACTTGTCATATCGATTCCATAGGAAGTCCAAAGCGCTCTCTTCTCATTTTGTGTAATAGTTGAAAGAGGTATTTAAATGAAAGATATTTTAATACTGAATCTGCTTCTTGTTTGTTAGTTTGGTTCATTTTATGTTTCATCATGCTTTTAGTTTTAATATTTCTACCCAGCAACATTGTTATATAAGCATTTCAAATCTTATATAAAAAAACACGAAGAAATCATTTACGTAGCCATTCATTAGCTACGTTCACCTGTCTGTCCACTGGTCAGTTATGCATAACAAGGAGAATGTCCATCCTAACTACATTTGAAATGGGACACATATTTGAACTGATTATCTTCTTTTCTTCTTATTCAGAGGGAATATGAAGACAGCATCCTCTTTGAAAAGCCAGAAGGAGAATTTTCTGTTGCACTGCTAGCTAAGCTACCACGCCTTGAACTGCTTTTCCCATCTATTATCCAGCTTCCTCCCTGTGCTGTCTATCATTTTGTGGAATCTTCCTTTGCTTTGTACAATAATGGGTAGGTGCCGTTTTTTATACCCTTCAAAGTTGCTTACTTTTGGGTTGCCACCAGATCTTTTGAGATACAGAAATGCTATTTCTGCTCTAGATAGTGTAAAATGACCTTCCCCAGTATGGTACCCTTTGAATGTTTTAGAGTAAAATTCTCATGTGACCTGTGAGGAATAGGAACCAATAGGCAAATTAAACTCTTTGCTTGACTATATGAAGTCCATAATACTTCAGTTCCCAGACTTATAAAGGTGGGAGACATGTTCAGAGTTTTGAGAGCATGTCATAGATAGAGTTGCCATTGGATTATAAAATGGCTATCTTTTACTGGAAGGAAAATTGATAAGATTCTTTCTCAACAAGCAATCTAGCCTGTACCCACAGAATTCTGTATCAGCCCAGTTTATTTTTGTCTCGGGCATAAATCACTGGGACCGGACGGATTACATCCCAGACTTCTGAAGGAGCTGGCAGATGTCATCTCAGAACCACTGTACCATATCTTTAAAAAATCCTGGAGCACTGGGGAACTACCAGAGAATTGGAAAAGAGCCGATGTGGTTCCCATCTTCAAAAAAGGAAAAACAAATAGATCCAGGAAACTACAGATCAATCAGCCTAACATCAATACCTGGAAAGATACTGGAAAAGATAATCAAAAAACAGATCTGCAATCATCTAGAAACAAATAAAGTTATAACTAGAAGCCAGCATGGGTTTGTTAAAAGAGATCATGCCAAACCAATCTTATTTCATTCTTTGACCAAGTGATTAAATTAGTAGACCAGCGAAATGCTGTGGACATAGTATACTTAGACTTCAGCAAGGCATTCGACAAAGGAGACCACAATGTACTTCTTGGAAAGCTAGAAAAAAGTGGAATAGATAGCACAACCATCAGATGGATTTGTAACTGGCTGACAAACCGTACTCAATGAGAAGTCCTTAATGGTACTATGTCTACATGGAGGGAAGTAAGTAGTGGCGAACCACAAGATTCTGTCTTAGGCCCAGTACTCTTCAACATCTTCATAAACGACCTAGATGAGGGAATAGAAGAGGAACTTATCAAATTTGCAGACGACACTAAGCTGGCAGGAATAGCCAGCACCCTAGATGATACGCTCAAGATCCATCTGGACAAACTTGAACACTAGGCTGTATCTAACAAAATGAAATTCAGTGTAGAGAAAAATAAAGTCTTACACTTAGGCAAGAAAAAACAAAAGTGCAAATATAGGTTGGGTGAAACCAGGCTTAATAGCAGTAACTGTGAGAGGGATCTTGGAGTCTTAGTGGAGAATCAATTAAATATGTGCCAACAGTGTGCGGTGGCAGCAAAAAAGCCAATGCAATCCTAAATTGCATTAACAGAGGAATTCAATCAAGATCATGTGAGATACTAATACCGCTCTATAAAGCCTTAGTAAGACCACACCTAGAATACTGCAACCAATTTTGGTCTCCACACTATAAAAAAGATGTTGAGACTCTAGAAAAAGTGCAGAGAAGAGCAGCAAAGATGATTAGGGGATTGGAAGCTAAAACATATGAAGGGACGGTTGCAGGAACTGCGCATGGCTAGTCTAATGAAGAGAAGGACCAGGGGAGACCTGACAGCAATTGTTAGATTCGCAAGTTGGAGGCATTAAGAGGAGACACATGGTGTAACAACAAGTCTTCTTTATTGTTCTCTTCCACAAACAGCAACAGCAAAAAGGGCGCACAGGCCTTTTATAGTGTCCTAGACTCGGACAGCGTCAGCCAATGAAAGCTAGGCTGTTTTCGTGCCTTGCGCATGTGCGCAAGGCTGGAGACAGCCAGTCTGGTCCCAGGCAGCTTTTGGTCTGCCCAGGACCCTTTGCAACATTTCTGAGCCTGCTGAATGCTTCAGCAGGCTCAGGACATAACAGCAATGTTCCAATATTTGAAGGACTGTCACAGGGAGGAAGGGGTCAACCTATTTTCCAAAGCACCTGAAGGCCAGATTAGGAATAATGGATGGAAACTGATCAAGGAGAGATTCAACCTAGAAATAAGGAGAAATTTTCTGACAGTGAGAACAATCAACCAATGGAACAGTTTGCCTTCAGAAGTTGTGGGAGCTTCATCAGTGGAAGCTTTCAGGAAGAGACTGGACTGCCATCTGTCAGAAATGTTGGGTCTCCTGCTTGGGCAGGGCGGGTTGGACTAGATGACCTACAAGATCCCTTCCAACTATGTTTTTCTTGTTCTAATTCTAATTCTTCCTTGGAGCAGGTGGGCCTTATTTCAGAAAAATATTGAGCTACTGCCACCTGCCATATTTTTTCCTAACAATTCCTATGGGGAACAGGAAGGGTCCAGTAGCAGCCATATTCTTGTTAGAAATTGTTAATTTGGATTTTTCAATAGGGAGGCTTGTTAGTAATGAGACGAAGGTTTGAGTTAGCTAATATTATATGGCCTGGGATATATCACTGTGATACATGGCTGGGTAAAGATGTGAAAGGAACCCTTGTATGAAAATATGCTCTGGGTTTCTGTTATTGCAGCAAGTGTGACTTTAAGACATGGAAGATGAGCGGCAATATCCTGATGCCCTCTACTTTAGATAACTGCGAGTGATCCTATGTGTTGTTGAACATTAGGGAATTGCTAGGGGTGCTACTAGTGTTGAATGTCCTGCCCAGCAATATCTAATTCTAAACTCAGGCTTGGTCTCTGAATTGGAGTTGATTGTCCAAGCTTTTGGTCTGGAGAAGTTCAACCTCCATGCACTGGGGCTAAGTCAGATAAAGCTAGGATTTCCTGGCCATAACGGCAACCTTGGATTGCCCCAGGGACTCACTGATCACAGACTTTCCACACTTTTTGTCCCTCCTGAAGCTTTCAGAATGCTGGGTGGACCCAATTAGGAAGGTCCTCTTCAAGTGTCTTATTAATTTCAGTGCATTTGGAAATGTATCAGTGATCATGTAGGCCAGTGGTTCTCAACCTTTTTAATGCCGCGACCCCCAACCGGTCGTAAGTCGAGGACTACCCAACCGGTCGTAAGTCGAGGACTATTTCCCATCCCGGGAGCGCCGCACATGCGTGGTGCTGCCACCTGCGCCGGCCGAGGCATAGCTGGCAAGGGCCAGTGACGGTGCAGGGCGACCACCGGCTGGGCCACCAGCTGGCCCAGCCCAAGGGAGGTAAGGCACCCGCCGGGCCCCATGCGCGCCAGCAACCCTCCCTGTGCCCGTTGGCCTCCCACCTCCTACCCCTGGCCCTCTTTTACTTACATTTTTAGTAGTTGCTCAGCAGGGAGGGGTGGAAACTTCTAGACAGCTCGCCTTCGCTGCAGACAACTTGCAGCACCGTTTACAGACTGGGACTTTTGGCGGGCTCAGCAGGGCAGAGACAGCCTGGACAATTCCTATTGGCTTTTGAAAGCCAATAGAATTAGACTCTATTCAAGAGAGTCTATTCTATTGGCTTTCAAAAGCCAATAGAATAAGAGGGAGTAGCACAGCTAAGGAAAAGGGGGGGAAAATGGCGGACTGCGTTGTTGGGCGACCCCCGTGAAATGGTCATTCGACCCCAAATGGGGTCGCGACCCACAGGTTGAGAACCGCTGATGTAGGCAGTTTCAAGTTTCTTCTCACTGAGCTCTGGGATATGAAGTTGGCAAGGGCATTGGATGAAATTGCTCCCAAGCAGCCTCTTCCTGCATGCCGTGATTCACAGAGGAGTCCAAGGGAATGAAACAATAAAGAAATACATAGAGTGTCAAAATTGGAAAATGAAAAGTGAGCATGATCAGACACAATCCAAAGGGGTTAAGAATCCAATGTTAGACCTCCAATAAAGTGGAGGATTACCTGCAGCTACTTGGGGAATGATGGATGAGAAGATCTCCCTTGCAATTACTCTGATATCATTCTTTTTGAGATGGATTAATTGTTCACAGGATCCATTGAGACAACTATAGAGGCAGCTTGTATTCCTTGAAACAGATCCCTGCCTCTCTTGGATCAATTGAGTTGGCACAGAGAGGGCAGGTCCATGGATTTGAGGAATCCTTAATGCTTTTCTGAGGGAAGCATCACACTTATCTTTTTGAAGGAAGCAATGGTGCATCCCCTCTTGAAGAGGCACTGTCTCAATCCAGAGATTTTAGGCAACTTCTATCCATTCTCTAAACGTTGGGCCAAGATCTAGGGGTTTGCCTTGATTCATCGTTCTTGCTAGAATAGCAGATGAAGCTGTAGTCAGAAGAATCTTTGCCTGCTTACAGCTAGTGTAACAGTTGCAGCCATATTTGGAACAGGATGCTCTAAGTGATTGAAACTCATTCCTTCCTCTCATGGTTGGGTTACTGGTCCATATGAAATGGCCTTACTCCTGATAGGACAGACCCAGTCTAACAAAATCATACCCTTTTTGTGGGAGCTGCATTCGTTTGTGAATATAATTCATAACACTAATTATGACCTATGAAGCCTTTTATGGTTCAGGTCCACACTTTTTATGGAATTGCATTCTCCAAGTAGAATCTTTCTGTCTTGGATGCTTGATTCAAGAAGGTATGCTGGTTGTTCCCTCTCCCCAAATGTCAACATGGGATCAGGTTTTCTCCACAGGTGCTCTGACCCTATGGAATCCTCTTCCTGAATGGCTCCTTTCTTCTTTCCCTGAAGATCATTCTCTTTTCTTAGGGTTTTGGAGGATGGGCTGATAGAAATGCTGACAACTGGACAGTCGTTGGTCTTTATAGTTTGACTATTAGTTAAGTAGTAATGTATAGTTAATTATATTTAAGTATTTTAGTGGGACCTTTTTAATGAGATTGTACTACTGTGAACTGTCCAGAATCTTGGAAAGTAGGTGGCATGCAGCTATTGTAAAATAAATACATATGTGCATAATACCATATTTTGAGAAACACTGTTTAGTTTTGATAAAGAACCCTTGGTTTATGGACTGTTTTTTGTAGGGATCTACTGACATGCTTTAGCTGGGAGGTGCCCGAACCTTTTTTTTTTATTCCTTCTCGTGGCATGTTGGATCCTGGTGAAGAATGCACAATGAAGGTGACTTTTCAACCGGAGATGGCTTTAGTATATGATGTTTTAGCAACATGCACCTTTGGAGACCATCAGGAGCAGAAGACTCTTAAACTGAAAGCTGTTGGTAAGAACATTTACACTCTAAAATGATCAAACACAAAGTTTGATATGTATCAGCCTCCTGGGAACTCCACTCATCTTTCTGACATTTGAGTCAGAAACTAACCTTCAGCTAGATATACCGAATACCATATTTTTCCGTCTATAAGACACACCCTTGTATAAGATGCTCTCTGCACCGATCAGCTGTTCGGCACTCCAGCAAATCTGCAAGTTTGGCCCGCCAAAGATCTTGCCCCCTCCCCCCTCCCATTAGTGGCAAGCCCACAGGGGCTTGACACCTGCACCTGGCGGCGTGGCAACGCACACAGGCATGCCCTGGGCTGTGGAGGTTACCATTATTTTTCCATGTATAAGACGCACCTGATTTTTGAAGAGGGTGTTTGCAGGAAAAAAATACCATCTTATACACGGAAAAATACGGTAGCTTAGTTTGTCCATCATCCCCACCTCATTTCTTGTCAAAATTGTTCCTTTGGTAGATAGCAATTTTTCCCTACAGGGGGGAAGAATGAAATTATATCTTCCATTCTAAATCTATATGCGTCTGGCGTATGTATATGTCCTGTTGCATCTTCACCTACTGTACTAAGGACAAACAATGCATTAGGTGTTACATGTATAATGGGTGGTTACCAATACATTTATCTGCAATGTTAAAAAAAAAACCACGAGTTTGGGAAGATGTGCTGTCCTGTCCTATTTTGCAGTATTAAAAAAAAACCAACCTAATTTCAGCTTGTTTTTTTGCAACTCATTCAATTCTTGTTTCCCTTGCAAGAATTAATCATTGTATTGCCTCTGAACTTTTATTCAGGATACATCCAAGTTGTTAAGAAATGTGTTATGTTCCTTATCATCGTGTACAATTATTGCAGCTAAAAACAGTATCATAAAATGGACAAGTCTTTCCCGTGCCTAGTTACTTTCTTCCAAGAAAAATGACAGCTCTCTTATTATTTTTTCATTTTCTTTTAATAGGAAATTTGATGTCTCTCATGTCCAGGTTTTGTAGTCAATTGCCCATCATTTAGAAGGTTTCTGAAAAACTCATATCGGGAGAGTTTAGGAGGGAAATTATTGTTCCCAGAATATTTTTCTTACAAACATGTTTCAGGTCAGAGCATGAATAGCTTGCACACCATTGGTATGGTGATACAAATGTCAAAATCAACATACATTCAGAACGCAGCCATCTCCATCGTTAAATACAATTTTTTTTTTTGTAGGTAAATATCCCCACCTGCTGGTCAACGTGCCAGAAGACACCAATGAAGATATCAAGCTTATAAAGTTCCAGGATGTGCTTTCCTTTGGCTCAGTTGCTGTTGACAGCACTGTGGAGAAACCAATGGAGATACTGAATGTATCTATGGTATGGAAAGGTGTTTCTTGAATGAAGAAGAGAGTGTTCTATCCAATGCAGCTTGTTCTTCTCACATAGACATGTTGCCTTTCCTTTGACTTTTGAAGCAGATGATTTTATCCGTACAGGCCACACCTTTTTGGGAGGGGGGGGGGCAGAGGATGTCTTCAAGCACCAAATGAGGCATGCCAGTGATGCTGTAGCAACATTAGTGAGGAACTGGATAACATGTTTGATTTCTGACTTCTTTGGGAGTTTTTGAACTATCAGATTTTTGAAAAAATAAAATAAAATAGGTATAATAAAGTAAGTGGACGTTTAACACATCCATTTACTTGCAATTTTAGGAGAGAAAAACCCAAATATAGTGCTGAGTTTTGGTAATAAAATCTGGGAGGGCTTCTAGATGCTTCAGGAAATGGGCTGGAAGTCATCCACCTTTGTTGTAAAGGGAGAAATCTGGTTGAAAGACTTTCTCCATCAATTTTTTAGGGTCATGTCTGTTGCTAGGTAGACAATTCATGCAATGAACCATTTTTACAATTTTCTTTGGTGTAAGAAACTGGCCAGGCATTGCTCTAGTTCACTGATCTGCTCAGAACTGTGATAGGAAGAGGGTAATGGCTGTGTGGCCAAATTTCAGAATGCAGCTTTGTTTCATTTATAGGCCTGCATTTGAGCTAAAGGACCTCTCTAATTCCTTTTCAACTCAGTGATCCTTGACTGTAAGAATGCATTAATAGACTTGAAAGACTGGCTTGGCCTATTAAGCATCTCGAGCCTTAGAGAGGAAATAATAAAACCAACATGGAAAAGAAGCAGCATCTCAGTGGTTCTTATGTCTAACTACATCAGCTGCCAACAATGGTGCTTCTTTCATTCACTTTTCCAGCTAGGTGTTTAAGGTAGAAAAATTACTCTTTCAAGTTAGAAGAGACAAGATTGTGAGAAAAATCTGTTTCAGGCTTTTTGGCATATGCAGCCAAAGGTTAAAAAAACCCCTCTTTGCTCAGTGAGGGAGAGCTAACTGTCTGTCTCTTGACAGGTCGATGCTCCATTCAGGATTGACAGAACGAAGGAGCCGATTCGTGATCGTGTCTTTTCCTGCGACATTACTCAAGCCATTGTTAAAACTGGTGGCACATCAGTCATCCCTGTCAGGTTTAACCCCCACACTGTGGGTGTGAAAAGTGTGGATTACTTCACCATTGTGCCTTTGGGAAGTAGCACACATTCTGTGTTGAAGGTGACAGGATCATGCAAAGGTACACGCAGTGGGATCCTATTTGCTTCTTTATGCTGTAGTGAAGCACATCAGTAGGGACTGAAGAGAAATTTAGTTCACATTTACCGGTAAGTGCAAATTTAATAAATGTGCACTTCTCGGACTAGTATGCAAACCACAGTATATTTCAGAATCCTATTTTTCCAGATTTTGCAAAGCAGTTCTTTCATCAAAAAACTCAAACAAGGCACATATTGTGGAAAATGTGTGTGGTTTCATTACCCCAAACCACTTATCAGAAAGTCTTATCAAACATTAAGGACCAGTTGTAAGTCCCTTCCTTCATTATTGTCATAACTTGTATTATAAAAACAATATCTCTGAATGATTTTGTGCCAAATTACATTGGTAATTTCACTGATTTTTGTCTTAATAGAAATTCTTTGGGAAATTTTGGAATGTATTTTAATGCATGTGACAATTTTTATGTCAATTTAAATTCCCTCTGGTGTTGGATTCTGAGTCCATGTGTAATGAAAAACTATTTTTATCCAATTTTGGGTAATTCACCTAGGTGTGGGAAGCGCTGCTTAATGCTATGTATATTAGGAAATATGCAAAAAATACAGGCAGACACAGAAATGGAATTAAATGCCCTTAATATTTTTTAAAAAGGAGAAACTGAGCAAAAATAAATTTCACCTATCCCTATATCTCACTCTTAATTTTAGAAAATATGCTGATATTGGATTCTAATCATATTATGTACAACATTTTCTAAAGTTGATAGAGAATATATTTATAGACAACAGAAACTGATTTGTTTAGATTCCTATGTTATTTTCAAGCCTAAAAATTTGCTGCCCTATGTACAAGGGCAATTCGGAAATAAACCTCTATTTGGTTATCAATGACAGACACCTGCAGATACAGAACTTTTATTATACACATTAGAAAACTACAACATTACATTATTTTTCAACATAATCGAAATTCAAATTGAGGCACTTGTCATAACGTCTTACAAGGTTTGACATTCCTAAGTAGTAGTCACTCGGCGCCAAATCTGGGCTATGAGGGGAGTGATCAAAAACTTCCCAACAGAACTGCTTCAAAAGTTCTTGGGTGCGTCTAGCAGTGTGCAGGCAAGCATGATTGTGAACCAGCACCACACCAGAAGTCAGCATGCCCCGACGCTTGTTATGGATGGCTCGTCTGGGTTTTTCGTAATGTTTCACAGTAGACTTCTGAACTGATGGTCGAACCAGGCTCCATGAACTTCACTAGCAGTACTCTTTTGGCATCTTCACATTTGACAGGATTTTCCACGGCACCACTTCCAGTGTGGTGTTGGTTCGCGATAATGCTCGACCGCACAGCACTAGACACACCTAAGAACTTTTAAAGAAGTTCTGTTGGGATGTTTTTGATCACCCTCCCATAGTCCAGATTTGGCACCAGGCGACTACTACTAAGGAATTTCAAACCTTGTAAGACGTTATGACAAGTGCCTCAATTTGAATGGCAAGTTGAAAAGTAATGTAATGTAGTTTTCTAATGTGCATAATAAAAGTTCTGTATCTGCAAGTGTCTGTCACTGATAATCAAACAGAGGTTTATTTCTTTTATCTCAATACAACTACATTCCTTATTTGTTGGAAATATTTGAAATAATCCTTTTCTATGGAAAATAGAACTCTTCTCACCAAAGAGGAAGAAGCTGATCCTGTGCATTTGTGTTCCAAGTATGCATGAAAATGGAACTGTGTACGTTTGAAAGCCTTAAAAAATAGGTGACCAGAGTAATTATTTTATTGAAATCACGCATGACATCCATACTTCAAAGTAAAACACATTATTGGGAGTTTTTTTTACTATACAAAAAGCCCCTTCCTTGATGACAACGTCCACAGCAGAATGAAAATTGGATTTGTTTCTTATTCTAGGCCCTGCGGTAACTGTTCAGCATCCTTTTGTTTACTTCAATTACATTAAACTTGGTGAATACTTAAACCAGCCATTGGACATCATTAACAACTCTGATGTTCCAGCTTACTATCAGTTTGACATTGATTGTACACAGAGTGTGTTTTCCATTGACCGCCCTTATGGAGTCTTGAATGGAATGTCAACCATCACATTGAAGGTGACTTTCCAGCCTACTCACCCAATTATATGCTACCGGCGTGTGGTTTGCCTTGTGCATCATCAGGTAAGCGAGTTAAGATACGTCTTGCCCTTGTCTCTGAATAGTGCAACCCAGTCAACTACATGATAATCAAGTACCATTTCATTGAGCAAATAGAATAATTTCCTCTGTCCAGGCAATTCTGATTATATTGTATGAGATGTTCCTCCTGCCCGTAGCTCCTATTTCATTTCTTGTATAACATTCTTAAGTTAAACCAAAGCACTGGCTCTGATATGGGCCTAATTTTCAGGCTCTGATAGCTTTAATTTCCACCCCATTTATCATGAAAAATTCAGAAGTACTGAGCACCATACTGAGGAGATCTTTGTTTATTGCAACAAATATCGGGTTTAGAAGAAGGACCCCGAACAATGAAAAAGCAATGATTCGTATAGCAACTGAGGACTGTAAAGCAGGAAATTCTAGGGATTTGATTTGCTGGCTGGAAGTTAGGCAGGTCCTTGTCCTGGTACCTGGCAGCAGACCTGGGAAAATCCATTGTTAAGGAGATGGAATGAGATCTTCATGCTGATTGAAGATGGAAAGTTAGGATTTCTCACCTTGTTGCTGTGTTGGAACTTCTTTACTGGGGCTTCCTTGGGCTGCACTGTGAGATGGTTAGAGAGGCTTCTCTTCTTTGGTTTATCTGAGCTTTGTCCCGAGGCAAATTTGGGTCTGATAGGATTAGGCAAAGGGAGGAGCTGGGCTTGACCCTGGTTACCTCCAAGACACAGGTAGAAACAAGGTGCGACCTCCATTTTGTTTGTTAGGTTTATTTTCTCCACAACACTATCTAGTTGTTTTGAGTTTTGTAAGCAGAGAATTGAAATTTTACACATTGTCCTCTACCAAATTGTATGGATGATACTTCTAAGAAAAATTCAGAGTGAAGGATAGAACAAATTACCTCTTCGGGTGAAACTGACTGTTGTCTTTCTTGTGCCCTTGATGCTGGTCAGGATCCATTGTTCCTAGACTTGATTGGCACCTGCCACACAGAAACCACAAGCCCCAACCCTCTGAAACTGAAGGATCTGAGCAGGTACTGGACACATATGGCCAGAGGACTGACCTTTTTCTCACCAGACATCCTGAGCACCATGCTGAAGGAAGGCAAGTTGCTGGTAGATGAAAATGGAGCCCTTACACTCCCACCAGAGGTAAAGTATGTTTTATGAGAAGCAAACTTATTCAACCCTGCATCTTTTGAAAAGGAAGCCTAGCATATGAATTGGTTACCGCTGCTTTTGCTGTTGCATCCTCATAATTCCCAGAATATACTGTGAATATGGATATCCCCTGTAAATTCAATCTGTTAAATTGTATAGGCTTTTATGCCAATGTTGAATAACCCAAGCTTCGCTATGGACCGGGATATATACAATTGTTCCTTTACTTTCAATAAGGGTAAAATGAGCAGTTTCTCTTTTGGCTAAATGCAGGTCTTTTGTTTTTAAGATACTGCAGGACAAACCCCCCGAGGAGTACCCCGCCATTGAACCCATAGTTGAATATTTCTATGATGGTGTCTGCAGTGACCTCACTATATATCCTCCCCACGTCAGCCTCAGCATCAAGGAGTTTGATTTTGGCTGCTGTGCAAGTCTTCGAGAGATAGAGCCACTTCCTTTTTCTGTGACCAACCATACCAAGGGGAAAGTCACCGTTATATGGACAAGAAAGCCAGACAGTCCTTTCCAGGTGATGCCGGAGAGTTCTGACATCCCGTCTCTAAAGAGTATGGCTTTCCGCATCACTTTCCAGCCTCCTCAGGTCAATACTTTATATGCAGCAGAACTCGAAGGCTTTGCTTTCTACAAGGTGGGTAGAAATCAAGGTCCAAAAGGCCAACCTTTAGGATACGCAGCTTCTCATCCCATTAGAGTGGATCATTTCTCCTGCCGCATTGGTGTGGTTGGCTATCTGATGTGAAATAGGGATAGAATCAAGATCACGTGAAGTGTTAATACCACTTTACAATGCCTTGGTAAGGCCACACTTGGAATACTGCATCCAGTTTTGGTCACCACGATGTAAAAAAGATGTTGAGACTCTAGAAAGAGTACAGAGAAGAGCAACAAAGATGATTAGGGAACTGGAGGCTAAAACATATAAGGAACGGCTGCAGGAATTGGGTATATCTAGTTTAACGAAGAGAAGGACGAGGGGGGACATGATAGCAGTGTTCCAATATCTCAGGGGCTGCCACAAAGAAGAGGGAGTCAAGCTATTCACCAAGGCTCCTGAAGGCAGGACAAGAAGCAACAGGTGAAAACTAATCAAGGAGAGAAGCAACCTAGAACTAAGGAGAAACTTCCTGACAGTTAGAACAATTAACCAGTGGAACAACCTGCCTCCAGAAGCGGTGAATGTTCCAACACTGGAAGTTTTAAAGAAGAGGTTGGACAGCCATTTGTCTGAAATGGTATAGGGTTTCCTGCCTGAGCAGGGGGTTGGACTAGATGACCTCCAAGGTACCTTCCAACTTTATTATTATTATTACTATTATTATTATTATTTGCTGGTAATAAGTGGATGCTTGTCCTGATAAAGGCCTTCTGCCATCTCCTCATAAAGGAGGGTAGGAAGTAACTGGTTAAAAAATTTAGTAAGCAGGAAATTTGTTGAAGGGCATGTTCTGTCCTCTTCCTGCCTTGGAATTCTGACTTGGAACCTCTTTGTTTAACCTCACTCTAAAGCACCAATTAATAGGCTTCCCTTGCTCTTCCCTTGTTCTGACTAACGAGACACTTCAAAGAACTTCCAGGCATTGTTTATCCTAAAAAGTCTTTAATTGTGAAAGAAAGTGTTGGCACAGCATGGTGGATGCCAAGATCTGAATTCCCCTCCCCTGAGCACATAATATTCCAGCATATTTCCCTCCTCTAATTTGCAGTCATAAATCACGTTCTCCAATTAGTTTGAAGGGCAAAGTTTCCCTTCAGTTCTGTAGCCCACGGTTTCTTATCTTAACTAATCCCCACACACATTCTTTCTCCTCCCCTCCCAACGTTATCTAATTTAATTCTAAAAATACTGCACAGCGTATACAGAGAGTGGCTGCCTCTTCATAGTTTGTCAAAGCAAGAACATCCAATGTTAGCAGCATTGACACTGTTTCTTTTCACTGGTAGGTACTGAGACACTACAACAATGTTGAGGAGCCCATCACTATGTGTCCATCCTGGAGTTTGACCATCCGCTTGCGTGGACATACTTTTCAACCTGGGCGACAGCACTTTATCCCACAGTTCACCTTGGACTGTCATAAGGTGAAGAATGTTTGTCATCCCCGGTAAATGTCTGTGAAATACAAGCAGTTTTCTCATGGATAGTCACTTAATTGTTGGCACGGTACTACTTTACAGCCATTGTTTACAGTGTCCACAGTGCAATCTTAACAGATCCGGTTCTGTTGTTTCCATTTAGAAATGCTGTGTTTGTCTAAAACAGGGATCTTCAAACTTGGCCCTCTTATGACTTGTGGACTTCAACTCCCAGAATTCCTCAGCCAGGCACGCTGGCTGAGGAATTCTGGGAGTTGAAGTCCACAAGTCATAAAAGGGCCAAGACTGAAGACCCCTGGTCTAAAACATGTCGTGAGAATCCAGATGTAACAAATTAAATTGATTCACTGGATCAAACTGATTTCCATGGTGTTAGAAATGCCAAGTTATTGTTCAACTCTCTGCCTTGTTGGAGTAATTTAGGTACATGACAACTTATTTTAGAAGTACTTAAAACTGAAATAAAGCATTGGATACTTGCTTATTAAGCTTAATGTGAAATGTGTTTGAAAAAAATGAAGCTTGAAGAAGACGCGTGGGTGGCTTGATACTGCATACTTATACTCAGACCTGGTGGTGGAAAGATGAATGCATGCCACAACATGGCAACTTAGCATGCTGTGTTCTAAAGGTGAATCTGACTGGAGCCTGACTTTAGCTTCCAAATCACTGACCTCTCCATTAATTAATTAATAACAATTAATCAATCATTAATTGCTATGCAGGTGATGGTTTGCAATTACTGAATGGCTGGGCATGTTTGAGACCTGTACTTTGGTGGTTTGCTGGTTGATACATGGGAGTCATCTTGCAAATTGAACTAGATGTTATATAAATTGCATATGGTCATTATGACTTTCCACGTTCCCGTTTAACACAAGTTCCTTTAAAGTACAGAAGCGATGGAGAAAAATCACAGGGGGGCTGTTTCTCCAATCCAAACCTCTCCTTGTCTCCCAGGTCTTTCCTCCAGTATGTCGGAAGGTCACCACATATCGTAGCATGTTAGTCTGCAATGTGGGCACGACAGCCATATGTTTTAACATTGGCCGAGAAAAGTGTCCTTCTGTCTTGGTCAAGCCCAGCTGTGGATATATTATTCCAGGAGCCCATCAGATTTTTTTCCTTTCAACTTGCCCCACAGAAACAACTATACAACAGCACACTTTGCTCTTGCATCTCAATTTCTGGTCCGCTTTCACACAGGTAAGCAAGGAAATGCAATTTTTTTCTTTCTATTTTTTGCCCTATTTTATTATGCTATCATGCCCCCTTCATCTTCTTGGCACCCTTTCTCTAGTAGTTTTATTTTATTTTATTTTATTTTTGGTAAGATCTTTAAAGCTCTTGCTATTCCATACCAAGGGAGGAGCTATTAGAGAGCTTAACAAGGACCAATAATTTAGATAACTTTTTCACTTGTGGCCATGCGCTATTTTGTAATCCCTTTCCCTGCTTCCTTATCTAAAGAAAAGGGGAAGATAGTTTAGGAATGTCTGCAGATAAAATTTCCTGTTTTTACCTGTTAATTAGAAAAAGGAAGGAAATGGGCTTATCCACCTTAATGACATCCAGATCATAGAGCAGAACTGAATCTGATCATTTAAATGTGGTTTACTTAATGATACTTTTTTGAAGGGTGGTGGCAGAGGATGGTTGCTGTTTACAATCCTTTGACAGTTGTAACTTCTGGACTTCTTGCTTTTAGCTCAGCCTATATTTATTTATCTATCATATTTATATGCCACCAGTCTCTCAGAAATGTGATTCTAGGTGTTGTATAAAAACCCATAAAAACCGTAATCATAAAAACGCTCTACGATTAAAACATCAATATTATTATGAAAAAAGGGGCTAGAGAGAACATTAGATGTTACATGCAGTGTCGCCACACATTAAATCCCCATTTCCATGAGACCTCTAAGACTGTTGATATAATCATGTTCTGAAGGACTGAAAGACATCAAGGATGAAGCCAGTCTCCAGAGGGGAGGGGGTAGGAGGAGGATGGTCTACAGCAGAGGTATCAAACTTGCAATGTCACGTGACATGCCGTGACATATCATGATTTCCCCCCCCCCCATTCCCGGCAATAGGGTGGGTGCGGTTTTGGCATGACGCATCCGGCCCATGGGCCGGCAGTTTGACACCCCTGGTCTACAGGATAAGCACACTATAACAGAAAAGGACCACCTCCTGGGTTTCATTAGATGTAGATTCTTTTTTTTTTAATAATTTTTTTTTATTTTTATTAAAACAATCGACATTAAACATAAGATCATATTAAGAAACCATCATTATAGAACCTGAAATACAACACTAAGTATTAGTCTTTGTAAACGTCTGATTTGGTAAACATTCTTCACTCCTCACGTCAAGCCTCAACTATACGCCTGTTACATTTTATTTGATTGGTGCTTCTCTTATCTATAGTCTATCCACTGTTTCCAGCCTATCACATATTGTTCATCTCAGTAATAGTGCAATCTTTTATGATCTCTAACAAAAGATCCTGAGGTAGAAATTCAATAACCTGAGGTAGAAATTCAATCCGCTTTTTCAATATTAAAGTAATCAATATTAAACATAAGATCATATTAAGAAGCAATCATCATAGAACATAAAATACAACATTAGGTGTTAGTCTTTGTAAACGTCTGGTTTGGTAAACATTCTTCACTCCTCACATCAAGCCTCAACTATACGCCAGATACATTTTATTTGATTGGTGTTTCTCTTGTACATAGTCTATCCACTGTTTCCAGTCTGTCAAATATTGTTCATTTGAGCGATCTTTCAAATATGCCGATATTTTAGCCATTTCTGCCAAATTTATTACTTTCAAAGTCCATTCTTCCATAGGTGGTATTTCTGGATTCTTCCAGTATTGTCCCACCAACAATCTAGCTGCTGTGATCAAGTTCAGATGTAGATTCTTAACAGAGGGGATCTGCAGCTTGCTTCACCTGTCAGACCAGAAGGGACAGGCAGAAGTAATTGGGAAAAGCTAGTCTCTCAAATTATCCAGCTCTGTGCCATGAAGAGACTTAAATAACAAAACCAGCACCTTGAATTGGATCTAGAAGCAAACTGGGAATGAATGCAGGTTGTAGATCAGAAGTGTAACATGTACCATTCTAGGGGCACACCTGCTATAGCTGCCCTCACCATTGCATTTTATACCAGCTGAAGCTTCCAGGTTCTCTTCAAGGTAGCTCCATGTAGAGTAATCCATTCTGGAGGTGACCAGGAATGAGTGATGGTGAACAGAACCTTCTGATCCAGGAATGGGTGCAACTGGCGCACAACATGAAGATGAGCAATGGCTCTCCTAGCCACAGCGGCCACCTGCTCTTCAAGCAGGAGTTGCAAATCCAGGAGGACCCCCAGGTTGTACACTGGGTCTGTCTGGAGCAGCGCAACCCCATTCAGTACCAGAGATGACATAGTTCCAGAATTGGAAAGCCCTAGCACCCTGAGCCACTCAATCTTCCCAAGGTTCAGTTGAACACTGTTGTTCCCCATCCAGATCCCACAGGCTTCAGGCACAGGGACATCAACAGCATTACTTAATTCACCAGCAGCAACTGTACATCATTGGCTACCATCTTGTCCTCCCATCCCCACCCCAAATCTTCCACATTCCCTTCCTTGGCTTCAGTCAATCTCTAGCTTTTTTTTTCATTGATCACTCCAGATCCATGCATGTGTTTTGGAGATTCCAGTTGTGTATGTTTAATGGCATTTCTAGAACTTCATAGTATTACAATTGATTTGGCTATCTTGCCTAGGCATTTCCTTCTTGTATAGGTCCAGTCTTTTCATGCTTGCTCATGCCAGCAAGGACCAAAGTGAACCTCCATGGATGGTTTTTAACATTGGCTCATTATGTCTGTTGATCTTTGCTTCATCAGGAGATTTTCCTTCAGAGCAACGCTGAGCCTCTGACACTACTCTTGGAAGGGGACGGCAATCTGTACTTCAAACCCACCTGTGTGGGATCCTACTCTTCACGTACCTTCACCATCAAAAACTGTACCCGATTGCCTATGCTTTTCAGATGGAAAATTCAGAAGTCTGACCAAAAGCTTCTGTCTGTCCAACCTGCTGAAGGGACACTACTACCCAATGAAGCTTTAGTAAGTAGGATAATTAACAGATATATTTAGCAGCTCTTCCTTGAGCTGAATATAATAACTACCAACATTGCCTGGCTAAATAATTCATTCACACCGTTAGGGTTCTGCAAATAAAAGTAGCAAGATACTGGAGCTACTTGCTACTAGAGTAGCGAGAGAGAAAAGGAAGCTGTCTTTGGTTCCTCTATGGCTCTTAACAACTTACCTACTGATCCATTCCAAAAGAGAGGGATCTTTGGATCCTTCAGCCTCCTATTCTGCATATGATTTCAGGCTCAGACATGGACCTTCACTCCTGCTGAACAGATCAAATATCTCCTGCGGAGCTGGGTGACAGTTTGGAGAGACCAAGAAATGCTGGATGACAAGACTTCCAAGAGTATTCGCTACGTTCTGCGAATTATTGGGGAGGGATCCTTTGGTACCATAACAGTGAGTGACAACATCTACTCTGCGAAAAATTAGTATAGCCCCATTAAAGAAGGTGGCTGCCATTTAAAGCATATCCATGTGACACTCAACCATTGCATTGCTATAAGTGGGTATGCTGCTACATAATGCCATGTAGCCTAAAGGAGGATGCCTGTTGGATATTTCATTGACTTGAATATATGTCCTAATAAAAACATTGACCTATCCTTTTTTTCCTTTTAGTATCATTAATCCCAGAACTTATTTACATAGAAAATCTACCATGGATGTTTTTTCATATCTTTATCTGTTGTTTGGCTTATAGGCAGAAGAGAAACAGATAGATGTTGGCCACATCCTGGTCGGTAGAACACAATCATGTCACCTTGTTTTATTTAACAATGGGTCCTGCTGCTTAACATATGTCCTTAGTGTGGAACAAACAATCACTGGACCATGTGATCCTGAGGAAGTTGCCAGTGATCCTTTAGGTATTTAATGGGAATGTGAATCTGTGGTGCTTTGTACCATTGGAAGTCTACCTTTAATAATTCCATTGTCTGCTTTCTTACTCCCCATTCACAGCAATAGATCTTGATCACTACAAAGGGACAGTTTGTGCTCGGGGAAAGATCTTCTTGCAAGCAACTCTAAAACCAGCTCACCGGTTGCGCTACACATGGACAATTTATTGTGCCATTTCCACTCCCAAAGGTAAGATTCTGGGAGAAGCTAGACCTTAGCTATTGCTAAGTAGCCTTGCAACAAGCAATATATATGTGTGTGTTGGGAAAGTAGGAAAATCCACAGCAGATTTTTAAAAAAGACTCCCCTTACTCTGATACGTGTTGGGTTTATAGAAAATGTGTGTGTTACGCAATTGAGTAGTAACTTAATGGAGAACTCACCTGAACTGTAAAGTTGGAAAGCTAATAGAACTTATTAGCCTATCCCGTTTCTATTCTGCCACAGTCTAATCAACTCGGGTGAAATTTTGTTTTGGAGAGTTCAGGATTAAGAGCTCTTCTTCAAGTGAAGCATGTCTTAACTACCTTCAAGAATCGGTAAAAGACATCTGAAGGCTATTCCTTATATGGTAGATTGGACAGAGAAGAAAATGATCATGCCACTTTACTCTTAAAAGATAAACTGGCTATTGTGCTCCAAAATAGAATGATGGCCAGGAAATCAGAGAAGCCACAAGAAGAACTAATATAAGCCCTACCTCAAAAATAAGCCCTAGTTTTGGGGCAAGGCACACACCTAAAAATCAAGCTAGGGCAGGGGTGGGGGATGGATCTGCCCTATGCGCCCCACACCCATTCACCTTGCAGCCAGGCCTTTCCTCGTCGGCCCACTTCTTCTGCGGCGTCTTCTGCAGCCAGGCCTGCATTTCTCAGTCACAGGCCTTTCCAGAAGGCCACTGCAGCCGAGAATCAAGCTATGGCCATAGCTTGGTTCTGCAAGACCTCTGCAGCCCTGAGCTATGGATTGAATCTATAGCTCGGTACTCGGCTGCAGAGGCCTTCCAGAAAGGCCTGACTGCAAAATGCAGGCTGGAATGCAGCTGCAGAATGAAGCTGCTCGTTCAGCCCCAGAAGAAGTAGACCGTCTGGGCGGGGCTGTCGGTACCGGAGGTGAGTTAAGACATCCCCCAAAATTAAGATCTGGTGCCTTTTTTGGAGGCAAAAAAAAAAAAAAAGACCCAGTCTTATTTTTGGGGAAACACGGTATGTATATAGCATGTGTATATGTGTGTTGTGTATTATTTGTGAATGGGTAGATATATACTTTTTTTTTGAGAGCAGGCAACAGAATTTCATTTTTACAGTGGACCAGTGTGCTCGTAGTAAAAAATGACAATAAAGGTTATCTTATTTTATCTTACCAATAGAGAGAGCTAAACAGGGTTATTTTAACTATTCTGTGCTTATTTCTTCCATTCTTTCATACCACAAAATATCCACCAAGAAAGGAAAAGAAAGAAGAGTTGCACAATTTCTCCTCTGTTCTGGAAACTGAGGAATTTGTAACATTTTTACAAGAGAGCTGCAATTAATAGGAGAGGCACCCGAAGAAGTCTGTCAAGTTTTTTTTTTTTTTGGTTAATCTGTAATGGGAGATAAAAGATTTTATTTATTTATTTACTTTACTTATATCTCGCATTTATTATTTTTATAAATAACTCAAGGCAGCTAATACATCTATGAATCTGCCCTCCTCCTATTGTCCCTATAACCACAACCCTGTGAGGTGGGTAGGCTGGTCCAAGGTCACACCACTGATTTTCATGGCTAAGGCGGACTAGAACTCATGGCCTCCGTTTCCAGCCTGGTGCCTCAACCAGTAGATCAAACTGGCTTTCTCATGGATTTCAACAAGTGCCTCTGCCAGTAGTTTGTATTTATTTTATAATATAAGCCCTCATTTCTTCCCATTCAGACCATTGCTTTCATTTAGAAGCCCATTCAGGTAATCATTCCACTTTGGATGCCCGTGATTTCTGAGGTTTGATGAGTTTTTAGAGGCAGTGTGTTGTTCCCGGTGTTTGCTGAAGTGCATATTTAATCCAGCGATTAATTTGTTTTATATATAATATATGGGGACTGAAGAAAAAAAAATTGAACAGGTTCCATTTTTTCCCATTTGTACCTGGTGGTGGAAGATGTGAAGGACTTACCAAGGGAAAGAGAGATATTGTTGGCTGCTGTCTTAACTGATATCAACAGCAATTGAGGTAAACCAGATCTGGACAGAAAGGAGACATAACATCGTAATGAATTACAAGCAATGACTGAAGACCCAATCCCTTCCTTACCCTTTCCTGCATCCCAAATGCCCTGTGTTTGTACTTTTGGTAATAAGGTTGAGGTACTGACTGTTTCTTTGCTTCCCTTGCAAGCTGCAAACCCTTTGGGGGAAAAACTGTCTGTTTGCTGTGTGGTAGCAACTGGCATCTACCCTTCCATCTGCATCGTCGATGCCTGTGGGACAGGCAGCGCCTCTGGCATCAGCAAGCTGCACCTCTGGAGACTCTTTTCTTTGGAGAGACTGAACCAATATCTGGAGCGAGAGCCGACACCCCAGGAGCTCACTTTCCGAGTGCCTACCAGACACAGGTAAGAATCCTTTTTCTCTTAATACGTAGTTCTTAGTCTATGGTGATGATGATGACGATGACGATGATGATATCCATTCAGTCATGTCCAGGTCTTGACGATTCTATGGACGAAGTTAATAATAATAATAATAATAATAATAATAATAATAATAATAATAATAAAGTTGGAAGGGACCTTGGAGGTCATCTAGTCCAACCCCCTGCTCAGGCAGGAAACCCTATCCCAGTGTTTCTCAACCTTGACAATTTTAAGGCATGTGGACTTCAACTCCCAGAATTCCACAGCCAGCAATGGCTGGCTGTGGAATTCTGGGAGTTGAAGTCCACATGCCTTAAAATTGTCAAGGTTGAGAAACACTGCCCTATACCATTTCAGACAAATGGCTGTCCAGTCTCTTCTTAAAAACTTCCAGTGTGGGAGCATTCACTGCTTCTGGAGCCAGGTTGTTCCACTGGTTAATTGTTCTCACTGTCAGGAAGTTTCTCCTTAGTTCTAGGTTGCTTCTCTCCTTGCTTATTTTCCATCCGTTGCTTCTTGTCCTGCCTTCAGGCGCCTTGGAAAATAGCTTGACTCCCTCTTCTTTGTGGCAGCCCCTGAGGTATTGGAACACTGCTATCACATCTTCCAATCTTCCACTACTTCTTTGAGTTTTTCTATGCTCTGGCTGGTGTCAGCTTTGATGGTGCCTTAGTCTTTAGTTCCTCCATATAGGAACATTCTTGATTACATCATAGTCTGCAACCAATACTTTCTTTTTTTCCTTTTCCTTTTTTTTTTTTTTGCTTCAAGCAAGACACAAGAAAATACAATATGTAAGCAAGGCAGATTCTGGGACTATTGAACATAGGAACAATTCCTCCACCGTTCTTCTCACTTTTCATTTCTCTTCAACATGCAGCACTCAGCGAATACCCCCAGTTTACACACCTGTCATGGTAGATTTCAATTTTGGAGCTGCTCCAGTTGGATGTGAGCCCTCTGTGGTTGTGCTGATGATACAGAACAATGGAACGATACCTGTAAAGTGGTAAGTAATGCTCAATCACTGACTTAACCAGCAACAGGTTCTGTTTAGAGTTCAGAATTTTTGCACTATCTTCCTCCTGCACTTGAATTTAAGATGGATCAGATAAGTATCTTCATGGTATGGATTTAATTTGGGGGATATTTTTCTCTGCAGTTAAGCACAAAGGGTATCCCTCATGCCTGGCTTGTTTAACAGGCCAAGTGGTCTGATTTATAAATATTGAGGCATAATTCATGAATATGCAGGTAAGGAAAGATTCTATAAGAATTGCATCTTCAATGGTGCTTAATTTATATTTCTGGTGCATTTCAAAGAATGGCTATGAATGTAAGATTTGACAATGGAACAAGTTATTTGGGAAAAGAAAAACTGGCTCTTCATTGTTTAGAGAGGTTTTGCTAGTGAGGATACTGTAGCAATGTCTTTCTTGCATTGGGAAGGAAAATAATTAGTTGGCTACCATTTATGATTCTGTAGAGCACTGTACAGAGATGTTATAAAGTTCCTTGGATCTGGTTAATCATAGTCTGGATACTGGATAATCTTAGTCTGGATATTGGAATGGGCCATTGATACATATCAATGGAAGGGAGAATGATCAGAGCCTGCTTAGCAGTGAGGAAATTTGTCAGCTGAACAGTCTCCTGGCATTTAATGTTATTCTGCCTTCTAATCTAAAGATTGGATCTGTGCATTTTCTTCCTCCTTTTCTTGGCATTAACTGCTTTTGTAGGGATTTTCTTTTCCCTTCTGACCAGAAGATTGACATGGAATATTGGGCAGAAAGTACTGAGTTTGATCCCAGTGAGTTGCATCAGATGCGAATCCAGGATAATCAGCTTTTCACCATCGCTCCCAAGTCAGGAAAGCTTCCTCCAGGGCAAGAGCAAATTATACATCTGTCTTACAGGTATTCATGTACTATGGTTACTTACTGATGTGGGAGCTGAGCTCACCCAAATGTCAATTTCAGCTCCTATGCTAGATAGGGCACACCAACTTAACCCGCAGTTTGGGACCCTCTTATGATCACCTGAAGTATGAAATTCCAACAAAATTCTCTCAGCGCTGTTCCCAAAGCAGAGGACTGCATGATTTTACCTTCTCTGGGACTCAGGTTTGGAATTCTTGAATTTATTCAGAACCTAAGGTAGCTGTAGGTTAACTTTACATGCTTCTTTCTTATCCAATGCTGTCCTTGTGCCCAGGAGGCTCTTTATGCAACAGGGCCGTTCTGCAACAGGGAAAGAATTGTTCCTGATCTTTTATTTGATATAGGATTCATCAGTTAAGAGTTTGGAATGGTTTCATTTATGCATATTTTTTTTAAGGCTTATATCTGTTTTTCCTTCAACAGGCATGATTTCATTGGCACTGACCGACTTCCAGTCCTACTAAAAATATCCCACGGTCGAGAAATTCTGGTATGATATTAAGTGCAGAGGTTCATAAATTCCCCAGGAGGAAGTGATACTATTCTTCTCTAAGGCCTCACTAAATTCTTTAGCTGCTATAGCTAAAGTAGGCAGTGCATTGGTGAAATGTCCTTATCTTGGACACAGAGCGTTCTTTTTATGATTCACATACTCACCATAACATATTTGAGACCTCTGGTTTTTCATCCGTAAGCATCATTATAGTTACTACTCTAGGCACTATGTGGGTTGAATAGTTCTGATAGCAGAATTTTCTTTTTAGCAGTTAACTGCTTGAAAATAGTGTTGTCTTAAGATTTGAGTCACCTTCTCTCTGTTTTAGTGACAGTCAAGAGAACGTGATTTTATCTGTGTGGTTGGTGGATGGAGACAAAGGAGAACTAATCCCAATTTGGTATCTTTCTTGAGAAAAATAGAAATCACAGTGCTGATTTTTATTTGATATTGATTCAAATCAAACCACTGCTAGTGGTTTGATCATCTCCTTGATCTCCAAGGTTTATTTATTATTTATTTTATTTATTTATTTGTTTCGATTTCTAGGCCGCCCTATTCCGAAAACTCAGGGTGGCTTACAACATAATCAGTAGCATATAGAAATCAAATACATTATAAAACCCCTAAATTAAAACCAATCATCCGAAACAAACTTACAACAAACAAGTTGTTGCTGGGGCAAGGTGTCAACTGCCCCAGGCCTGCCGGCAAAGATGTGTCTTTAACAGTTTGCGAAAGGCGGAGAGGGTGGGGGCAATATGGACCTCTGGGGGGAGTTGATTCCAGAGGGCCGGGGCCGCAACAGAGAAGGCTCTTCCCCTAGGCCCCGCCAGGCGACACTGTCTGGCTGACGGGACCTGGAGAAGGCCGACCCTGTGGGCCCTAACCGGTCGCTGGATTTCATGCGGCAGCAGACGGTCCCGCAAGTAACCTGGTCCGATGCCATGTAGGGCTTTATAGGCCATAACCAACACTTTGAATTGCGTTCGGAGACCAATTGGCAGCCAATGCAGCTCGCGGAGTGATGTTGAAATATGGGCATTTCTGGGTAAGCCAAATACAGCTCGCGCGGCTGCATTATGAATTACCTGAAGTAATGTTGTTGTAATGTTGAGGTTGTTCTTCAGTTGCCTTTTCCACTTTGGCCTTCCCTAATTTTTCAGTTAAAATCCAATTCCCTTATTCCCCAGTGATGCCTCCCTCCTTTCTTACTGACCTTCCATTAGATGCCCATTACACATTCCAGATTTCTAGGTATTCTTGAATGCATTCCTTTTTGTTTGCATGTTTTGCCTCTTCCAGGAATTCAGAATTTCAGAAAAGGTGAAAATCCAGATTTGTGTCCAAACCAACCCTTGGTGTGAGATTTAATGAGGAAAAACCTTGAGAATGCTGAAGGGCTGCTCCCTTTAACTTTTAACTTTAGCTTTAATGTTTTTAAGAATGAGAGTGGGGGAAGGCACTATTTGTGGTTGGTGTAAATGCAGCCTGTATGGTATGGTGCAAATAACAGCCCATTATTTCACCTCTTTTCTTTTTATTCTGTGCCTGCAGCTGAATTTCATTGGTGTGACCCTGAAGCTGGGATGCCACTACATTCACTTCACTTCAGCTAAACATATGTTCACACCCATTGCTATTGGCACATATAATTCTCCTAAACAAGTGAGTCATCAAAAGCCCACCTTGTTTCTTCGACTGCTTTTGATTTGCTGGCGCTGTCTCCTCTATCTTTGCAGGGAGGTAGGATTTATCCAATCATTCTGCAATGAATGGACCCGGATAATTTCAGGGGGAGTTTGGGGTTTTCCCCTGGGAATCTGGTAGACAGTTCCAGCAAGGTCTTAATCCCTGCCTGGAATGGGTGTGTGATGAGAACCTTGGACCAAATTGTGCCGCTGCAGCCTCTCTTTGTGCTTTGATTCCATGGTCCTCCTTGATAGTTCAAAGAGGTCCAAGAGATTAAGCAGCATCTGGCTCAGGAATTCTGGGAGTTGAAGTCCATGAGTCATACAAGAGCCAAGGTTGCCTACCCCTGATCTATACCATGCTAGTACACTAGTTCCCAATGGGCTTCTAAGTGCAATTTAAAATCCTTCAAGGCCTATGCCAGTGATGGCGAAACTTTTAGAAACCAATTGCCCAAACTGCAACTCAAAACCCACTTATTTATCTCTGGGTGCCAGGTGGGCGTGGCCCACTGGGTGGGCGTGGCTGTGGTGATCATGACAGACTGGCTGGGTGTGGCCAAGGTGGGAGTGATCACCTTGATGTTGCTTATGGGGAGGGATGCCTGTGGGGGCCAGGCAGGGTTAGGGGAGATCCAGGGGGTCTCTGGAAGGTGTGGCGGCAGGCAGGAGGCTTGTCCTGCAGGGTGAGGCGAGGCAGGGCAGGGTTGCCATTGTTGCAGGGCAAGGTGAGGCAGGGGACAGGGCAGCTGCTGCCTGACACCATCACCCCCCCCCCGGAGGCCAGCGAGCACATGGGGGCCGACAGTGTCCATCAGCAGCCACAGCCTGCCGGCCTCTCAACTGGTGTACTCTGGGGCTCTACAGCCTGCCACCAGCAGTTCAGAGAAGCTGCCTCTGAGCTGGACGGCCAGCTGACAGCTGAAGAGGCAATGCAGTGAGTCGTGCCCGGGAAAAGGAGAGCATGCGAGGCCAGGAGGGATGGGACAGGGGGGAGGGAAACCAGCTGTGCCAGGATGCATCCAGCCACGTGGGACCTCGGCGAGTTAGCGGGCAGCTGGTTGAAGAGGGATGATTGCCATCTCCAGGGCACGGCACGCATGCCCACAGAGAGGGCTCTGAGTGCTGCCTCTGGCACGCATGCCACAGGTTTGCCACCACTGACCTATGCCCTGGCTATCAGAGATGACCTCTCTTCCATTATTTCTGCCTGCCCAGGCAGGGCTGGTATGCTACATGTCCCATTCATTAAGTACTGTCATCTAATGGGACCTAGGAACTATGCCTTATCTATTGTGGCACTTGCCCTTGGAATGTTATCTCTCTGGAGGTTTGTACCACCCTGAAAGTGCAAATTTTTAGGCAATTTTTAAAAATATGGTCAATTCTCCAAGTTCTGGGATAGATAAGTGATACACCATTTGCCATGTATTGTTTGGTTGTATTTTATGTTTCCTTTGCTCTGTGATGTTCTTTGTTTATTTGGCTTGCTTTTGTAGGTTCCGGCCCTGGATAGATAGATAGATAGATAGATAGATAGATAGATAGATAGATAGATAGATAGATAGATAGATAGATAGATAGATAGATAGATAGATAGATAAATAGATATGCATACATATATAAATCCAAGGCAATACCGGTAGTATTGACAAATAGCTTGGGAATCCTGTTGGGGAATATTTTTCGTTCATTCATGTTATATCCATGTAAGAATATATTTTAAATTTTAAGATTGCTTCATAATATCACTAATTAATATTAAATATTCATATGTGCCAAATTAATTTCCCCCTAACAATGGTTATATAATAGAGAGGCAAGAGGCTGAAGTTATACAAAACGAAGATATTTGTGCATCTTGTCAGAAAATATTTAATAATCTTTGCCGATAGACCAAATGGAATTGGTGTCTCTCTCCTGCAGATTTATGAATTGTATAATGGAGGTTCTACCAGTGCAGTCTATGAAATTCAGATGGATGCCCTCCGGCAGGTAGAGAGAGAGAATCACCATCATGCAGTTTTTACCTGCCTGAATCCAAGAGGAGAGATTGGCCCCGGATTAACAGCCCACACTGAATGGATTTTTTGCCCACTGGAAGCCAAAATGTACTCGGTAAAGCTTTTATCTTTAAGAATAAGCACTTTCCTTTAGGAATTTATATTTCTTGCCATTCTTGATGCCATCTAGCTAGCCCACTGAAATGCATTAGGCCTTCATGAATCATGCGAAATCCAATTCAAATTGTTGATCTAATTTGAAAAATCAATCCAGTTTTGAGTTTATGAGTGAAACTAGGTTGATCTAGATTTCCAAATTGATTAGGAAAATTTTTTCTGCACATACACAGGAACATCTAAATCATCTGAACTGCCAAATCCAATTTTAGTCAGCTTTAGAACTTACATTCTGGTGATTATTATTCAGTTAAGTTCTGATATTTAGTTCACTTCAGCAAAACTGCTTTGTGTCCAATGTTTTAGCTATTACAACTATTTTATTAATTTATAAAATTTGTAGACCACCCATCTTATTCAAGATAAGTCTGATCTATTACTGATTCCATTTTCCTAATCTCAATTCTTCATCTTGATTTGAACAATATTTTGCTTTTTTTTTTACCCCCAAACACCCCAAAATCTATTACACACATCTGTTCCCCAAAGTAAATTGATAGAAAGGTTAATTTCAGTCCCTCTTTTATTATGGCCATTGTTTTTTTAGCTGCAGTTTTCTTTTCTTTTTTTTCTTTGCACAGGTGGACGTACCTATCCATATCCTTGATGGAGATTCTGCTTTAATTACCTTTCAAGGAGTAGGCTTTGATCCACAAGTTATGGGAGAAACAGCACAATTTGACAAAGTTGTGTCTGCTGCAACAACACCAGTCTCTGCCAAATTAACAGTACCTGGTCTGGTAAATCTGGGAGTTTACTTGTTCCAGTATCACACAAGAGAGTGTTTAACAGAGATTTCAGATTGCCAGTAGGAGTAAGTGAGCCACTGGCACTGGGAAAGCCATTCTTATATGATGCTGTTTTATCTCAAGTAATGTCTTTTTTTTTCTTTTTAAAATAAAAGAAATGATGGTTCTTATTTATCTGATGAGCATCTGGCAAGGCACCAAAAGGATACACTTTTCATGCTGTATCCACTGGTAAAGCTGTACATTGTGCAGGCTATTATGTGTTCCAAGAAGGTCCAGTAGGATCTCTTTAACGAAAAGCCAGGCATGCTATGACACGCAGTCCAGCTGAATGAAAGATGAATGCATTGCTGTTGGTATTATTCTGTTGGCCACCTGTAGGATGCCAGAAAATGTACCAGCAGGTATTTCTCTCACACACTGGATAACGTGACCTTGTGACTCTTGGGCCTGATTGACTTTATTCCTTGGTATATTGGCTGCTTCCAACAGCAGGGAAAAACAAATTTGCCATCATTTCAGTATCTGTCGATCTGTTACGCAGAATTATTGTTGCGTCCACATATAGGCAGAAAGTAGCGCTAGATTTGTAAAATGGAGAATGGTGACCTCTTCAATCAGATCCTTTTGTTACAAACTAAGGATGTTACGTTGGCGATAAAGGTCCTGAGACTAGCAGGTGTGATTTTTTTTTTTTCAAAAGGCACCTGGACTGGGTTTTTTTTTTCCTTGAGGAGGAAGAAGAAGAAAACATTTTGCTTCTCATCCAATAAACTTCGTCAGTTGTGGCTCAACGGTGGGGGTGAGGGGATGGAAAGACAGGATGATGGGGGGGAGGGGTGGAAGGATTATATTTCTTTGCAGTCATCCGGTCGAAATACAGGTAGCTCTTGACTTACAACAGCTCACTCAGTGAACATTCAAGGTTACAACGGCACTGAAAAAAGTGACTTATGACCGTTTTTCACATTTAACGACTGTTGCAGCATCCCCTTGGTCACATGATCAAAATTTGGATGTTTGGCAACTGGTTCACAATTATGACCGTTGCAGGGTCCCAGGGTCATTTGATCAGCTTTTGTGACCTTCTGATAAGCAAAGTCAATGGGGAAGCCAGATTCGCTTAACAACTGTGTTGCTAACTTAACAACTGCAATGATTCCCTTAACATAGCGGTTCTCAACCTGTGGGTCGCAATCCCATTTGGGGTCGAATGACCATTTCACGGGGGTCGCCAAACACTGCAGTCCGCCATTTTTTTTTTGGTCGGCCATTTTTTTTTGGTCGGCCATTTTTTCCCCCTTTGCGATGCAGGCCATCGCGCCGCGCATGCGCGATGCGGGCCCACCATTTTTTTTGGGTCGGCCATTTTTTTCCCCTTTGCGATGCTCGATGTCGAGCCCCGGAAAAGGTTGAGAACTGCTGCCTTAACAGTTGTGGCAAGAAAGACCATAAAATGGAGTAAAACTCACTTAATCAATGTTTCGCTTAGCAACATAATTTTGGGCTCAATAGTGGTTGTAAGTTGAGGACTTCCTGTACAATCTTTCCATCCCTCCCCCCTGCATCCTGTCAGAGCCTTCTCTTTCCATCCCCCCACCACTGAGCCACAACTGATGAAGCTTCTTGGATGAGAAGCAAAATGTCTTCTTCTTCTTCCTCAAACCCCCCCCCCCAAAACCCAGTCCAGTTGCCTTTTGAAAAAGCACCTTTGAGACAACTGGATGACTGAGAATCTCCATAGACTTAAAGTTCCTGAGGTTGCTAAGATATCCTATGGGAGATTTCAAACATAAATATCACATGATTCAAATGAAAAAAACAAAACATCAAATTGCTTTGCCTGCAAGGAATCCATGTTATGCCATGATGTTTGTGAATTCGATTAAATGGTTCCCATTGCTGAGCCGGTATCTTTGTGCTGTCGAGTCAGTCACAGAAGTACTGCTTATACTTATTATGGTTGAGATTGGAAGCTTTGACAAATGGAAAGATTTTCCAGTGGTAATCTGGGTGCATTTGAATCTGGCAGGGTACTAAAAAGCCATTATGAATGAAACAGAAAGTTTGGATGTATTATATATTCTTTTGAAAGTTGGAGATTCTTCTGCGCTTTCCAAAAATATCATGGATAGAGCAATAATAGAGTAGCAAGTTCAGAAAACAGCAGAAGGTGCATGTACTGCCCCCATAATATTCTTCCATCACACACACACACACACACACACACACACACAGAGAGAGAGAGAGAGAGAGAGAGAGAGAGAGAGAGAGAGAGAGAGAGAGAGAGAGAGAGAGAGATAAACACACACACACACACACACATATACATGCATGTATGTGAACATACTCATCACACTAATCCTTTTTGGGTTAAACAACATTATGCAAAGCACAAAAAAGAACACCAAATAGCAGGCCAAATGAATTAAGGCATGAGATAAGAAAAAGAAAAGGAAATACAGTTAAATATGGTTTACACCAACCATTCCTTCTCCTTATTTTTCTGTTCTTCGTAACCATCCTTGCTTCCACAACATCCATACATTGCTTTCTACATTGCCTTTTGTTCTTTACATTTCTCAGCTTTTGAGAATCGCCATGCGACTCTATTCTTTGACTTTTATATATATGATTTGCAGTCATTTACTCTGTTTTCCCTGCAATCATTTTGGTCTTTGAAACACTAATTTTGAGATACTTACACTTTTGTTGCATTGTGTAATCTATTTGACTCAAAACATTACAATTTTCACATCCTTTTTCCATTCATTCTGTTGGAAGAGTTATCTATGTTCTAATGCATTTTCAAAGACTCATGTTTTCTCATCTTGCAGTCATTCTACTTTCTCTCTTTGTTTTTCTTCCATGTTTGCTTTTCCCAAACCCATTCTTAAATAAAAGTTTGTTCCACATTTAGAACATTTCCATACCCTTGTATTCTTCACTGATTTTCTTCCATCACAAATATTCAAATCAATCATGCTTTTTGATTCAGTCCTTCCTTTCCAAATATACTGTACCTATGGGTAGACTTATACTTAAATGACATATTTGAAATAATCATTTATTTTTGTAATGGAAATATATCTCCAGACACAATTCTCATTATTCTTCAGTGTCTGAAGACCTAATGAATTTTTCTGTACTCTCTTGACTAATTTCTACCCATCCATTTGTGTCATCTACAGCAGGGGTCCTCAACCCCTGGTCCGTGGACCGGCACCAGGCCACGGTATTTCAGAAACTGGGCCGCACAAACAAGTGAAGCCCCATCCATGGGATACAGGCAGTATGCGAAACCATGCCCCTTCTGGTCCACGGAAAAACCATTCTCCACAGAACTGGTCTCTGCTGCCCAAAAGATTGGGTGCTGCTGGTCTACAGAATAATATTTTCCCCTGGATCTCATTCATTTCATTGTAGCAGGGTTTTATGTAAGAAATGCTCCATACATGTCTGCAGTTAGCTACAGGCTCTACATACCACTGTAAGTCACCTAGTTTTCTTCCACTAGTTAGACCAAGAAAACAAAGGGATCCTTATTTATTAGGCTAGCAATTCATTCTGTTTATTTTCTTTCCAGGCAGTATATTTATCTCAGCCTCGGATATGTCTTGGCAATATCCCTGTTTACAGCAAATGTAGTCGCCTTTTTTTCCTCAACAATGCTTCTGAGGATGAGGCCATCATTTTTACCTGGCACGTGGGGATCTCTCCTGCCATGGTGGTGAGTTTCATCTACATGATTGTTTTTTTTTTTTGGCTTCCTTGTCTTTCTCCTAGCCCAGTGGTTCTCAACCTTGGGGTCGGGGTCGCGACACCATTTCGCGGGGGTCGCCGGGCACCGCCGGCCGCCATTTTTTATTTTTATTTTTATTTATTTTTATTTATTTTTTAATTTTTAAATTTTTTTTATTTTTTTTTAATTTTTTTGGGCGCGCGCGCGCCGCGCACACTCAGATCCGCCCGTCGCGCCGGAAATTTTTTTTAAAAAACAATTTAAAAAAATTAAATAAAATAAAAACAAAATGGCGGACCGCAACGGGCGGATCCGCACATGCGCGGCGTGTGCGACGGGCCGATCTGTGCAGGCGCAGATCCGCCCGCCATGGCCGCCATTTTTTTTTTATTTTTTTTAAATTTAAAAAAAAAAAAAATGGCGGCCCGCGACGGGCGGATGCGTGCATGTGTGGCGCGTGCGACGGGCCGATGTGCGCATGCGCAGATCCGCCCGTCGCGGCCGCCATTTTTTTTTTAAATTTAAAAAACTTTTTTTGCGCGCACACGCGCGCGCCCCCGGGTCGGGGTCGCGGCGCGCATGGGCGGGGCAAGTGGGGTCTCAACCTCAGAAAGGTTGAGAACCACTGTCCTAGCCATTCTGTTCCTTTCAAGCTTCCTCCACTTTGATCTGGCAATATTACAACACTTGATCAAGTGGCTTCAATTTTATCAACTCAAACTTCTGAACTGGGTTACACCACAAATGGAAAAATCTCCAAAAGTTAATATAAACACTTGCTAAAGAGAACAGCATGGCTCAAATGCAGTGTTGTATTTTATGACTCCAAAACAATCTTTTTTATCAATATTCTGCTACTGTGGCTATATTCAACTATTCCAGCTTTTTTTTAATGTAAGTAGGAAAGAGTCTACTTGCAGAGTGACAAAGATATTTAATGTGAATCTAGTATCTTGCATGCTTTATGTACTCATTCATTTATTTCATTGTTTTATATGGCCACACAATTTACAAGAGTGATCCTGAGCAAGTTACAATTTAAAGAAATACAAAACCTAGAATTAAAAATATAATATATTATGGCATGGCCTGGCATGGCATGTCATGTCATGCCATGTAGTATAATATAATAGACTTAAGGGCATAAAAAACAAGATAATGGAATAACAATAATAATTACAATAGCAGAAGCAACTGAGGCCAACCTAACACATATCTCATTCAAGGTCCTTGAATTCTATGTGGGCCGATGCCACAATCTTTAGGGCCTTGTGGAAGGACAGAAGGATGAGGGCTGTCTGAATCTTCATATATTATGATATAATAATCCATTGTTTTATTTCAAGGCACTGAAGATCATACCTCAAAATGGAATTGTGCAGGCTGGAGAGAGCACTCATTGTGTTCTTACACTGCATGCTGGTGAAAATCCATGTTTCTACAATGTGGATTTGATTTGTGAGGTGAGACTTAGTGGATACCTCAGATCAAAGTTTCCTTTAACACCAAAAGCCAGGGTTTGGTTTTTTTTGGTTGCTTATATGCAATATAAGAGATCTTGGTGCCAAGCAGAAAGGCTATAGTTCTAAAGAGTATGAGATTGCACTAAAGTCTGTCACTGATTAGTTCATTAAAATTAATAACAAGTGTGGGATTTATATAATAGAATAATTAAGGCTGAATGGCTTTTGTCAAGGGAACATCTGCATAGAAGCCTCAAGAAGATAGAAATAATGTACACTTAACACAAATTATATTTTTCCATGATGCCTAGGTCAATTAGAATGCTCTTGAACATGCATGATTTCATTTTTGTCCTCTTTCCTGTAATCCAAACAGGTTGGCTTAACTGTTCTGCATATAATTATCTTGTTTTCTCTTTGGTGAGATAGTTGTTTCCAGTAATTTCTATAAAGAAATTCTATAAAGTCATAACATTAAACTAAAGTGCTGCCAGAAATTAAGTCTCAGAAGGCACGTAAGGGGTGACACATCTCACCAGTACAGAAGAAGAAAAGTAGCAAAAATCCCAGCTGAATAATGTTAATCTTAGGTATTTTCCCTGTAGATTTTTACTCAAAACTCATTAGATCAATATGAGAAAGAGCTGCAGGAGTGGGAAACTGAAAAAGCTCGCCAAGCTGTGGAGTTTACCATAACTGAGAAAGACCTGGATATAAAGAAGGCCCCAAAGGAACGTTTCAAGGTAAAAACTAGCTTGCTTTGAAGGGACATCTATTGTATATCTGAATTAGAATGTGTTTCTCAAGGTTTTTGTTACCACTTGATTCTGTGTTTGGTGAACATACGTAAGAAGATGGCTAAAAAATACCTGGCGATGTTTTCAGTTTGCAAGATAGTCTGGTATAAGACTTAGCCATATCATTGAGATGCCAGAATCATTTAGATGCTCCTCAGAATTAGCAACAACTTCTTCAGACATTGCAATATATAGATTTGCAAATGATTGTAGATGTAATTTGCTGACAGTGAGAGCAATTAACCAATGGAACAATTTGCCTCCTGGAATTGTGGGTGCTGCATCACTGGAGGTTTTCAAGAAAAGATTGGACATTCATTTATCTGGGATGGCATAAGGACTCCTGCCTTAGACAGGGGGCTGGACTAGAAGACCTCCAAGATCTCTTCCAGTCCTGGGATTCTATATTCTATGATTCATATTTTCCTGAATATATTTTCTAAATACACCGGGGAAACACAAGTTGAAATTCGTGCTCAGGTTTTATCTACATATTTTTCTTAAGGCCAGTCAAGTCCTTTGAGTTGCTAAATTGGAAAATCTAAGTGGCATCTTCCTCTTACTAATTTATAGCAGTTATCTAGAAAACTCCCTGTAGAAGTTCATAACAGTTCAGTGGAGTATGTGTAATTGTATGTATTATTATCTAAGTTCCATCCGCATTGTTTTATTGTTATTTGTATTGGAAATTCTAAGTACAATTATAAATAAATGTCATAAATAACACTTGTTTTATTTATTGAATGTGTATGTCATTAACTTCCTATAAATGCTTCATGTCGACTTGCAAGAAAATTAAAACTTCAATGGTATGACATATAAGTGGTAAAATGTACACAATACATTTAAAATATCAGTAATAAAGCATGCACAATCAATTTGAAACACTTACATTACAAATTTAAAGTGTCCACGGTCAGAACCAATCCCATGTCATAAAAATATAGTTAAATTAAAATGATTGCAATGTTAAATAAGTATATTTATTTACTGAAATGCAATGTTTTAGATTTCTATTAGCACATCTTTTTGCAAGGATTTGGGAATTAACAGCCAGCCATAGGGAATGATAGAGGGAAGACAAGCACCTAAAAAAAAACCCCACCCCTCCTAATACTGTATAATATGTCAATGCTTTACTAAATCCCAGGAATTTTTACAGTAAATCCACGGCTTGATGTTGAGGGAAAAACCAGCAGGGACAAAAGCATATGCTTGATTTTTTTCTCTGGAAGGCAATTTTGTGCTTAGAATCCATCACTGATTTTTCTCCACTCCCATCTGGACACCCTAGAAGGAGAAAAGTAGCTTGGAGATTGCCCACTTTGAGCAGAAAAGGGATTGGCAGATAGAAGATTAATGTTTCTTTATTCAGGGTTGCATCCTTCTTTTTTACAAAGACTACATCCTACAAGTTTGTGTGTATGGATTAACTTGCTTCATTCAGGTATATATCACATCTGTTCAGTTTTTGTAACTTTTTGCTATTATTATCTTCTTTTTCTTTAGGGAGCTCCAAATGTGCCAGGATTATCAAAGCTTTCTAAAGAACTTACAAAGATCAGAAAATATAAGGTAATTAGTTAAACGCCGTAATGTAGGCATAGTGAGATCTCTTGTTGTCAGCCTCCGTTCCACAAACTGAGCAGGAAATGTAAATCTTCCAGGCATATTTCTTTATTGTTTCATATCTATATCCACACCTATAGACAGAATCTTCCCAAACTATGCTCTGGGAACTATCTTCCCTCCCTGATACAGCTGACAAAGTGAGAAAGAGCCTGTGGCCTAGAGGTCGACACAGCTGCCTAACGTGCAAGCAGCCCAGGTTCGAGTCTCAGAAGGGTATGTCTGGCTGATGAGAGCTAATCAGCTCAAAATAGCTATCCCAGTCCTCCTTAATTCTTTGTTAGCAATCCAAAAATTTAGGAAACACTCCGGGAAGCCTATACTCTGGGAACTATTAGGGAGATGCTGGCTTCTCTCTCTTTCTCTCACACAAATAAAGGTAAGTTTCCCTGTCCAGTCATGTCCGATTCTAGGGCGCAGGGCTCATCTCCGTTTCTAGGCCGAAAGAGCCAGCATTGTCCAAAAATATTTGTGGCCAGCATGACTATAGCAATAGCAAAAGCACTTAAACTTTTACACCGCTCCATAGTGCTTTACAACCCTCTCTAAGCAATTTACAGAGTCAGCATATTGCCCCAATGATCTGGGTCCCCATTTTACCAACCTCAGAAGGATGAAAGGCTGAGTCAACCTTGAAGCAGTTAGAATCGAACTCCTGGCAGTGAGCAGTGAGTTAGCTTGCAATACTGCATTCTAACCACTGTGCCACCATGGCTCCTAATGCCAAAGGTGCCTTCCCACCAAAATAGTACCTATTAATCTACTTGCATTCGCATGCTTTCGAACTGCTAAGTGGGGAGGAGATAGGGCAGGAACAGGAGCTCAACCCATTGCACAGTGCCCAGTGCTTAGTTCTCGAACCTGGTCTGTCAGCTTTCCAGCTGACAAGCTCAGTGTCTTTAACCCCTGAACCATCATGAGCCCTTTCAAACTATCTGAAAAGAATTGTCGCTTACTCCTCTGGAGTGCACTGCCTTCCTCCTGGGAATCCATCTCCTGACTACATCCCACCTCACTTGTGAAGAAATTGATAGAATAAATAGCAAATAAGGCGTTTATTTCAGAGCTAGTAGAATTCATTGAGAATTTGGCCTCTGTGTTACAGAATCCAATAATTGTGTCACAAAAATAAGGGCATGCAATGTATTTCCATAGTGTTTGCCACTGCTGCTAGAACAGGTAGAGATGAATAAGAATCTAATACAATAGGGGTCCTCAACCCCCAGGCTGTGGTCTGTTTGAAACTGGGCTTCATGAGTGATGGGCAAGCACGCACATGTGTAAAACTCCATTTGTACAAGCAGTGGGCCCTTGCGCTTGCGCTTGAAGCTCCACTTGCGTGAACAGAGGGCATTCGTGCACGAACCTCCATTTGTGCAAATGGAGTTTATTGTGTAAGCACTCTGCTCACGTGAGTGGAACTTTGCACTCGAGCACAAGCATCTCCAATCACACGCAAAGCTCCATTCAGGTGAGTGGAGGATGTGTGCGCCCGCTCCTTGCATCAATGGAGCTGTGCATGCGCATGTGTGCCAGCCATTCACAGCACACACACACCTGCACCAGGCTGGGCCACCAAGGTGGAAAGGTTGGGGACTGCTGTAATACGGTATGGTCTTATCCGAGTCAAGTCCATCTTCCTTCTGCCTTTATAATACAATTAACTCTCTATGTCTAAGACTGATTTAGCTGTCAAGCTTTTTCCTTATCTAGTGTTCAGCAATGCTGCCTCTCTTAAAATATATTATAGCTCCAATGGAATATGTACAAAATTCAGAGCTCATTTTATACATTAAAAGGGTGGATGGATAGCTTTAAATGTGTATGGAATCAAACAATTTATAAGACTCACTGAAGCTATCGGAATGCAAAAACGTCCATTCTGGGAAAAATCACTCATAAGGGATGAGAGTGAAAATGTTTATAACTGTCTAGAGGGTGACAGTATAGGTATAATGGATATAATTAATCATGAAAGGCATAATATCATAAGTTCATGCCATGAAAGGATTAGGAGTATAAATCCTGCCATTCCCCACCATCCAGTCAGAGCTGAAGAAGCTTCTTGGATGAAAAGCGAAACATCTTCAAAGAAAAAAAAAGAAAGTTCAGTTGGCTCGTGAAAAAGCACCTTTGGGACGAAGGATGAGACATATATAGATGCTTATATGCAAATGCTAAAAATAGGAGGAGTGTTTTATGTTAGGTGGAAAACATAGCATAAATTATGGAAATGTGATATAACCAGTGGGATGGAGTTATCTTTGTGACATGATCTCTGAAAAAAAGAAAGGGAAGGATATAATGGGAGCAGATCTGCTTTGTATGCAGACCCAATTAGTTCTCCCAAGAAAGCAGAACTCTTGAAACGGCATCATTTCAAAAGGTACTTTTATTGGGAGGTGTTGACAGCAGGAATAGAAGGCAGGATCTGAGGGTTTCCCACGTGAATCAAGTAATTAAAAGTGTCCATAGTAACCCCACCCTAACTTTCCATCTGGATGGTTCAAATAGGCCAATCTGCAGGTGTGAAAACGCTGTGAGAACAGAGTGATAAGGTGCTGCTTCCAAGGCTGTTAGGTGTCTGCACCGTTTCTTCTGCGCTCGGAGATAAGGCAGATGGCCAGAGGTACATTCCATTCTCACCCCATTAGAGACACATCAAAGGGGATAGAGCAAGAGACAGAGCAAAGCAAATGCACATCGGCACCTCAAGCTTCCTTCTCCCCCACCCCAGGAGAATGGCTGAACCCAAAAAGGATGAGAATTCCCATGCACATAGAACATAGGGTTCTGACATGCCGCCCCTCTTTAAAAAATGAGAGATCCACCTGGAGAGAAAGAAAATAATAACAAGGAGAGACGATTACAAATAGATTAGTTGGGTTTATCAAGGTATTGGGAGTGGAACTTTTTTAACAACCTAGGGGCTCTAACCTGTCATTTATGAACCCACTCATTTTGAGAAGAGGGAAGATTCTTCCAAACTATTAGGTATTGGATTGACCCATGGTGTTTCCTGGAATCCAGGATTTCTCTGATCTCAAAATGCTGTTCTCCCTCTACCATGATTGGTGGGGGGTGGGGGAACTGCAGCTGGCCTTAGGGATGAGTTCAGTTCACATTTTAACAAGCTACCATGAAATACTGTGTGAACTTGTCTTAATGTTTTTGGGAGTTCTAATTCTACGGTTACTGGGTTGATGATTCTTTTTATGGGGTATGGTCCTACGTATTTTGGTCCTAATTACTTTGATGGCTGCAAAGACTTTAAGTACTTTTTGGATAAGTATACTTTCTCTTCCACCTTACACGATTTAGGTTCAACCCGCTTCTTATCTTTCTGAGCTTTATATGCTTCCCTACCCTCGTCTAATGCTTTTCTCACTACTGGCCATGTATTTTGAAGTTGTGTGATCCACTCCTTTAGGGAGGAGATGGTGGGTTCGTTGACTGGCAATTCAGGCACTGGGTTGAAACTTTGTCCAGTTGCAACTGGAATGGGGTGTAGCCTGTGCTGGAGTGAACAGCGTTGTTGTAAGCCACTTCTGCAAAAGGAAGATCGGTCCAATTGACTTGATAACTAATAAAGCATCTCAAATATTGTTCCAATACTGAGTTTGAATGTTCTGTCCCACTATTCGTTTGCGGATAATGATTAGATGACAGGCCCTGGGTGGTCCCCAGGAGGTCCAAAAATGCTCTCCAGAACTCTGAAGTGAATTGCACCCCCCTGTCTGAAATTATGCATTGCGGAGCCCCATGTAATCGGTAGATATGTTGTACAAACATCTTCACTAGAGTCTTGGCCATGGGAATCTTGGTGCACGGGATGTAATGCACCTGTTTGGAGAACAGGTCAGTCGTCACCCAAATGATTGTGTTCCCTGTGCTCTCTGGTAACTCCACAATAAAATCCATGGAAATCTCCCGCCAAGGTGCTGATGGGCTTACTACTGCTGCAATAGCCCTGGCGTTCTACCCTGTCTTCGTTTTGCCACTGCACAGATGGGACAGCTAGCAACATAGCTTTCAATGTCCTTCTTTATGGATGGCCACCAAAACTATCTCTTTACTAGATGGAGCATTTTTACGAACCCAAAGTCGTGACATAGTTGCATAAATTTCAGTCTCTGGGCTTTGGGTACACATAATTTTCCACCCACCCAAGGCAGTCCATCATTCATCGAAGAGAGGTTCTTATGACCCAGGAACCATTCATCTGTTTCCAAAGCCTGTCTGAACTCTGGTCCTGCTTTGCTGTCTAGGGGCTTTGGTTTCTTAACTTGCAAGCGTGTGGTTACTGGAGCTGCTAATTGTTTAGATGGCATGAGGGGGCCCACCACTTCTGTTTTGGTGCTGTTATACTGTGGCAACCTTGACAAAGCACCTGCTAAGAATTTTTTTCCCCCAGGCAGGTGATAGTAAAGTTAAACCAGTGGAAGGGTTGAGACCACCTTGCTTGTTTTGGTGACAGTTTTCTGGGGGGGTTTTAAGGCTTCAAGTTTCTTGTGGTCAATCCATACCTGGAAGGGGATTTTATTCCCTTCTAGGAAATGTCTCCATGTGAAGAGGGCCCAACATACAGCATAGGCTTCCTTCTCCCACACTGTCCACCTCTGTTCTGTCTCTGTGAGTTTTCTGGATGTGTATGCACAGGGCTGCAGTTGGCCCTTTTGGTGTTCTTGGAGCAGTACTGCGCCTACTGCTACATCGCTAATATCTGCTTGTATGACAAAAGGCTTCTCTGTGTCTGAGTGTTTCAGGATCGGCTCAGCTGCGAAAAGTCTTTTCAATTTTTCGAATGTAGCTTGACATTCCATAGTCCATTTGAATGGTCGGCTCAGTTTTGGTTTGCCCTCCCCTCTCGTTTTTACTAAATTTGTAATGGGAAGTGCGATTTGGGCAAAAGAAGGGATGAATTGGCGGTAGAAATTAGCAAAGCCCAGGAAACTTTGCAATTGTTTCCTCGTGCATGGCGGTGCCCACTCCAGCACTGTCCTGACCTTTTCTAGATCCATTTCTATCCCATTATGAGATATGCGGTATCTTAAATAGTCAATTTTTTATTTATGAAATTCACACTTTGGTAGCTTGGCGTAAAGTCGAGCGGCCTGCAATTTATTCAGTACCACCCTGACCAGTTTTATGTGCTCCTCCCTTGTTTCAGTAAAAATTAAGATGTCATCCAGGTACACGAGAACCCCCTTGTAGAGGTGCTCCTGGAAGACTTCATTAATTAGCTGCATGAAGACTGCTGGTGCTCCCTGCAGTCCAAACGAGAGCACCCTAAATTGGAAGCAGCCCATGGGGCAGTTAATTGCCATCTTCCATTCATCTCCTTCTTTAATCCTAACCCGGTAATATGCTTCCCTTAGGTCTAATTTTGAGAATATTTTCCCCTTCGCTAGGTGGGCCAAAATACCTTTCATTAGCAGCAGGGGGTAGATATTGTTTTTGCTCACTGCGTTCAAAGACCTGTAATCCATGCAGAGGCAAAGAGACCCGTCTTTCTTCTCCTGGAACAAAACTGGAGTCCCCATTTTTGGTCTTGCTGGCTGTATGAAGCCTCATGCTAAATTTTTCTCTATGAACTTCTGCAGTTCTCCTAGTTCTTGGGAGGGGGGCTCATCGAGTACATTTTTGACTTGGGTAATTTGGCCCCCAGTAGGATTTCAATGGTGCAGTTGGTGGGCTGATGGGGGAGGGCAGCTTGTTGGACTGCTCTTCATTGAACACCTCAGCTAAATCCCAATATTCCTTGGGTACCATTTCCAATCCCCGATCTTTCACTGTTGCTACTACGTTTTCCCTTTGTCCTTCCATCTCCACCCCAGGCGACATGCTTTTGCTTTGGGAACCTCAACTCTCCAGTTCTCCAGTCCAATTTGCTCCTCACCAGGATTTCTAGGTTCCCCACTAAAGTTGGGCTTATGAGGCAACGGGTGCAACCCGAGTCCACTAGAACCTTCAGGGTTACCTTTCTCGGCATCCCTGGAGTCAATAGCTCTATGGTTCTGGTGAGGGGCATGATCGGTCCACTTACCAGGGGCTCATCTTTGGAGTCGCTGTCAGGGGATTCAGGTGGTTTTCCAACTGTAACCTAAGTTCCTTCCCCCAGGGCTCCAGGGGATGGGACCTCAATGACCTCAGCACTCTTTATGGTGCTCTCTTTGGGTCTCTGTGGAGTCTTCTTAGGTTTCCCTCCTCTGGCTCGGTCAGGCTTTTGCACGGGAGTCTTCTAATGGCATTCGGCAGCTCGGTGCGCTCCTTACCGCACTTGAATCAAGCTGTTGAGCATGGTGTCACGGAGGTTGGTTTCGTTGCCTCCTGTTTTCCCCCCAAGGGGGAGCGTCTCCAGGTTTGCCCCAGGCATTGCTGCCTTCGGGCTTGGTCGATCTCAGCTTCTTTGGCCAGGATACACCAGTTGTGGAGTCAATCTGGATCTCCTCTGGAGATGCAGGCACGGTACAGGTTGTTGTTCAGCCCATCTTTGAAATTTATTTATTTTTTATTTTATTTTATTTGGGTTTGTATGCCGCTCCTCTCCAAGGGACTCGGAGCGGCTAACAACATATATATAACAGTGAAGTACCATAAAAAACCCAAACAAATATATCTTTAAAAAAAATCAATAAAAAAGAACACACATTCAATTCAACAATCAACAACAGTCATCCCCAGGCCTGCCGGCAAAGATGAGTTTTTAAATTTTTCCGGAAGGCCGGGAGAGTCGGAGAAACGCGGACTTCAAGAGGCAGTTGGTTCCAGAGGGCGGGCGCCACAACAGAGAAGGCCCTCCCCCTAGGGCCCGCCAAACGACATTGTTTCGCTGACAGGACCCGGAGGAGGCCAAACCTGTGCACTCTCACCGGTCATAGAGAAGTATGTGGCAGAAGGCGGTCCCGTAAGTATCCTGGTCCCATGCCATGAAGGGCTTTATAGGTGATAACCAACACCTTGAATTGGGCTTGGAGACCAATAGGCAACCAATGCAGCATGCGGAGTGTTGGTGAAATGTGGGCACAACGCAGAAGGCCCACAACTGCTCGCGCAGCTGCATTTTGCACTAATTGTAGTCTCCGAACACTCTTCAGGGGTAGCCCCATGTAGAGAGCGTTGCAGTAGTCGATCCTCGAGGTGACAAGGGCATGTGTGACTGTGAGGAGAGACTCCTGATCCAAGTAAGGACGCAACTGGTGCACCAGGCGAACCTGGGCAAATGCCCCCCTCGCCACAGCCGACAAATGATGATCCAATGTCAGCTGTGGATCGAGGAGGACTCCCAAGTTGCGGACCTTCTCTGAGGGGTTTATAGATTCATCCCCCAGGGTAATGGAAGGACAGATAGAAGTGTCCTTGGGAGGCATCACCCACAGCCACTCTGTCTTGTCAGGGTTGAGCCTCAATCTGTTAGTGCCCACTAGGACATCGTCCGTCCAGTTGCCAGGTGTCTAAATTCCTCCATATACTTGGCTACTGGGAGACAATCTGCCTCACTGTTTTGATGCACTCTCTAGCCTTCCGGTCAGCTAAAGGGTCCTCAAATCTCCTCCTCAGAGCAGCCATGAAATAGTTGAAGTTTCTCTCCAGGGCCATGGTTATGATTTTCACTCATCCGTTGTCACTGTGTATGTGTCGGCCATATTCCTCCATGTAGCTCAGGACATGGGCTAGGAAAATCAAGTAATTAAAAGTGTCTATTGTAACCCTACCCAAACTGTCCATCTGGATGGTTCAAACAGGTCAATCCGCTATGGGAGCAGAGTAATAAGGCGCCGCTTCCAAGGCTGTTAGGTGTCTGTGCTGTTTCTTCCATGCTCGGAGATAAGGCAGATGGCCAGAGGTACATTCCATTCTCACCCTGTTAGAGACACATCAAAGAGGATAGAGCAAAAGACAGAGCAAAGCAAATACATATCAGCACCTCAAGCTTCCCCCCCCCCCAGGAGAATGGGGTGAACCTGAAAAGAATGAGAAATCCCATGTACACAGAACATAGATTTCTGACAGCCACAAAATGGAGCAGAAACTTCTACTGATGTCCATATCAATCCTCCAAAGTAGGTTAGTACTCAGCACATACTATTGTCCCACACAAGAGGCTAAAGCTGACCTATGGATAGAAACTGAATTAGAGAAAAAGAAACAATAAACATAATTTCCCTTCATGTAAGCATAGTTTGGGGAAATGAATTCTCTGGAAAAGGACTAAGAGACCGAATTTCTAGATATTCTAAATAGTTGTACACTCAAAATCTATTCAAAAAGCCAACAAGAGTAGTGTTTTGCACATTATACTTGCCTAATACTTTTTTGGTCAACATTTTCCAAATGTTTCTTTTGGTTTTCATACACTGCATCACTTACCTTAATGCTAAGCCCAATCCAGAATTTTGCCTAAGTGATGTATTGAACCAACTGACAATCAAAAAGCTATTATCTTCAGGTGTATCTAAGTGAATATTTGGCTGAAATGTCCAACTCAGGCAAGTGTGACTTCAGAAGATCAAGCTTTTTTTTTTTTTAAGTGGATTAGTGAAAAGAAGATTGAAAGCAAGAGTCAAAATCAGTCTCTAAATGTTTGGCAATTTTTCAAAATGATAGTAATAGAATCTCAGCTATAATATCCAGAAAGGGTACCATTAAATCCCAAGAGAATACCAAAGTGCCTAACAATATGATCAGAGATGCAGTTGAAGGCAAAAATCTTTCTCCAAAAAATGTGCATCTTTCCCATATGAAAACAGAAAGGAATATTTGGAAAATGTTGACCAAAAACATAAAAGACATCAATAAAATATGCAAAACACTTTGTAAAGAACAAAAAAAAGAACATTAACAGCAAAACAAAAAAAAATCTTCAAAGATATTTGGAGTAGGAAGCCTATCAATTAAGGCATTGGAGAGCAAGAGCATTAAAGGGAGTGCTCAGGCTGGATAGGAAGATAGCAGAGAATTTAAATGAATTGTCTGCTTGGTCTTCATTGCTATGAAAGTATGGCAGATGCCTGACTTTTTTGACTTTTTAAGCAGGAAGATTGAACCAAGTGAAACAAACGAGATTAAATTATAATCCAAACTTTTGATTTTAGGATTAAGATTATGAGTTACAAGTAAGAGAAAAAAGGGGTGATTAATGAAATATATATTAAATGCTTTAAGAATGGGTTCTTTTTTGTTTAGGACAATAGGGTCACTTGTAAGAAAATTATTATGTAATCTTGAATTAACCTAATAAGATGATTTCTGCTTGATAAGATCGATGTTATTAGTTACGATAATTTAATTGGATATGAATTGAACTATGTTTAATGGATTGAAAGAATTTAAGATTTGATTTTTTTTATTTTATTCTATTTTTGTGTCTGTTAGCTAAAAGAGATTGATTAGTTGATAGACTAGATATATATAGGATAGACTAATACTTTATTCTAATTAAGGGATATTAGTGGAAGAAGAATTAAATAAAATTTATAATAAAAACTAAGGTATTAGAATATATTTGGAAGGAATACCCGAACTGATAGAGTTTGTATTTAAAGTTAATTTGATCATGGTTGTATAAATTTTTAAAGTGTTAGAAACAGGTACAGGTTCATTAAATTTAAGCTAGATTGAACTATTTTAAATAAACTATGTTAGTTAAGGGGAAAAGAGAGGGAATACTAGAGGTATTGACTGAACTATGTATAAATGTTTTGTTTTTGGATGATTGTTCACCCTAACACCACGGTGTGCTTTGAGCACTTTGTTGTAAAATTAAAAAAAAACCAATAACATTCTTCTAATAAAAATATATATATATATAATCCAGACTGACAATTAAAACTAACTAAATAAAGATAAATTTGGAGAAGATTCTGCCATGAACTATCCAGGTTTCTTTGGGTATTAGTTTTGTTGAACCCCAGGTTTTCTGTGCTGTAGGCTCTGCAGAACTTTATTTGTATCCCACTTTGTCCTTAAAGATTAGAAAAGAATTGGGGTGGGAATAAGGAGGGAGTGTGTGTGTGTGTGTGAGAGAGAGAGAAAAAGCTGCAGTTCCTGGGCAGTTCAAAGGAAAAGCTACAAATAGGAAAGATACATGAAATGAAATCAAAATTAATTCCCACCTACACATTCCTTCTGTTATCTTCTCACATTTAATTATTTGGCAAGAGGGGTGTGTGTTACAAGTTAAATTGGTTAGATAGCCTCTTTTGGTAAACAGTTTATTTTAATTTCTTCTCAACAGACTCTTCCTCCTATTAAGAACATCTGTGAGCCAAATGCCCCTGCTAGCCGAAGCCAGAGGAGGCACATAAGGGACAACGAGGCCAGCAGGTTTTGGCCTAAGCCCAATCTCCCCAAGCCCTTTCTCATGCACCTAGGCTTTACAGCCAGGTCCCACTCAATTGATGATTTCTTGTCCAACTTCTCTAGTGATTTGCCCCAGCACTTCCTTTACCGGTAAGACACATTATTTTACTTGCCTTCTCCAGTGGTGACCTCTCCACTTAGATATGTTAGGTGATGCTCTTTATAATTTATTTATTTACGGCTGGATGTATGCCTTATATACTAAACCACAGTTTATTTTGGAATTGTTGAATATACCGTAGGGCAGTGGTTCTCAACCTTTTTCAGGTTGAGACCCCACTTGCGCCGCCCATGCGCGGTGCGACCCCGTCGCGCACACGTGCAGTGGGCCGATCCGCGCATGCGCGGCGTGCGCGCGATGAAAAAAAACCAAAACCAAAATGGCGGACAGCGATGGGCCGATCCGTGCATGCGCGGCACGCGCGCGTCGAAGAAAAAACAACAAAACAAAATGGCGGACCACGGTGTCCGGCGACCCCCGCGAAACGGTCGTTCGACCCCAAATGGGGTCACGACCCATAGGTTGAGAACCGCTGCCGTAGGGACTAGAGTTCCGTGTTTGACCAAGCCGTGAGTTTACAAGACACAGTTGTGAGCTCATCAGATGTACTGATCTGTTTTAGTGTGTTTTATGATGCGTAAAACCACTTAGCTTTTAGCCCTGATGGTGTTACCTAGTTTGGTAATGAAATGCCTGCAGGAACACAACCAAGCTCAGAGAGCGTCAAGGACCCTGTGGAAATCCATTTAGTACTTGCTTTCGTTTTGCTTGAATCATATTATTATGAATAAAAACTGTGCTACGCATTGCTTGTCTTAATGTGGAAATATTGGAATTGGGAAAAAACAATCCGATTACCTTCCAACTCACCCCTGTGGTATGAGAATATTTAATAAACTGAGCTGGAAGACAAATCCTGTCTCCTTGTTTCCAGGCATCTCATGGTTGTAGAAAGACTTAGATCATTTAGAAGAGGTGTTTTAATGTTTCCTTTATAGCCAACTGAAGAAGAAAACAGCAAGAAAAGATTCTGTACATAGGACATCACTATTTTCAGTTGCGAGCAAAACTGGAAAAGCATCTATAAAGGATATCACCCGGATGGATCTAGAAAACTGCACAGAACAAGAAGCCCAGCTGCTGACGGACATGCTCTCTATGGTGATCAAGTAGGTGGCTTGTCACCCCCCCAGAGGGAGAGGTGATTGGGAAAATACTGGAATGTGCAGAAATGAATAGCCTAACAATGACAATTAAAGATAAGACAGAGTCAGACTACTATGAAATCTGGGGAACTTTTTATGATTGGCTGAAAAGAGAATACGGTTAAAAGATAGTTAACATCAAATCAGATGGAAGAAGAAGGAGCAGATAAGGAGGGAGACCCAGGCGACACAGTATTGAATAACTGGAGGTTGTATAAATATTTATAGAAGTATATACCGAGAAGGTTAGATAAATAGAAGTATTAATGTAAGAGAAAATTAATCTTATTGTATATAATACAGATAGGGAAATTTGGAGAGAGGAGTTGCTCGGACATTACCCCTGAATTGTATCTGAAGAGGGATGAGAGGGAAGAAAGGAGAGGAGAGAGAAAAGAGTAAAGGAGGGGAGAAGGAAGTGGGAAGGTTGGAGGAGAAGAGGAGAAGTGGGGAGAAAGGGGAGGAGAGTGGTGAAGGAAAGAGAAGAGGAGAGGAAGAAGAGGGAAGTAGGGAAGAGAAGAAAGGGAGAAAGAAGGTAGAGAAGGAGGAGTGTGGATATAGTGAAAGGGGAAATGGGCGAGCAACACCAAAAGTCATGGGTATGTATTTATTTCATTTTATTAAAGTATCTTGTATATGAATGTAAAAAGAATGTATGTTAACATCTGATAAATATTACGGTATATGTATGGGGAGAGTTTGGAAAAATAAAAAATTATTAAAAAAAGTAGGTGGCTTGTGTGTCAAAAGTCCTGAAATATTTAGATGGTATTACTGCGTAGCTGATATATTTTATAAATATATAGACTGCAGACCTAAGATACATTTTCATCATATGTATGATCTGCTGTTTAACCAGGATGCTGAGAATAATGTAGTTTATTCCTGTCTTCTTTCAGAATAACTTCATAAGAAAGGTTAAATTAAATCAATTATGAGAAATGTAAGGCCTGATAGGAGATTGGATTCCTTATCCAGCTTCAGTGTATCTCACTGATATGAATCGCCCAGCTTCAACTCCATCCTCCGTCAATTAAAATTTACTGGGGGACTTTGCGCCAGTCGTTATCACTTAGTTCAACCATTGTCTGGCTGAGCTGTATCTCTGGCAGAGTAGTGATGACTCCCGGTAATTTTGCCTTCTTTTATCCCTGACACATAAGTGAATCATCTTAAGCATGTATTAGCTTTTATGTTACCAGGATTTCAGGTGCTGTGGGCAATGATACAATGAATCTTAATGATTCTTAATCATGAATTGCAATAGATATCCTCTTTGATATTCCAGGGGTTTGTTGGAGGAGACACAGTTCCAACAAGCAGTGGCCAGAAGCCTGACAGAACCCATACCCTACTTCTGCCAATTCTGGAGTGAAAAGTCAGCAAAACAGAAGAAGAGTCCAACTGGCACCTCTCCAGAAACTCCTTCCCCAGAGTTCAGTACTAAAGATAGGATAGATGACAAAGATTTGGGAAGAGAAACAGTACCTTCCAGAGTCACTTCACAGGTTACAGAGAACCTAAGTGTCATTATTCGCAAGGAACAGTCCCGGGAAGAGAAAGAATTTATTATCAGGTGAGACAATTTGAACACCTCTAAAAGTTGAGGCAAAATAGCCGCGTTCTAAGCTAATATTCCTGTAATGCCAAAGAATATCAGTTGCATTTATTGATTCTATTTATGAGGCTGTCCCAACTCAAAACCTTCCTACAGAAAAATATTGACCAGGGAAGCTAATGATCAAGAGGCCGTATTTGTCCTGAGATTCTAGAACAGTGTATCGATATGTGCAATTTGAATCACAAAAAAAGATGAATTTAATACTATACATAGTTTACTGGGAAGCCTCCTCTTACTTACAGGTGAAGGAAAAGGTCTGGCAAACCCGGTGGCGGTGTCTTTTCAAAGCTTAGGTCCTCATAATGGCTGTAGGCGTGGAGCTTCAGTGCCTTAACAATTCTCTTTTTCTGCCCATGACTCCTGGAGGTCTGTTTCATGAAGCAGAGTCAAAATCAGGCACCTTAAATTCCAGCAAAAGGGTATGAGAATAAGAATCTAAGAGACCAGAGGCAGATATGCAATCAGAACCAAAAAGATGTTCAAATTCCCAGACAAACGGTACAGAAGGACTAGGAGGAACCACGTAGTCAAAGTGAGAGAGGTTAGGATTCAAAATATCAGTACTGGGCTGGAGAACCCAAAAGCAGAAATATGGTTTAAATTCAGTCAAAATTGCAATCTGGTTACAATATAGAGCCCGGGTGTCAAACTCGCCACGTCACGTGACGTGTCACGAAGTATCGCGACTCTTTTTGCATTGCCGGCAGTGGGGTGGGCGCGGCTTCAGTATGATGAAACCAGCCTGCAGACTGGCAGTTTGACACCCCTGATATAGAGTATGAGAAGCTTCCTATACATATGTTTAATGTTCTGGCATTGGTACTGAAGTTTGAAGGAAAGCTTAAGTCTGCCAGGCTTGTTATGAAAGTACAGATAGTCCTCAATTTGTGACCACTCACATAGTAACTGTTTGAAGTTAAAATGGACCTCCCTCGAGGTATTTACAACCCAGTTCCGAAGTTATAAAAGCTGCCACAAAAAAGACCGTAAAATTGGGTCTGTTGTGCGTATGACCTGATTTACAAGTCATAAGTCGAGGACTACCTGTAATATTAGAGTCGTGAGGGCGTAGTTATTAGAATGCAGTATTGCAGGCTAATTCTGATGACTGCGCCTGCCAGCATCAAGTCGCACCGGCTCAAAGTTGACTCAGCCTTTCGTCCTTCTGAGGTTGGTAAAATGAGCACCCACATTGTTGGGGGCAATATGCTGACCCTGTAAACCACTTAGAAAGGGCTGTGAAGCACTGCAAAGCGGTATGTAAAGTCTGGGCTAGGGGCTATTGCTTTTGCCTCCTTACAATGTTAATCCTGGATGACATTTTCCAAATCTTTCAATATAGAATATTGCCAAATTAGAAACGTTCTCTGGTCTTATGCATTGCCAAAGTATTTCTCATTAGTAGACAGTATTTTTTCCCCAGATCAATTTAGTTTCTCATTATATATAGTATTTTCTGTGTAGCTGACTTTAAATACAGCAAGATCAGGGTGGTGGTTTTTTTTTCCGCCACAAAAATATTATCTTGGGTTGATGCATACTTGACTGGGCATGAGTTTCCGCTGTTGACCATGGCATGATAAAAGGTGCTGTGGGTACAGTCCCTGGCAGCAACATAGGAAACACCAGCATCAGTGAGCATGAAGATCTGAAATGTGCTTTCTGTGAAGGATGCCGGCATTTGCAAATCTGGCTGAAATGGTGCTGGATAACACCATCCAGAACATTCTGGTGGAGGCCAGTCGTGGGGAAGTAATGCTGACAGCACGGCCGAGAATCATTGCACACTCTCCTGTTTTCTCCCAAAAGTGAGTAGATCAGCAGAAGGGAAGGGGATAAGGGCTCGTAGCGTGAAAGGACTGGTTCAAAATTAAAATGCAATCAAGTACACCTCGAGAGAGGTGTAGCTGATGCCTGTTTGAGAGTTTAGGAGTGGCCGAAAGGTGTTTCTGCACAGGTTCTCTTTTGTAGTCCCTGGATTTTTTTTTCTTTGGCTGCCTCCTGCTATTTATTGGGTTGTATAAGGTCCAGAAAAATCCCAAGGAAAAGGAGTGTGCAGAAGAAAGGCAACAACAGGTAGTCCTCAACTTACAACAGCTTGTTTAGCAAGCGCTCTAAGTTATAATGGTGCTGCAAAAAGTGACTTATGTCCATTTTTCACACTTAGGACCGTTGCAGCACCCCCCCTGGACATGTGATCAAAATTCGGACACTTGGCAACTGACTCGTATTTATGACGGTTGCCCTGTCCCGGGATCAGGTGTTCCCCTTTGGCGACCTTCTGAACAAGCGAAGTCAATGGGGAAGCCAGATTCACTTAACAACCATGTTACTAGCTTAACAATTGCTGTTGATTCACTTAACAACCATGGCAAGAAAGGTCGTAAAATGGGGCAAAACTCTCTTAATACCTGTCTTGCTTAACAACAGAAATTTTGGGCTCTGTGGTTGTTGTTTTAAATTGAGGACTATCTGTATTTGGGAAGAAATCGTAAATGAGGACCATGGATTCAGTGGGTGGAGACGTGAAAACTAAAGAACAGTAAGGATTCCCTAAACCAGTGATGGCGTACCTTTTAGAGACCGAGTGCCCAAACTGCAACCCACTTATTTATTGCCAAGTGCCAGGTGGGCGTGGCCCACTGGGTGGGTGTGGGTGTGGTGGTCATGGCAGACGGTGGGTGTGGCCAAGGTGGGTGTGGTCACCTTGATGTTGCTCATGGGGAGGGATGCCTGTTGGGGCCGGGCAGGGTTGGGGGAGATCCAGGGGGTCTCTGGCAGGTGGGGCGGTGGGCAGGAGACTCATCCTGCAGGGTGAGGCAAGGCAAGATGAAGCAGGGCAGGGGTGCCATTGCCACAGGGCAAGGCAAGGCAGGGCCCGGGGCGGCTGCTGCCTGACACCATCGGCCCCCACACACGGAGGCCAGCGAGCGCATGGGGGCCGACGGTGTCTGTTGGCAGCCACAGCCTGCTGGCCCCTCGACCGGCACACTCTGGGGCTCCGCAGCCCGCTGCCAGCAGTTCAGAGAAGCATAGATGCAGTGGGTCGTGCCCGGGAAAAGGAGAGCATGAGAGGCTAGGAGGGATGGGACAGGGGGGAGGGAAACCACCCATGCTGGGATGCATCCGGCCATGAGGGACCTTGGCGAGTTAGCGGGCGGCTGGCTGAAGAGGGATGGTTGCCATCTCCGGGGCATGGTGCGCATGCCCACAGAGAGGGCTCTGAGTGCTGCCTCTGGCACGCGTGCCATACGTTCGCCACCACTGCCCTAAACTAAGAGAAAATCTCGAGCAACAATTCTGTGAAAGAAAAGCATTCCTCTGTCAGAATGGGTTTTCTTGCAAAAAAATTGCAGTTGAAAAACAAAAGGCAGAGTGTGGGAAATCATTACATCCAGGGTTGTTAATCCCAAAAGGTGGCATTTCCTTTCTAGAAAAGGACTTGCCAAACCTTGTTCTTTAACAAGCAGGGACTTTATAAAAGTCATTTAAACAATGGTTGTAAAGTTGTGAAGGTTCAAAAGAATTTTTGTCTTTCAGAGGTGTCAGTCCCACAGCTTCGATGCACAGATCACCTACGATGCAGGGGACCAGTGAACTCAAGAACTGTGAAGCGCAGCGTCACATTGTTTTGGCCCCCTAGGAGCTCACGGAAGACTTTGGTTTCACTGTGGATATTACTGGTGGGAAGACTGCCCTTTGTGATTAATATCCCTGCTGGAAGATGCCCCTGCAGAATTGGGTCCAAGGAGAAATGACATTTGTGACAGAATCTGATCTGATTTTGTTCTGTGCAAAACTGGAATGGCAGAGGGTCTGATCCTGGATTTAACATTCAAAATAAAGTTTCATTTTATATCACAGGAGAAGTGATTCTAATTGTGTCATACGAAAGAGTGAGCTTTTACCTTTCATATAAACGTATATGATTCTTATTCATTTTTGTGTGGTGTTTAGTTTTCACTCCAGCAGGGGGCAGCTTAGGCTTCTCGTCTAGTTTGTCAATAGCAGGTTTCACTAGATTGTTAAAGCAGAGGATACTTTCCTTGGTTACTGTGATCTCTCGGTGACAATGAAGTTTTAACAACTGCACGTGAATACAAAGCTATAGCAACTCTAAGAAACAATATTGACTAGGGAGGAAATTGGCTTCACGGCGCTGGTTAACAAACAGGTCATACACAGAAAGAGTCCTTTATTCCTTTTGCAGTTTTAATATGGTGCTTCACAATTTCGTTTCAACTCTCTCCGTGGACTTTGCTTTGCCTTATAATCAAATGTTTTGGAGTGTAGTGCATCATTAAGAAAAAGGGCAGTTTCCTTCAAATCATGTTGAAATACTGATAAAGCCGTGGACACATCTACATAACGTACTTGCTAATATGGAATAGATGATATGGATGGAAAGTTCTTGGATCAAAGGATCTAGTGGGATTCTTTTCAGGATCATTTTTTAAAAAAAAAAAAAAGATCAGAGAACATTCTGTGTGATTCAGTCATCAATCTGGCCTGTGCTGGACATCACTTCATGCTTCGAGGCATGGAGTAGACACACCTTTGGAGCACATGATTGGTGGCAAAGAGCCATCTCAGCTCAAATGGAATCAAATGGAATTGCATGAGCACTGGAAACAATGGCAGCATTCAACCTTTTCAGAGAATTTGCCTTCCACTGTAAACACTTCTGTACTCTCCATACTACTAGCACTTTCTCATGTAATTTACTTTAGCAGTAGAGTTTGACTATCATGGGAGCCCATAATCCTATTTAAAAAAATAAATAAATTAGACCCAAGCTAATCTATTTCAGTGAAACCACATTGGCTTTAATATAAATACTTTTGAATGTGTAGGATGTTTACATAGGAGTCTCATTATTCACGTGCAAATCAAACACTTTCAATCTTTTTTACATACTGCTGCATTTTGGCAACATGTACAGTAAGATTTTCAGGTGTAAATGGAAAACAATTTCTTATTTGGAGAATGTATTCTAGTTTGCTACTGTGGTTAAGGTATCAGACTAGAACCCAAGGAGACCGAGAAGTGTAGTCCCACCTTAGGCACACAGCCAACTGCTGACCTTGGGCCAGTTATTTGCTCTCAGCCCTAGGAAGCAGGCAATGGCACTTATGGAAACAACCTTGCCAAGACAATTTGGTAGGATAGGTTCCATTTTAGTATATTCAGAGTGGCAACTTTGAAAAAAATCCTTCTAAAACAGAAACTAGAAAGGGGGAAATATACCTGCCATTAAAGTACAGCCTAAAAATGATTAAATCCTGAGAATTCCTGAAAAAGCCGCTGGTATTATTACACCAACCCCCCCCCCACACCATTGCATTTGCTTACTGCTTCACTTTTCATTTAGTACAGAATAAGGTGATTTAACCTATCTGGGATAAAAAGAATTCAGTCTAAAAAAGAAGCCCAAGATCAAGTCCTCTCACACTTTCACCTTGCTACAATAAGCCACCTGATCATTTGTGACCATTCAAAATAATATAAGCATGAAACTTACATGTTTGAATACTTTTGGGGGAGGGGGGGGTCACATTGTTGATTATATTATATCATTGTCAGCTCTTAGTTACTATACAGAATTTCTCCATGACTATCTGTTCCTAATTTCACATCTTCCAGTAATGCACTCATTGCCACTGGATGATAATTCTATGAATGCAGTTAAGCTGCATTGCCTTGGATGGGGGAAAGGCATATGTAATCTTCAGACATTTTAAGCCCCCTCCTCACCCCAAATCTGAACATGGACCAGAGATTTCATTGGCACTCAAGCAGTAAGCTTTGCTTCCCATCTTTACCCCTTCCAGCATTAAGGCTGTTCAGTTTTTCTGCCACCATTATCATTGCCTCAGATTTGGCCTTCAGGCTTAGCTCTGTGGCTGTTCCCTAAATTTAATGAATGTTTGGCAATTTAACTATCTCCTAATAGCATAGTGACTATGAGGAAAAGCAAATGCCATTTGCAATCACAATTTAAATCTTTGCTTTAGACTCAACTTTTCTCTATGAAAGTCATCTGGAACAAATCTCTGTTTGTTGTGAAACAGACACTCTCTTGGAGGACTTTCCATTTAGTCCCCTCTGTACTATGCCTTTAACTGTAGCCAGTGCTTTTTTTCTAAAAAAAAAAAAAAAAAAAAAGGTGCCGGAACTCACACATGTCATACAACCTGCCTTGCCTACCCTACAAGGTTCCATCCCAAAAAAGGTGCCGGAACTCCATTCTGGGCATTCCATGAGAAAAAAAAGCCCTGACAGTAGCTAAATAATAAATTTCATTATACAAAAAGCATTATCTTTCTTGTTGGGTTCATATATCTTAAGCCAGACAGTACTCTAGTTTTGGGCATGTTGTGTTGTGTGAACCCAACTGTTTCCCTCGGAAAGCTTCTAAAGTGAACGTCTGTAAATCAAAAGGTTGTTGAGGTTGAATTGCCAAAGTTGCTTGTATTTGCATTGAGTCAGCTGGCAACTATACACACCATGACCTAATTGTAGCGGGCAATCCTGTAACAATCTATTTTTCTTTCCAGAATGTGCACTTCTTAGCCCTCCCTGTTATGTTCTTCTATGTACAGTATTCATCCCCTACTAATTGCACAGCAGCCCCTGGTTTCCCAGGCTACTTTAATGTCTCCTTAATGCTGTCCTCAGTGGCTAGGATTGTCAACTGCAGCTTCCCTGATAGGATCCTATAGCTTTAACCACATGCAATAACAAGAAATTAAATAATTGAATGTTTTCTATCACAGTCATGCTGTCTTATATCTGCTGAAGCTTTTCATGTTGTAATTTAGGTAAGAGCCAGAAGCCCTTCCAGAGCAAGGTGGCTGTCATATGGCTATAGATCTGCCCATATTCAGAATCCTGGGAGATAAAGGTATCTGTTTCTCAAATAAAATACTATAAATACTGAGGCAGCTCCTTTTTTTTTATTCCCCTATCCAGTGATTGGAGTAAATTGCATTGGCAGTTCTTCAATATTAATTAATTGTGACAACACTCAAGATTTAAAAGTACAGGATATTTGTTTGTGTGTGTGTATGTATACAGGTACTGAAAGAGGAAACAGTTCAACATTATGGACAAAAAGATAAGTAAATACATAAACTTTAACTGTTTTAAGTTTTCAAAGTTTATTGGTATACTGTACTGCAAAATCTTCTCATATAACTTACAAATAGGGATAATTAATACAGAGTGGAAGGATGAGAATTTACACATGGTAATTATATATATTTAAATTAAAAGATAAAAGATATCATAGTTAAAGTCTAAGACCCAGGAGCCTAATTATTACAAAATAAATTATGTTACAGAAGTTGGTTTAAAATTGGCATTCTAATACCATAACCAGGATAATATCAATAACCAAGTAATAATTAGGTTATGTGGTTTCCAGTTGCTCCCAAAGAAAATGTGTTCAAACATTAGCATATATTTTATATGGACTGTTCTCTATCATATCCGTGTTTAAAGCTTAATCTATGCTGCAAAAAGAAATAAATAGTCAAATAACATTTAGCAACTAAGATGCTGAGAAGAATTCTGCTGGAAAAGGATTTCCTTGCTTTTCTAATTTTTTTTTCTAACGTTTTCCATCTATTGTCTGCTTCCTCTTGTATAAAGCACCTTGCCTTTTAATAATTTTTCAGCATAGAAAATCCTTTTCTCATACCTACTTTTCATAGAAGGAGCCTCTTTTCTGACATTGTTGTTTCTTCTTTAAGAGGATGTGAGCAGATATTCAGGTTTGTTGTCAACTCACCACGCCCCAGGAACTTTGTGAGTGTAGGATATGGGTGTCCTTCTGTTAAGGTCTTTTGCCGGTGGGAAAACTGGTTTTGCTCAGACTAGGACTTAGCAACTGTCAGCCCACTCATTGCATCAGTTATACTCTTATCAATTTATTCTTGCATATGTCATGGGTACATCTTGAATATCACTTACAATAAGAGGGCAATGTCATCTCTCTTCCCATAATTTTAATACAGATTTCTTAAGGACCCTCTCCTCTGTATGGCACTCACGTAGCGGTTTAGGAACCATTTTCCAAATTCCTAATGTAAAAGAGTTGATAACAGACCAAAGGTTTCCACTTAAAATACAATTGAATTTCCCATAAAAGGATGCATACACCCCACTTATTGTGAGGACAAGAGTAATTCAATTTCTAAAGTCTGACAACAAGACAATCAGGTTATTTTATTTACCAATTAAATAATTATGATGAAATATGTGGAGATTTGATCTAACTTATAACAGAAGTGATGCCACTGTCATTCTTGATGCAAGTGACAGATTTAAGATGATTTTAACAATAGGCAACATAATCTAAGTTCTATTTAAGCAATCTTATTATAGCATAATGTAATATGTCTGAAAATACAATATTTATTTTGAGTCAAAAACTTGCTTTTAAGAAGATTTAGGGAGGGAACAAACACATTAGTGTTTGTCTAAGTCAGGGATCCCCAAATTCCTCAGCTCATTGACCCTTTTGTGAAGTTTCAGATTGTTCATCAATCTCCAAACATTTATTATATGAAAATAAATTAATAAATTCTACTTTTAATCATACTATGAATAATGAAAGCAACAAGGATACCTTGGATAGTCCCTTTCACCCTTGTGGGTTGATATCGATAATTTTGGGGGAGACTTGATCTAGGATATTCTCTTATTTAACAAATGTGCCTTTAGATCAGGGGTGTCAAACTCGCAACGTCACAAGATGTGTTGCGATGTATCGTGACTTTTTTTCCCATTACCGGCAATGGGATGGGCATCCGACCCGCGGGCTGGCAGTTTGACACCCCTGTTTTAGATGATTTCAGTAAATAGAATAAACAAAATTTATTTATTTATTTATTTATTTATAAATATATATGTGCCGCCCATTTTGCTTCAACATTCCATATTGCCAGATACAGTACAGTATGGATTTTATTATACCTTATTATACTTATTAAATAAATAAATATTAGAGCTATAGTAGATATAGTAGCCAAGTTAAAGCAGATGCCAATTTGCTTTGGCTGATATTAAAATCTCCGCAGCTTTGGTTAATATTTGGTTGGAGGCCACCACCTATTTAGTCTAGAGCAGGGATGTCAAACTGCTGGCCCATGGGCCGGATGCATCATAGTGAAACTGCACCCACCCCATTGCCGGCAACGGCAAAAAAGTCATGATATGTCATGACACATCACGTGATGTTGTGAGTTTGATGCTCCTGGTCTAGAGCAATTATAGACTGAAGAACCTTTTTTTTTTGGTAGGGGGACTTTTGTACCATGCTAAGATAATTCTTCCTTTTCAAAGGAAAAAAAAAACAGGGAAGCCAGATCTGATGCCCTTAATTAATTTTAGGCATCTCATATTGTTCTGAGCATGGTTGGTTTACTTATGATTTGTTGAATAAGTCACAATGGTTAAAATCAAACAGGATGTTAAATCAAGATGAAACAAACCACAAAATGGCTTAGGGTTATGTGTGAAGTCAACTTAAGACAACTGTAGTCCAGAAAAGGCTTTTCCTAATTTACTACCTCCTTATCATTCAACCTCTAAACCAGACATGTCAAACACAAGGCCCGGGGGCCAGATGCGGCCCGCAAAATGATTTCATGTGGCCCGCGAAGCCATCCTGGAAACAGTGAGGGAACAGCCCCCTCTGCCTTGGCCCTGGCCCAGGCCAGCTGGGAGCCAATGTACAATTTTGTGGTGGCCATTTTGGTACTTGCCCCGGTGGACCATGTCTTGGCACTTGCCCTGGTCCCACCCCCTTCTGCCAGAGACCCTCAGATCTATCCCACTCCTGCCCAGCCCCCCACAGGCACCCTTGACGTGAACGATGTAGAGCTAGCCACACCCACCCAGTAAGCCACACCCACTCCATCCATGCCCACCCAATAGACTGTACCCACCCTGGCCACACCCACCCGGCCCCCTGAGGGCAACCGCAATGCTGATGCTGCCCTCAATGAAATTGAGTTTGACACCCTGGCTCTAAACCTATTTCCTTTTTTCTCAATTAGCTAAACTTAAAACAAAATCATCTGGAAAGGGCAACCAATCATTACAGCTCAAGTTCACATAACTGGACCTTGAAGAATATGTTTAAGATTTTGGCTAAATCAATTACTCAGTTTGTTACCTAATGCATATGGAGTTTCCCTTGCCAAAGTACAGACCCACACGTTCATTTACAAGGAGATCTCCAACTAGCACAGCTCTCGGGAAGAGACCCTCTGCCTTACATCCAGGTACAAAGAAGAACCCACTCTTGCTGCTTGCCACCTGACAGCCATATAGGGAGAGGGGCTCTTTACACCAGGTGTGATTCTGAGGCCTGTTAAACATTTAACACCTGCTGAATCCCTCCATTGTCAGGCTGGGGAAAAAATGAGCAAAGGAACAAAAGCAGCACAGGGGGATCACCTGGTGGAAATCTGCTGTGTGCAGGTTTAGATGAAGCTTTTCCCCCTTCAGCAACAGGAATATTGATGTCCACTTTAAGATGTTTTTCTAAGCCTTCCTTGCTCTGGAAAATGTATGTGCTGTTGTCGAAGATCATATTGTTAGCTTGTTAACGTAACGGTTAACTGTTATAAATACATCCCTGTCTTCTTATTCACAATGATTTCAATCTAATGTTCCTATAATTGTGTCTAGTGCTTTAAAGCATCCAGCTAGAAAGTGAGAAACCCTGAGTTCAAGTCCCACCTTAGCCATGAAAGCCTACTGGATGATCTTGGGCCAGTCATTCTCTCTCAGCCCAACCCATCTCACAGGGTTGTCGTGGAGAAATTAGGAGAAGGAAGGTGTCTTGGATATGTTCGCTGCCCTGAGTTATTTGAAAAAATAATATAGGTGGGATGGAAATAAATAAATAATGAGTAAAAGGTAAAACACTAGGAGTTTTCATTATTTTATAGTAATGTTTCATATTGCAAGCTTGGATCCTTTTGTATTTTTGAGATGTATTTTGAAACATTAAACAATGTCTTTTTTAAAAAAGAACAAATGAGAGCACCTGAGATCCAGGCAAAGCTGTCATCATTATTGCCCACGGAATTTCGCTTATGAAATATTGTTCTCTCAACTGTAAAGTTTTCAGTTAGAGAATATTAGGGCTAAGCATCACCTTGAAAATAATTTGGAAAAGATGCGTTGAAGCAGCTGCCATAAGATGCTAGAAAACCTATGGATGCTTTACACAGCTGTGGCCAGGTGCTAAGTTTGTGTCTCTCACACTCCGAAGCATATTTTTGGAACTGATTCTGAAGTGTTGACAGCCCTGTAAAATGCAGTCTACTGTAATGTCCATTGAAAGGGTTTGAGGACCATCACATACCTCAAGCAATAGCAACATAGAGGATCTGTGGACACCAAGGGACATTCATCTCCTCATTGATCCTTGGGACCTCTAAAACACACACACACACACACACACATGAGAACTTGAGAGATCCCCAAATATGAGATATTCCCAAATATGGGTACTCCTGCTTGAAGATCAGAGGATTAGAAACTAACTTCTGTGATGTGTAGTTGAAAAAATTAGAAATAATTAGCCTTGAGACTTAAAGATATCTGAAAGGATTTCTCACAGAGACAAAACTTCTTCTCCATCATTCAATATACAAGATACAAAAAAATTATTTTGGGTTATAAAAAGTTTCTTATTGGTTGTTACACAAAAAATATCCTACAGTAGATGTGAGAGCAGTTTGACCATGGAGTCAGTTGGTGAGTTCTCGGTCTCAATTTATTAAAATACTTTGTATTAATGTAAGTACCGAGCAAGAGGTTGGACCTGAGGTTTTCTTCCAATTTTAATATTATACGAAATGCTGTGAGATTGGAGGAAAGAATATCCATATTTTGTGATGAATCTCTCCATGTTTCTTTTCCTATTTTGTGACTCAGTTAAAAATGGGATATACTGTATTATATAGTGTTATTATTATTTTGGTGCTCTCCAATCAGTGTTGATTCCTAGGGACTGCCTGGACTTTCTTGGCAAGAGTTCAGAAATGCCCTCTTTCTGAGACAAACTGGCTCCAAGTCGTCAGGCTGGTTTTGTGCCTAAAGTGCAGCCTTCCTAGTTTCTAATCTGATGTCGTAACCCCTACTCCATTTTGGCTTTATACAATTAGATGATTCACCTAAATCTCATCAAGCATGATTTGAGGAACTACAGTTTATTGAATAAGCCAGAGTTAACTAGGTTCACAAGGTAGCTACAAACATGGTTTACAGCCACAATACCTGGGTTCACATGACATAGTAAACTGCACTGTGTTTTATTGAGAAAAGGGAGAATCAAAACAGAGACAGCAGTTCATTTTTTGATGATCCTTTTCTCCTGGAAAGTTTAGTTTAGTTTAGTTTAGTTTTATTAAATTTCTATACCGCCCCTCTCCCGTAGGACTCGGGGCGGTTTACAACCCAATAAAAAACATATAATAACAATAAATATTTAAAAATAAATTAAATTAAATTAATACAAGGCTGTTACTAAAACCTGTTAAAAACCCAATTCTAAAACCCAATTCTAAAATTTTTTTTAAAACCCGAGAAGATCTAGGCCAGGCCAGCTTGATTGAAGAGATGAGTCTTCAATTCTCTTCTGAAGGTGCGGAGATCATGACACGTCCGGAGTTCTGGGGGGAGCTCGTTCCACATCGTCGGTGCCCCCACAGAAAAGGCTCTCCCCCTGGGCGTCACCAGCCGACACTGCTTAGCCGATGGCACCCTGAGGAGGCCCTCCCTGTGGGAGCGAACTGGTCGGTGGGAGGCCATTGATTGTGAGAGTTCTCTGTATTCAGATGTTTGTGTGATGCTCTAAAGCAGGGGTGGTCAAACTCGCAATGTCACGTGACATATTGCGACGTATCACAACTTTTTTTTCAATTGCTGGCAATGGGGTGGGCGTGGTTTCAGCATGATGCACCCGGCCTATGGGCCAGCAATTTGACACCCCCTGCTCTAAAGACAGAAATCGGTATTTTTCAGTTTCGGATTATGATATTTTTGTTTTATGTTTTTTTTTGAAGTTTGCTTCGGTAAATCACATTCTTCATTAATGCAGTTTGGGATTTTTTTTTATTTGCTGCATAAAATGAGAATCCAGTAATATTACACTCACACACTGGATCCACACATTATCTGAACACAAAACCCTGTTTGATTCTGTGTTAGTATTATGCATAATCCATCTATTAAGACTCAGTGAACAAATCATTGTTCAATTAAACCACATCTTATTACATGTGGAAAATAGTTTTACCTAATTATTTTTGTCCAGAAACTAGAAGTAGCCCATAATATTTCTACCGGCAGATTTAGTATGGTTTTTAATGCCTGGCTTTAATAATAGGCATTTCATTTTTATTGCTATTTTGGTGTCCACACAGGTGGGGTTTTTTTTTTTTTTAGAGTGAATGGCACCACAACGATGCCAAAAAAGAGAGAGAATCTAAGGAAGATTAGTTGGTAAAAACAGAAGCCAAAGTTAGCTAGTCTAGAAGCTCCTTCCTCCCAGTTTCCCCTGGCCATTATTTAATTTACCCCAACTTTATCAACTCATATTCTCAGCGAAAGCCGAAGGGAGATGTCATCTGTGGCACATTCTTACAGATGTAGCCCTGGAGTTTAAGTCCCATCTTGGTATTCACTGAGGGAATCCCAGAGGAAAAGCACTTTCCTCTCAGCCTCAGGGTTCTGCCTGCACCATGGGCAGATTGTATAGCGGCTGACTGAGGCGAATGGTGAAATGCATTCAGGAGGCTAAGAAAACAATTAACATGAAGAATGGCTCTTGTTTTCTACTGGGTAGACCAGCGTAACAACTTTCCATATGTCTTGCAAAGTTTCCCTAGTGCATTTATTTGCACTGGGTTGTTAGCTTGCTGAGTCCCAGCCAGCCTGTGACACTCGCTAATCTCTCCAGCCCATCCCTAGGGTGCTGAGCCAAAGCACCAGAGCGCGGTTCCTCCTTCAGCAGGATTTGAATACCTCAGCCTCTCCCCGCATGAAGGAGCAGACTGCCCGCCTTCCTGCCCCACAACCTGCAGTCCTGCTCTTCTCCCAGGTGTGCAGGGCCAAGGGAACTAGACTCTCTTCCCTCTTGGTCACTTTCCCGAACCTCAGCCTACTCCCTCACAGCACCTGTCAGTCCTCCTCTGCCCTCCCCTCAAACCAGGATGTGGACGTTTTCCCCTTCCCTCCCTCCTTCCCTCCGCCCTGCCTCTGCCTGCCCCTGGCCATCCCCTCCTTCCCCATTCCCAACAGCACTCCACAGCTGCCCTGGCCTCTGCTCCCTCGCCACTCTGCCAGCCCTGGGGCAGCAAAGAGAGAGAGAGAGGCAGGTGGGTGGAAAGCGACAGCTGGTGTTGTTCCAGGGAAGGTTTAATGAGCATCTCTTCCCTTCCCTCCCCCTCTGCTCTTTGTGGAGCGAGTTGCCGGGGCTGCTGGCTCTAATCAACCCCATTAGCAAAGGCTCTGGTGCTACTCTGGGGGGCTCCCAATGCCCCCTCCCCCTGCATGCCCGGCTTGCCTTCCTGCCCTGCTGTGTCAATATTTGCCCTGAGTAAATGCAGAGCCCATGACAGGTGTGCAGGGGAGACGGCACTCTCGGTGACAACACAGCCCTCCGGCTTGTCGTCCGTGCAGCCCCCAACACCCCAGCCCCCCCCCCCCCCGCTGCCTGCCAAGCCAGAGCTATTTTTATCGGGCCTATAAAAGGCACTGCCAGGCCAGCATCACCCTCATTTTCCACTTGCTTGGCTGGGAAGGTGAGTCGCTCACCTGGAGCTGCCGACGTGTCACCGGAGCCAGGTGAGATGTTCCCAGACTGAAGCTTAAGGGGGGGAAGGGTGCTGGGAGGAGCTCAGCACTGGAGGCCCCAATGGGCACTGCGCACCCCAAGTGATGGGGGGCTCCTTTCAGCTATGAAGCAAGTTTGGGGAGGGGGAGGCTGAGAAGAAGACTTTTTCTCAGAACTAGAGCTGCAGGGGTTGATTGCCTTAGCACTGTACTGCTCGGCTTCTAGTGGCTTTTCAAGAGAGAATCTAAGTCAATAAAACTTCTGCCAGCATGGTGGGAATAATTACATTTGCCAAAATCCTCCCATCTGACATTGGCATTACTATTATTCAACCTACAACAACTTAGAAATTAATTATTTGGGTGAAATTGAAACTTAAGTTTCAATCATCTGTTCTACTTCTAAGAGTAAAACTAAAGCTGCTGGATCCCACTCTAAGTGTTTCTTGCCTGCCAGTTAGGGCTATTGCACCTCCATTTCTTTTATTAGTTCATTTTAAGTGTTCCTTTCTTCTCTTTTTTTCATTAATTGCACCATTTATACTATTCCCCTCTTCCCCGCTTTATCTACATATGCTTTGTCCTTCACAGATGCCATCTTGCAAGAGAGCCATGAGACTGCAGGGGGCATATGCAGTGGCTGATGGGCCTGGCAGAGCAGGACCCCTTCCTCATCCTGGGTGCTAGCTGGGCTTGCCTGGCGTCGAGCCCCACGCACAAGACCTGACGTGAACGTTTTGTTCGTTCGGCTCGCGTTAGGCAGGTCCAGCCTGTCTGCAAACAGATGCGCCTCTTACATGGCATACATGTGTGATGGAAATGCGGCATGTATCTAGCATTCATATCTATGTGCATGATTCAGAAGGCGAAGCGTACTGTATATAAAATCGTACACTTATCTCCAGCAACTTAATGCCTCGAGAAATCTACATTTGGCGTTGAACCCTGCTCAGAATAGGGTAGAATAAAATTGTCTGATAAAATTGCTTGCCTGTTCAATACAAGTCCATCTGCAGTGGGATTTTTTGAGATTTGATGTTCCTTTTTTCATGGCAGCCAGGCTTAGAGAAAGACTTTCTGGAGGCTACAAGCCCCTTAAGGAACTCCTTTCAAAAGCCAGCACAACTTTACAGTGGATGTTTGGGTGCTGCCAATTTTGTTCTCCATCTGCAACATCTACTAACTTACCTTAACCATTCCAAATTCTGTCCCTGTCACCAATTTCTTAGCTCCCACCAAGCCCAAGGGCTTCGGGATTCATTTCAAAGAAAGTGAATGCATTTTGGTCTCAAATCGCATCAAATCCTTCCATGCAGTCTTATCTTTAGTTAGGAGCCTTTGGAGTTTAGCTTTCCTGGCTGGTGTTCGCATTGTCAGAAATTCAGAGTCTTTCTCCCCACTTTATTGCTTATTCTTTTTAGACAGACAGGATGACCTTCTCTATGGGGCTGCGACAAGAGAGAGACCTTTCTTTTCCTCTAAATGGTTTGCCCCACTGCAAGATGCCACTGAGAGACAGGCTGTGTTTGAGAGGTTCAAAAAAGGGTCACCAGTCCCTTCTGCTCAGACACAAAATTAGATTAGGAATCAAGGGATGTGGATGGGAGTCTAGTGGGAATGGAATGTCTAGTCACAGGCTGCTATAGAATGGCTGGAGATGTGAGCCTGAGACAAACCCCCCCGCCCCTCAACCCCATTGGCCCAGCCTTCTAGGAAGATCCTAGAGTGCTTCAGGTAGGGCAAAAGGGTCCAGGGATCTTCTCTTTCACACAAGGTCTCTGTTCTCTCCCTAGGAGAGAAACTAGAGAGGTCATTTGCATCTGGAAGGATTAGTGCAGCCAGCTCCAGTTTTGAATAAAAACTACCTGACTCTGAGCTATTTTGGGAATAGCCAGAGTACAGGGATAGACTTACTAACATGGGCAAGAAAATACACATCCAAGGAGGGTGACAATTCAATGTTAGTGAAAATTCTTTACACAGAGTAATGTTTGCTATTGTTATAGTTAGGAAGAAAAGATAGTGACTTCCTTCAGCGCAACTAGATAAAGATTTTAGGGTTGAGATATATTACATGGGTCTTATTGAACTAAGCTATCTGATTAACAGACTAATTCTTTATGTATATCTCCTTGGTACCATTGTTTCAGGTACATATTCATATGATCTCGGTTTAAAAATGCCTTTTATATACCTCCTTGACATTTCAATAAATGACATGCACAGAGCTCTTTTGAACTCTACCGAGTACGGTATATCCATAATTCCATGCAATATTTCTATTGTAGTCAGTTCTTTCTTGTCACAAAGAAATTGACAATTTCTCTTTTAGATCTTACAGACTTCCATATCAAGTTCTAGTTATAATCCACCTACAAATAAATTAGAGACCTGGAGCAAATGGTGTACATTAGGAATCTATCAGATGGCATAATATTTAGTGCATGATCACATATATATTATTGTGCATACAAAAGCTCCTTTAATCCCAATCCCTGTATTTTCAGAAGACAAATAGTTTCAGATGCACTACTCATACATAGCAAGTGAGGGCCAACTTCAATATGAATTTCTTATTTTTACCAGAGCTCATTAGTAGCCCTGTTCTTGGTAGGATTCTTCTACTTTTAAACCAATGACAAACAGATATACAAAAATATGATGATCTTTCAAGCATGGGTAGGGAAAAATAACTATACAAAACAAATAATGAATGCCATCCCTCTTCCTGAAACCTTGGCCCAAGTCTCATAAAAACAGCAGAAAGCTTCCTAAATCGTTCTTCAGATGCAGTTAAATGGGGCTTCTGCACAATACCTAGTAAATATTCTTAGTTTTCAAGCAGACCTTGTAGCTGTGGTTGGAAGAGTGTGATGGGCAAATATTAGCAGGTGATGATGCTGATCTCCATGTTGTAAAGCTTTTTATCTGCTGATTTCTTGCCTCAGGTGGATGTTAGAGGCATCAGTGTGATCAAGACATTTCTTATCCTCCTAGTGATCAGCCTCTGCCTTCTGTGGTCTTTCCCTAAAGATTCAGAGATTCAATATAGGTTATTCAGGCGGGAGCACTTGGTACCTTGGTGTCCGTACAAAATCAAGTTGACCAGCTATTAAACTTGGTTCACTTGTCAGAATCCAAATTCAAAGGTTCAGAATATAGAGTTGCCACATTATGGTCTGGAGATGGCATTTCATTGTATAAATGCCTTTGTTCCTTCACATATTATTTCTTTGATTATTGTGCTGTGGTTAGCAGAAACTAATTTTCTCTCAAAAAAACAAACAAAATAAAACAGTTCTCTCTCTCCCCCTCCCTCTCCCTCTCCCCCTCCCTGTGTCTGTGTGTGTGTGTGTGTGTGTGTGTGTGTGTGTGTGTGAGAGAGAGAGAGAGAGAGAGAGAGAGAGAGAAATAGTGAAGAAAATTATTGTTAGAGCAATGGCCGATTTATTCAAAAATAATTGCAGTTTCTCTCAACGTAGTGTATTCCACCCATGTAGGACTCCAAAATTCTCCAGAAAATGCTGGTTTATATGTTTGTGATGCTCCCTGGATCTAAAACATAATCTAAAGATTATAGCCATAAATGTAGATGATCTTTAGGAAGTTTTACCCCACTCATTAAAAAGACAAGCTGCTTCTGTGAAAGGACAGCAAATCTTACTTTATTGTAAGACCATGTGATGAACTCTGCCTATTTAATCCAGCCTTCTGTTTCCCACTATGGCCCTCCTAGGAAGGAAACAAACAGGTAGAAGAATCCTCGTCTTGCTATGGTGGTTCTCCAGCAATTTGCCCTGGATCCAAAAGTAACACAGAATAGCTACTGATCACTCACACTGTCTTTATAGCTGTATCACGGTTCCCCCCCCTCTGTTAAAGATGCTGAAAATGGTAGTCATCACCAAATGGTCTTAGATCACCTACCCTGGTTTAGCCAGTCACTGTACAAATAATTGTTTGGTGTTTCCTACATCTCCCATCGTTCAGCTTCTTTGGACAAAACCCCAGTAAGTGGATATGAAGAACAGTGTTATTATATTTCATGAAACAAAAAGAAATATATTCAATAGCCCATAATGTTTGTATGTTTGCTAAATTAGAAAGCTCTTCAGAATAGTCACTTTGAACCAGAGTGATAAATAGCCAAGTGATAACATATCTACCATCATCTCCCCATCAACTGAATTCTTCCAAGCGAATCTGTCATTAGTGAAGGACAAAGCCAAAAGAGAGAGAACTGAGAGACAGAAACCACAATTATTATCTCAGACTTTTTTCACACAACATACTATAGCAAGGCTTCAATATAAAATATAAAAAAGGCCCTGTTTTTCATAGGTTCCTCTAATCTTGTAAGAGTTCCTATGTGTGTAAAAATTAACATTTAGGAGGGGAAACCGTTAATGTATATTCTCTCATCACTACAGGATTTTGATAGGAAGGCATTTCACTTTTCAATACAACTCTTCTTCTTCTTCTTCTTCTTCTTCTTCTTCTTCTTCTTCTTCTTCTTCTTCTTCTTCTTCTTCTTCTTCTTCTTCTTCTTCTTCTTCTTCTTCTTCTTCTTCTTCTTCTTCTTCTTCTTCTTCTTTTTCTTCTTCTTTTTCTTCTTCTTCTTCTTCTGCCATATCCATTATTGGATGTTGGCGATCCTGTTTTTATCAGCAGCTGCATGAAAAAGTGCTGCTGAGTTTTGTCCAAACTAGTCCCTTAGATTTTGAAGTCATGATGTTCTTCTTCTGCCTGGACCTCATTTGCCTTCAATCTTTCCCTGGAGGATTAAATGGAGTATGCCGTATTTTTCTGGGTGTCGCATCACATGTCCGAAATATTCTAATTTTTGTTTTTAATTGTTTTTGTTGTATACTTCGTTCGCGTGCGAATGATGAAGACACATGGCGAGGTTGAGCAATTGTTTATTCTCCTTCTAACAACAGCCGAGCAAAAACAAAAGGCACACAGGCCTTTTTATATGGCCAGAAACCCGGACAATGTCAACCAATGCAAACAGAGCGTTTTCGCGCCTTGCGCATGTGCACAAGGCTAGTGCCGCTCTGTCTGGTCCCGGGCAGCTTTTGGAATGCCCAGGACCAATGCAACGTCCCGAGCCTGCTTTTGCAGGCTCTGAACATAACACTCCTCCCCCCTAGATGGAACATACTTGCGCACACACATGTACATCATACAGTGGGAAGAGTGTCATATAGTTTCATTAATCAAATGCAAGGAGTGTGGAATACTTGAGTCTGCCCTCAGGCAAACCCCCTTCAAACTTTATTCATACAATAAATGTATCCAAAATCAAAAAATAATACAAAATAATCTACCACGAGTTACTCCCGTTTTTCAGGGGCCTCATGAACAGAACCCTCATGATTTGACAGCAACTTCACAAAGTCTCTCAGATGTTTAGGTGGGCACTTGGCCTGCTGCAACCTTCTAAGGGCCGGATAGATTGCCTGGCCCACCTGCTCGCCTACCAGGTTAGGCAGGCCAGGGCGTTGCTGCCCTAAAGTCCCAGGTGACCCCGGTGAGGGTGCCTGGCCTATCTGCTCGTCTACCAGGCTAGGCAGGCCAGGACTTTGCTGCCACAAATACCCGGCTGTGAGTTACAATAGTCTGGGCCTCTGCAGCTGCCTCATCAACAGGTAACTGTTGATAGGCCTGTGCCAGGTCAAGCTTCGCAAAAATGCGCCCCCCTTGAGGGAGGCCAGCACTGGATAAGCGTGCTGTTGCGGCACCTTATTCAGTGTGCACTTGTAGTCTGCACATATACGTATGTCCCCATTAGCCTTTAGAGGCGTTACTATGGGGGTTTCCCATGGACTTGAATCCACAGGTTCTAGAATGCCCTGCTGGAGCAATTTGTCCAGCTCAGCATCAATCTTACCTTTGAGGGCAAAAGGTACCATCCTAGGTTTAACCCTGATGGGGATGATGGTTGGGTCTAACTGTAGCGAAATGGGAGGCCCCTTGTAGGATCCTAGCTCTGAACTAAACACATCTGCAAACTCCTTGAGACTTCTGCAAGGCTCAATGTTTCAAAATGGTGTAGCCCAGTTACCTGGATTCCCAGAGCCTCGAACCAATCGAGTCCAATAAGACTCATACATTCACCCCCAACATCTAGGGGACCTTCAAAATCCTTATGCTGTACTCTAAGGGTGGCCTCCCCCTTAACACACACCATAGAATTCTGAAAATCTGTAAGTATTAGATTCGATGGCCTGAGTTTAACTCAAAGGCCACTGCTGCTGCATATCCTTTTGAATGTCTTAATAGAAATAATGGAGAGAGCGGACCCAGTGTCCAACTCCATTGATAAGGGAACCCCTTGCAGCCTTACGTTAATGGAAAGCTTCTTCTTAAGGGGCTTATGTGTCCCTGTCCTCAAAATACTCCTGCGCAATGCACAGAAACCCACCCTATGTTGGCTGGGGACCCTGATACCTTTCAGACGCAATTCTTCATGAGGTTGGACCTTCTGGCGACCCAAACAGATGGATGCAATGTGGCCTTGCCTGCCACATGTCCTGCAAATGGTGGTGCAGAACCTGCAGTCAGCTCGCTTGTGGCGTCCTCCGCACCCGAAGCATTGAAGAGATGCTGGGACCTTGTCTGGACGTTCCTTCTGCCTCCTTTCAGCTGGCTGGTGAAGTCTATCCACCTCTTCTTCAGGATCCGCTTCCAATCCTTCTCGAGTGTCCTCTTGATGGACAGTAGCTGTCTCTGGAGGGCTCCTGGTGAGCCATAAAGTCTTCACAGCCCTGCCTGCTGCTTCCTCCGCTGTCACCTCTTGTAGCGCATCTTGGAAAGAGACCTCTTCTTTTGAAAAAATCTTCTGCTGTAAGTCTCTGTTCCTTAAACCGCATACGAAGTGATCTCGCAGCCTCTCTTCCAGATCCTTGAACTCACAAGGTCTGGCTGCTCGCCTTAAGGCCACAATAAAATCTGCAGCAGATTCACCCGGCCTCTGGTCTCTCTGCTCGAACGCATGCCTCCAAGGAATAACAGACAACTTTGGCTGGAAGTGTTCCTTCAACACTTTCTTCAAGTCAGTATATGTTACTGACTCCAGAGGTGCAGGGGCCACCAGATTCTCTGCGATTTCAAAAGCTTCCTGTCCACAGACACACAAAAGAGTTGCAGCCTTCAAGTCATCTTCTCTAATCTGATTTACTCTGAAGTAATTCTCCACCCTTGCTACGTAGGAATTCCATCTCTCTGGGAGTGAGACATCAAAATCAGACAAATGACCAATCTTCGCCATCATACTATTACGACCTTCACTACTCGCTCCTCTGCAAACTGCTGTTTGGGGAAAGGGTTCTTTAGCTGAGCTCACCCTCCAGTGACGCTATACTGGCAGGCTGGGACGCTGATTCAGACACCATCTTCCCCTCTTCAGGACTTCCTAGGTAAGTCTTAAAACGCTTGTTTCAGCTTGCAAAGGATCCCACCTTCGTCGCCAGTGTTGCATACTTCATTCACGTGCGAATGATGAAGACACATGGTGAGGTTGAACAATTCTTTATTCTCCTTCTAACAACACCCGAGCAAAAACAAAAGGCACGCAGGCCTTTTTATATGGCCAGAAACCCAGACAATGTCAACCAATGTGAACAGAGCGTTTTCGCGCCTTGCGCATGTGCGCAAGGCTGGCACCGCTCTGTCTGGTCCTGGGCAGCTTTTGGAATGCCCAGGACCAATGCAACGTCCCGAGCCTGCTTTTGCAGGCTCAGGACACAACAGTTTTGATGATTTCCCTTGGCTTTCTCCGATACCAAATAAGGTATCAAATAAGGCCAAACCAGATATTTTGTCAGATGAGAAGACCCTCAAAATTATTTTCTCTCCCTCCCCACTGCCTCGATTTTACATGCACGGCTGAGTGGAGCATGCTGGTAGCTGACTCTTTCTTCAATGTTTGTCAAGAATCCCATCCTCCATCAAGTCTGAAAACAAGCTAGCTTTAGAGGCACCCATCTGGCATGCAAAGATTGTCCTCTGACAGATAGACAACTGCTGCCACGCGATCCCACCTTACTATCTGTTGCATCTGCCCTCTTTCTGATGATAAAGGTTGGCCTAAGACAAGGAGTTCTTTTAGAATCTGAACTTTGCACCTCTCTCCCAAAGAGCTGGGCTTTGTTTTTATATTTTTGAACTGGCATCTTTGGTCAGGTTTTTAAATCCTTCCACTCAGGGAAAAAAAAATAATAATAGTGAAAATAAGTTTCCAGTTGGTAGGCTGAGCCACCAGGATGTGGTAATCCTGCAGCGATTTCTAGACTGTTTGACATCTTATTAGGCAAGCAAATACAAAGCAGGAATGCAAACGTAGGCAAAATAGGATTTCACAGGGTGGCATGATGGAAAAGAAAATGAAGCTCCTGTGTCTTGACAGAAGAAAGGAGGGGGGAAAGGCTTGGTAGATGTGCCTTATCAAGCAGAAATGATAATTAGCTTTCTCCTCATGCTCCTACCCATCCCAGTCTCTGATTTATTGCCCTTTGGGAGTAGGTAGAAAATAGCTCTCTTGTCATGTCCCACAACCAGTAAAATTTGGAATAACTTGGATTCACAAGAGCACTAAATAGACCGACCATATACAGTAAATACCAAACCATGATAAAAAAAAATACTTATTTTAAGTAGTTATATTGAATGACATTTCCGTGTTGTCTACAGCAGCCAATAATTCAAAATCTCATCTTAATGCAGGGGATAACTGGGGAGGGGGGCTTTTGTTATGATATTGGAGCAATATAGCCATTAAAGACGTAGAACTGCTACCAAATACATTTTATACTGTTATCTTAGAAGCATGCATTTTCCTACAATCCGCAAAGCACACTTTCATGTTAATGCAACACTTCGGGGGTGGGGGGGTGGCTGTATTTTGAACGTTGCATAAAGAAGAACAATCTACCTACACTTTCTGAATGTGTACCTAGTGATCATTGATTTAAAAGATGGAATTTTTGTCCAGTCATTGTAGAAGGACCTCCATGTCAGTTTATGGCATTCAAAAATCAGTCTGGTGGCACTAACAAATTTTATTAAAAGTTATAGTTTTATAATATCAAATGTGAAGTGCACATGTCCTTAGGCAGACTCAGCTAACTCTGTTTCTGCTGTCTGATTTGACAATCATGTCTCAATCTTTTAACATGCAATAAGGAAGGAAAGCAAATTAACCAGGCACAAAAATATCTAAGCATTGTTCCCAGAGCTTGCACTGAACATCCTACTGTCTGAGGTGAAGAACAAGGGGGCATTACCTCCAATGAATGCACAAAGCTGGCCAGACCAGCAGGAACATCTTACTTGAACGCTGGCAAAGAGCCAGTATTTTTTTACCACATGGCAGGCAGCTGGCAAACCAGGGAAATGATACGTATAAACACATACAGCCCTGTCTTCCAGCCTCTTGGCATTGCCTCCAAACATAGCCACTATGTTCTCTGCAATGGTAAGGCCGGTCCTGTGTATCTTTCATAAGGCAATAGAAATACTTCACTTCTTATCACCTCTACTATCAGCTAACTGAAGAATAATTTCAGCTGGCGTTGAGAAAACTTACTAGTGAAATATTGGAGTGTGAGGAAGTAATAGCTATGGCTTCAAGTTGCTATTTCCTTTGAAAGCCGCCTAGGGCAGGTGTGTTATTCCAACTTTTAGCATAGGCCTGCATTTTAGGGATCCAGAACATTCTTGCAGTTGTAAATCTTCTACCTTGTTAGATCAAGAAGTAGTATTTGTAAAAAAAAAAACTGAGTGAGCAGCTTTCCACAAATGATTGATCATTACTATATGCCTAACAGGTCACATTAACCCCACTTGGCTAGTACCTGGCACTACCTTTCTAAGGCTCTTTCAGACAATGTTCTGGCTGCGAGACGGGGAGTGGTTTTAGTCCTGGACCATGTTGGGGTCACCCAAACTAAATACTATTCAGTGAGCAGATTTTGACAATGGCATGAGTGACTCATATGGACAGATTTTTGTTAGGGGCATAAAAGAGAGAAAAGTTTTAAAAAGAGCAACGTTTTGTCTTAGGATAAAGTGGGGAATGAAAATGGAATTGTGTTAGCATATGTGGGTTCCTCTGTTTTTTCCCCACCCTTTCGATTTGAGAAACCTTCATAACATTCACAAATTAGTTCTCAAACCATGTTTAGGATGCCATGTTTTATTTATTTCTTAATTTTATATAGCCACCCATCTCACTGCCATAGCTCTGTCCTGAACCAATCCAGGAGACCACTAGAAAGTGGCAAAGAGGTGGTGTTTTCTGAATCTATTTGCTGCTATTGACGGCTCACTCAGATTCCTGCAGCCCATCTATGGCCAACCTACGGGTCTCTTAAAAAGAAAAAGAACAAAGAACAAAGCCACAGGGTCATCATAGAAAAAGCTAGGGTAGGCCTCGTCTTCATTGAATTTCAAATAGAAAATGGGGGGGGGGAGAAAGGCCCATGAATTCAAAAGAACGGAAAGGTAAACTACACACACTTCAGGAACCGGAGAACACTTGAAGCTGCTGCAGGTTCTGATCTCACATCTTGGCCATGAACCAAGAAGGTGAATGAAGGAGGAAGGACAAAACAGCCAGGAACTGTGTTCCAAGCCCAGTTGCCAGGCTGGGAGCCCTCAGGCACGAGAATGTTCTGTTCTCACACAATTTTCCTTGTGTGTTTTCATGGATGGGAGGAACAGATTTACCTAGCAGAGTTTCATTCATGAGACATTGCAGGCAGGTTTTATTGCTGATGGTATCAGTTTTTGTTCTGCTCCCCACATTATCTAATCTGTTTGATTCTTTTCATGAAAGCAACCTCTCTTTCCCTCACTTCAGGACTGCCATTTTATTTATTAGGAAGAGCTAGAAATTATTATATAAAATGCTTTCTTGGCTACGGCTGCTGATTTCACGCAGCTACTGAAATCACAAAGCCTCTGATAATAATAATAAGTGGCATCTTCTGCCCTGGGGTTGCCAACTTCTTTACCAATTTATTCTGGGCCATGAATATCAGTGTGAACTGCAGACATAAGAAGATAATCACTTCTGTCTGTCAAAAACGTCACCATGATTCTGTTGAAGGAGAAGGAGGAGGAGGAGGGGGGGGAAGGGGAAGGAGGAGGAGGAGGAGGAGGAGGAGGAGGAGGAGGAGAAGAAGAAGAAGAAGAAGAAGAAGAAGAAGAAGAAGAAGAAGAAGAAGAAGAAGAAGAAGAAGAAGAAGAAGAAGAAGAAGAAGAAGAAGAAGAAGAAGAAGAAGAAGAAGAAGAAGAAGAAGAAGAAGAAGAAGAAGAAGAAGAAGCAGCAGCAGCAGCAGCAGCAGCAGCAGCAGCAGCAGCTAGGGCTGAATCCTTATGGTGACATTTATTTTTTTCCTGGAAAGAAGCAACAAAGAAAATTCAATAATAATAAAAATGAGCATTATTCTTTGAAATTCAGTGCATTTATTGATGCAATTCTATGAAGCTCGGCAGCTTTAACTGTGGCATGGCATCAATTAGATACCCTTGCTTCAGTTCCAATAGCCAGGCAATGTGAGACGTCATCATCTGCATGGGAACAGCTGGCTGGTCCTTTGTGGCCTTCTAGGTGGATTAGTCCCCATAGCAATCAGAGAGGCCAGATAGGTAACCTGATGTTGGGGTGTGCACACACACACGTGTGTGTGTGTGTGTGTGTGTGCTGTACTCAGGATGGCTGCAGCTCTGTTTCTTTTCAGACATCCAAGGGCAGAGTAAATATGTTTCTCAGCATCCAAATGCAGACAAACAGTAAGCTAGCACTCCTTTTGGATGGCTCTTCAAAGAACACTTCCTATGAAAGCTCCCACTTGTTAAAACCCAAGAAGCAATCAAGAAAGTAGGCTGTGAAACAGCAGATCCAGCTTTTACTTAGAGACAGATTTCAGTGAACGCCCTTAGGTGAACTGCTGTCTCACCTTTCTTCCTGATCTGCAATCCCTGTCCAGCCTCACAGGAAAAGATTGTCACAATTAATGTGATGTATAGGTAATGTGTTCTCTGGCAAAGAGCTCCGTAAACATTCTTTAAACCATAATTCACTTAGATCAGGACTGGGCTAGTTATAGCCAACTCAGTGCCCTTTTCACAGCCCTCCCTCAGAGCTCCGTAGGACTGTGACTGACAACTCAGTTTCTCAACATTTTGATGTGGGAAAGAGAACAAAATAATATAAGCTGTAGAATAGGCAAATCATAACTAAAAACTGAACAAAAAGTATTGCATATGTGGTGTGACCACATCTGTTTTACAGCCCCCACCACCCACAGATATTAAGCATGCCCTTTGGCATTAAGACGCTGAAAAAGTTCAGCATCTCTTCTATTTCACTGTTATTTTCATCCCCCAGTTTAAAATAGTTTGGGTGTTATTTCCTTTTATCTTCTCAGCCGACCCTGAAACACCAAGAACTTCACACAAGCTAAGTAGCACTTCTTCCAGCTGACCAGAAGAAGAACCCAACACCCTGTCTGATTCCATGTCGTATTAGTTCCTTGGGTGATTCATAAAAAGAAAAAGTGTTGCCATGGGTAAGGGGGGGGGAGACTGCAAAGCTGCCATGACACCATACCCCTGCTCAATTTAAAAGACAGGCATCATAAGGCCAGTGAAATATGGAATGGAGGCTTCTGCTGATGGGAAAGTAGCTTGTTTCTCTGATACTGCAAATGCATCATCAGGCATGAGGCAATTTCTGACGTCCGGCTGATGATGATTCAGAAATAAATTGGCTTAGTTGCCTCGCAGAAATGACAGTTTCTGTCTACAGAAACACAAAGAAGAACGGAGAGAGCTGCAAATGGTGCCAGTGTGGAAAGTGGACAGAATGTCAGCCCTTTGAGGTAGGCCAGGTCAAGAAACAGATATTACAATAAAGAACATTCCCCTGGAATCTATGCAAGATTTATTTATTTATTTATTTATTTGACTTCTATGCCGCCCTATTCCGGAGAACTCAGGGCGGCTCACAACATAATAGAAATCAACAGTTAGAAATACATATATATAAAAACCCCTAATTTAAAAGAAAAACCAATCATTCAACATACACACAGCCATACACTGGCTTGGGGCAAGATGTTAACTGCCCCAGGCCTGCCGGCAGAGGTGTGTTTTAAGTAATTTACGAAAGGCGGAGAGGGTGGGGGCGACACGGATCTCCGGGGGAAGTTGGTTCCAGAGGGCCGGGGCCGCAACAGAGAAGGCTCTTTCCCTAGGCCCCGCCAGGCGACACTGTCTGGCTGACGGGACCTGGAGAAGGCCGACTCTGTGGGCTCTAACCGGTCGCTGGGTTTCATGAGGCAGCAGACGGTCCCGTAGGTAACCTGGTCCGATGCCATAACTAATTCTCCAAATTCCCCATTTCATTTCTTTTTTCACTTAATAGTTCTTTGTACTACAGGTACTCCTCAACTTATGATAACAACTGAGACCAACATTTAAGTTGCTAAGTGAGAAATTTGTTAAGAAAGTTTTGCCCCATTTTATGACCTTTCTTGCCACAGCTATTAAGTGAATCATTACAGTTGCTAAGTTAGTAACCTGGTTGTTAAATGAATCTGGCTTCCCCATTGACTTTGCCTGTCAGGTCACAAAAGAAGCTGATCACGTGACCCCAGGACACTGCAACCTCATACATATAAACTGGCTGCTAAGCCTCTGAATTTTGATCACATGACCATGAGGATGCTACAAAGGCCATAAGTGTGAAAAATGGTCATAAGTCACTTTTTTCAGTGTTACTGTAATTTTGAACGGTCACTAAACAAACTGTTGTAAGTCGAGGACGCTCTCTATATCTTCCCGAAGGCAGCTCTCCTTGCCATACATGTTCTCTCTTCTCAGAGGACGATCTTGTGGGCAAACACAGTATTTGCATTTTAATACACCCCAAAATTAGCACTGCAACCTATCGGTAAAGGTTAAGAAAGCCAGGCAAGCTGCAGAGATAACTTCATTTCTTATATTTAATTTATAGAATCAATGCCACAGCTAAATGGCTCAATTCACATTAGAGAAGAATACTTGGTGTTGACTTAGCAAGCTGTTTGAACCCAGTAACTGAAATTTTTGAGTTATGGTGTGTAAATTCATCCAGTAGTGATTTATTCAATAAACCAGTGTAAAATCAACCATAGCTTCATGAAATGAACTCATTCACTTGCTGTCACTTCTTAATGGCAATCGACTAAGAAAAGGTAGAAAAACAAAGAGATAGCAAACTTAGCTTCAAGTTTTGGGAGCTGAAGGACAGATAGGCTATCAGAAGCAGCAATATATATATATATTTTCTGCCTATAGTAGAAAATATGGCTTCTCTCAGCTCATAATAAGGGAGTAATTAGCAAAATTCCCCTCATGCAGCAGCAGCCAAAAAAGCTAATACAATCCTGAGTTGTATAAACAGAGGCATAGAATCAAGATCACGTGAAGTATTAGTATCGCTTTATAAAACCCTAGTAAGACCACACCTGGAACAGGGCATCCAGTTTTGGTCACCATATCACAAAAAAGATGTTGAAAAAATTCAGAGAAGAGCAACTAAGATGATCAAAAGCCTGGAGACTAAAACATACAAAGAACAGCTGCAGGACTTGAGTTTGGCTAGTCTAAAGAAAAGAAGGAATAAGGGAGACATGATAGCAGTGTTCCAGTATTTGAGGGGCTGCCTCAAAGAAGAGGGCATCAAACTATTCTCCAAAGCACCAGAGGGCAAGACAAGAAACAATGGTTGGAAACTGATCAAAGAGAGAAGCAACCTGGAATTAAGGAGAAACTTCCTAACAGCGAGGACAATTAACCAGTGGAACAACTTGCTTCCAGAAATCGTGGGTGCTCCATCACTGGAGATTTTAAAGAAGAGACTAGACAGTCACGTGTCTGAAATGGTATAGGTTCTCCTGCTCGAGCAGGGAGCTGGACTAGAAGACCTCCAAGGTCCCTTCCATCTCCATTCTATTCTATTATTTGAGCTATCGTAACCATTAAAGGTGACACCAATCAGAGCATAAAAAGACAGAAAGAAAGATAGAAAGTTTGGGAGAGATCCTGTCCATAGAATTGCCAGTTGGACATGACTGGATGGATAACATCATCATCAACCTTGTTGCACTGGACAACCCACAAATTGGTCCGAGCAAAGATCAAAATAAGAGTCTTAGATCTTTTCCCTACTAGAGTCCTAGAGCATCATCAATCCACCCATTTATCCAAGCCCATGGTGCCAATGGAGACAAAGGCTATGAAGGCAGGCCTGGTCTAAATTTTCTTCCAAACATTCACACTGGTAGGAAAGACTAGTTAGCTGAGACAGGAGAATTTTGGAAACTGCTGTGCTGGGAAAATATCTCAGACAGCTCAAACAGGTAAAAAAGGCTGGGCTCTAACTACCCAAGCCGCAGCGAAGCTTGAGAACTAGAAGCACATATGAAAGCACTGGGGCTAGGCAACCCCAGTTCAGTATGTTATGCCCACTTGAGACAATTGGGATAATTGAAGAAATTATGGCTACATTAACCATGGACAAGCAGGTTATTCAAACACAGTCTGAATGTCTGGCTTGGCTATCTCAGGCCTAAGAGAAGGCAGCATTTATTCACATCCCTCTCTTCTCTGCATTTGCTTCCTTTGGGTGCAGAGTGATGGCGAACGAGATGGGAAAGAAGGGAGAGAGCGAAGGGCGGCAGCAGAAGGAGGGATTTCTGATCTAATCAACCAGGCCTGGCAAATAAACCCAGCTGTGCCTCTGCCTGCAGCAGGAAACAACTTTTGGAGCAAACATTGCACCGGGCAACCGGTGGCAAAATAAACAGGGATTGGCGCTACTTCCATCTGCTCCAGGCAAGGAGGGAAGGGAGATATGGGGCTCAGGAAAAATTGCTCCCCCTGGAAGAAAGTGGGAAACAGTTTACATTTCCCCAAAGGACTCAAAATATTTGTTGTAGAACTTAGCACACTTTTTCATAATGTATTTTCCTTGGGCCATGAAAACCTGTACAAGGATCATCCTTTCCTCGTTTAGCATTTATTGCCCCACTTCCTTATTGAAAGTGTATCTGATTTATAAGTGCAATGTAAATGTCTATGCCATGGGAACAGTCACAAGATATGGAAGAAGTTGTTTCATTGGTTGGGTCACTTTTAATGAAATAAAAGATTTGGTCTCATTACCCGGCTCAGCGAATGAAATGATTAACCAATAACTTATACTTCCACCTGTCATAAAAAGAAAACAAAATCAAAGTAAATAATATTTTATTCTTTGTAGATCCCCTAGTGCAAGGGTGTCAAACTGCCGGCCCACAGGCCGGATGCGTCACCAGGAAACCGCACCCACTCCATTGCCAGCAATGGAGATAAAGCTCCGATACATTGCGCGACGTCACGTGATGTCGCGAGTTTGACATGTCTGCCCTAGAGCAGGGGTTCTCAACCTTGGCAACTTTAAGACTTGTGGACTTCAACTCCCAGAACTGGCTGAGGAATTCTGGGAGTTGAAGTCCACAAGTCTTAAAGTTGCCAAGGTTGAGAACCCCTGCCCTAGAGGTTTATTAAATGAAACAAATTCTATATACAAATTATATCAGCTAAAATCTCCAACTATTATTTTAAACTCATGTTAGATTCGAAACAGGTATTTCGTCTGCTGGACATTTCCATCAATATTGGTAGAATGGTCAGATGCTTCACTGCTTCTAGGGAATATCAAGATCTGGGGGGAAAAGGACGGATTAAAACATTGGCGATGTGAAATTAGCTTTTGTGGTAATTTGATCCATGGCTTCCTATAAATTAAATCCAAGCAAATCTTCATTTTTAAAAAAAAAATTTGTTAACCCAGGATTTTTAAGTGATAGTTTCTTCTTCAAGCTATAATGCCTTGTTTTGCATAAAATGCTAAGCCATAATGGATACATGATGCTAAACTAATGAACACAGTACACAATAGTTTAACACAACGAGTGAACTCAGCCTTTTATTCAGTCATGCCAAGTCAGTAAGCATAAAGGACAGTGAAACAGGAAGGCCAAAATAGAGGTCATATAAGTAGTTCAGCCCTTTAATATACCGTAGTTTGGGTGGGAAAATGTGTGCCTTTAAGTCAGTGTTGACTTCTGGGACTGCCTGGACAAGTGCCTGCAGCTTTCTTGGCAAGATTTCAGAAGTGGTTTACCATTGGGTCCTTCCTAGGGCTCAGAGGGAGTGCCTGGCCCAAAATCACCCAAGTGAGTTTGTGCCTAAGGCGAGATTAGAGTTACTGTCTCCTGGTTTCTAACCTGGTGCCTTAAACAGTACACCAAATTGGCTGTTCTTTAACATGTAAACCCAAATTGTCTTGTTTTCAGGGGGAAATGAAGTTGCTTAGCATCTATTCAGTGGTGAAAAAGTAACTTTATGACCAATCCTCGCATTTATGACCTTTGTAGGTCTGTAAAGCAAAGGAAAGCTGAAGTAAGATAAGCACACTTGTAGTTTCACTTAGCAACAAGTTCATAACCACCGAGTTGCCAGTCCTAATTGTGGTCACTAAACAAGATCTACCTAAAATTTAAACTATTTCTGCTGAGTACAACGTTTTGTTTTCCTGCATCTAGAATGGGTTGGACTAATCCAGGGGTAGGCAACCTTGGCTCTTTTATAACTTGTGGACTGGCTCAGGAATTCTGGGAGTTGAAGTTCACGAGTCATAAATGAGCCAAGATTGCCTACTCCTGGACTAATCGAGCTGATTTACACAGCAGAACCAAAGAATGTAAAAGTAGGAAGTAAGCTCAAAGAACATTTAGTCCAACCTCCACTGCAAGAGTCCACTCCTGTCCAACTGTGACAGATAGCCATCCAGCCTGTTTAAGTTCTCCAGCAAATTGAGAGAATTCCATCTCTGGAAGAAGAAATTATTATCTCTGACATAATCAAGGAGAGTGAAAACTTTATCAGAAAGAAAAGATTTGCAGGTGCAAGGCTAGACGGCTATTCAGATTATCTTGGCCATAACATTCATTAGCCACAATGGAGCAATTGTTCTCCAAGCAGCTTTTCACAATCTGTAAAATATAGAATGTAGAATGACAGCTCCCATAATTTCCAGCAGAGATTAGGTTTGCTAAAGGTTCTAAGAATTATGGAGTAAAACATCTCTAGATGTTCCAACATCTTCAGATGCTGAATCGGGCAAAGATGCTAGAGAACGTGTATTTTTTTTCTTTTATTCCACCTCCTTTTTCTTGACAATAAACAAATTCACAATCTCACTATGATTCAAGTCCACTTTTCCATTTGATGTTGGCTTTTTATTGGGTGGAAGCCTAATTCACAACAAATCCATATTCCTCTTAGAGTAAGGCAAGCAACAAAGTGATTGACAGCCTGTGAATAGCCTAGGGTCAAGGTAAAGCACAGAATGACACAAAGAGAACATGCAAGAGGCCCCAAATAAAACACACAACTGCAGTCCTAAACAATTAGGCAGGAAATCCCAGAAAAAAGCAGTGTGAGTTACATTGTATAGTGCTTCTCTTTATCTGCTATGCTTTGTGCCTCACCTTGGGGAACCTTTATTTTTGTTCAATGTATAAGCTGCATCCCAGGGGCATGAACTGTTCAGGAACTGGATTTTTTCACCTTTTCATCCCACTAAAGAAGTTAAACAAACACACAGCTTAAACTCCTTTTAAAAAGCTGTTTTAAATGTATTTACTAAAACAAAAATCAAGGGGCTTCTGGTAGCAGTTTTTCCAATGAACAAATTTATTAAAATTAAGCTTGCAAAAGCTGCTACTAGTCTCCCTCACTAAAGTCGATTAACACAGGTCTCCTACAATGAATTCAAAATTATTTGAAATGCTATTTCCTTGCATAAAGCTCACTGAGGTTGGACAATTAAAAAAAATATGCATCCCCTTCTAGCTTAATCACTAAAAGCACTACCTGATATAATATATAAATATATTTCAATAGAAAAATAAATCAAAGGTTTTTTTAAAAATATATTACTTTATTCCCCTGGGCAAAAACTTGATTAGCTTGATAACTTCTTGAACTTATTTCAGGTTTATTTTGATCAGATCAAATTTCAGACCCATTGTAATTTATAAAACATCTAAAATGCCTTGAAATGCTGCAAAAAATATCCAAAGCACAAGATCTGGCCCACATGCACACATTTTTTCAAAAGATCTGAAAGAAGAACTGGAAGGCTGCCAGAATAGAAGTAAACAATAGGGGGGAAACCCCACCTTAATATACATGTATTTGGGAATTATCATTAGGGAGAACTCCAAGAGAGAGAAAATGAAGTTTTGATTATTTCTTAGGAAATAACTGCCAACCAATGGCCTCTGTTATTTTTTATTATTTGTTTCGATTTCTATGTTGCAGTTCCTTGTACAATCCCTGCCCTTTTATGCCCTCTAGTGGGACCTACAGAGACTGAACAATCATATCAAATCTTAGTGGAACCGGGCTGGGTCTGGGACCCAAAATTCAGTGTGGCTCCCATAAGGATGCTCTGGAAAGGCAAAAGGGTCGAGCCGGGTGCTCACTTTCCAGCCAACTATGAACTTTGCGGATGATAGGGGAAAAGATGGATAGCTTATGCATTATTTCCCAGCCCCTTTGCTGCTGCTTTCTGTCTCCCGACGATATTTACAGGGCGAGGTTTGCTGATTTTGGACAGGTCTCTTAGCTGCTGCTGTGACAACAAGGGAAAATTCTCCGATGAGTTTTTAAAAAACAAAAACGCGTGTAAACGCGCTCTGAGAAACGTGGAACCCGTTCCTTAGGCTTTGATAAAGAGAGGGGGGGGAAGCAACCGTCGAAGTAGGCCAACTTGGTTCCCCCTCTGCTAGGTAACCCAGATGATTGGGGGGGGGGTCCTCGAACTAGCAGCTAAGCGCGACTCCTTCTGAGAAGCGACAAGGAAAGGTTGGGCATTTCGAGAGAGGCCTCGCGCTAATCGCGCCTCGCGACGGCGGCGCCAGGGGCGCTTTCCCCCTTGCGTTTTGGAAGGCCGGCCGGTGCCTCCCTCGCAAAGGCCTGGGAAAGGGCGGCGAGCTTAATCCTGCCGCTGAGCTGGGCTTTGTTCCGTGGTTGAAAGGGAACCGGTGCGTCAGGGCCTTTATCTTTTGCTCTTCAACTGCTAAAGCTAACATGCCCGCTACATCCCTTTATGGGCCTCGGAGAGGCGAGGCATCTCGCCAGGATGGGCAAGAGGAATGGACAGGCCCGGCTGACCGGCCCTCCCATAGTTGCCCTTGCTGACTCAGCGCAACCTGTTGTTGCTCTCCCCTTGTCATCTGGCCAGGCCAGGCTATATAATGCGGCCGGGACCTCCAGCCCCTCTATCTGCAATCTTTGCCCTTGTCTGCTCAGCCAACGGTAAGTCTTTGCGCGCTGCTTTGGGGTATCCTGGCACTCTTGGGGCACTCGCCCCGCCTTCCCTGAGCTTGGGGAAGGGCTCTTTTTTTTTGCAGCGGGGGTGAGGGGTGGTGGTGGCGGCGGCGGCTTTTATGGGACGTTAAGTCTGCAGTTGGTCGGTCAGCGGAGGGCTGAAGGCGGAGGATCAGCGCGCTGCGCCGAGGCTGTGGCGCTTTCTTGGCCTGGATTGCCTTAGAAGCCCTTTGGAGGTGCCGGCGCTGGATGGCTGCTGTTCCTGTTCTTCGCTGGCTTGTGGCCGGAGGCTGCTGTCGGAATGCACAGGGGGAACCTCTTTCGCAACTGGGCGGCTCGACCTCGAGGCCGACGGGGGTCTGATGGCATTTCGGTTTCACCTTCCTTTCTAATTCTTCGCGTCTCGCATGTTCTCAGCAGGGCTATTAGACTATGTCGACAGAGAGAGAGAGAAGAAGCGGAGCGCCGAGATCTGCAGGTGTGTGCGCGCGCATGCCTACACGGTCCGTGCGTGCACGAATGTGTACTATACATTAGGATTGGGAGGCGTGCGTAGAATTCCGCCGGTGCCCATCTGACATCGGTGTAGCTAACAAGGCAGCCTTAATGGAAGGGCTTTCAGTTTTGGCTCGCCTGATGCAGTTGGGACGCAGGAGAAAGCCTCTTGAATTTGGGAGCTCCCTTTGGCCAGGCTCCTCCTATTCCAGAATCCTCTGGTGTTCCTCCGGATCTGGTGATTGCTGAAGGCCTTTGGTGCCCAGTTCAGAAAATTAAAATGCCCCTGCCCAAATATTGTGCTGTATTGTATGTTCAAGCTATCTTTGCAACATACTAAACCCTGCTCAACCTTAAACAAGATTAAAGCATGCTGTGTGAATATAACTACTAATTCTTCAGCAGATCTAGCTAATGGCAATGAGTGAATGCTGGCAATTTTAATAATACTAATAATACCAACTTCTTGACTATGTTGCTCTTGAATAATACTCCTAAACGTGCTCCTCAGGGTAAGACACTCCTTCCTGTCTAATATAATTGCTGTTAGAATACATGCGTATGTCTTTATGGCTGAGCCATAGCATCACAGTAAGCTGTAACATAGTTTGATTCTGTCTTAGTGTGTTGTGTAACCCACTTATGCTAATTCTTTGTTTATGGCTAATCATTACATTTGAATCCAGCCAATGGTGGGATAATTAGTAAATCATGGTTTAGTCTAGAGCACGAAAACTTTCTTGCATGCAAGACTGCATGATGTGTAAGAGATGAGATGCCCGTGTCATCCAATTAATGAGCCTGTTAAGCCCTTTCTTCTTTGGTGTCATACTCCATATGTGTGACTTCAGTCTCTGGATGGCAAGTAGAAGATACTGCTCATTATGTAGATTAGTCAGGAAGAAAGCAAAATATCCCTCAACTTGCACTCCACCTAGTAGCCATGCAATCCTGTTCTGTTTTTGAACATTTTTTCCTCTTCTCGGCCTCTCAGGGTGTTCCCCTAAGTCTTCCTCTTCTTTATTTGGCAATCTTGTATAATGCCTGCCACTGTTCCCTCTTGACATCTTGGTCCTTAGCTGAGGGGCTTTACCAGGCAAGGGACCCAGAAAGGACAGATATGACTCGCACATATGCATCTCTCCCCCTCTACACATACAATCTCCAGTTGCTCTACAAGCGGTTTCTTACCCATCCTATTCTACCTCTACAGCCAAAGATCTGCCAATGACCAGCCACATGGAGAGCATGGGGCAATTCAAGATCATTGTCTGGGAAGAAGAAAATTTCCAGGGGAAGCGTTCCGAATTCCTGATGGAATGCCCCAATGCCATGGAACGCGGTTTTCGCAAGATTCGCTCCATCAAAGTGGAAAGTGGCCCGTAAGTGTTTTTGCAGCTCAGAGTGTACATTAGGAAACCCACAGCAGCTTCTGGTCTTTTCAGCTGATTTTTTTTAAATTAAAGTTTATTATAAAATAAAGTATAAACCAAAACACAAGTTAGGAAAATTAAAGAGGAAAGAAGTGAAAAAAGAAAGGAAAAAAATAAGTAATTAGTTCCAACTTTTTCAGTGCAGTAGAATGCAAAAATGGTTACAATCTCAACCTTTTGCTGTACACTTCTAAATGTTTCAAGCCATTTCTATAACGGCAAAGTTATTCTAGTCATCAAAATCTAAAATCAAAGATTCATTTTTTTTTCAGTTTCCAGAAGTGGTTTCCAAATGAAAATAATACTAGATATTCTTTTCTTTAGTTAGAACAGACAATTTTGCCATCTCTGCCAACTATATCACCTTTATAGTCTTTTCAGTTGATTCTGAGAACCTGTGCGCTTTCACATGGAATATGGATAAATAAAAAAAATGCCTTGCAAAGGAGCTGTCATTTTTAAAGCTGACCAAGTAATTAAAATTTTAACTGATTGATTGATGGAAGGAAATCTTACATGGTTTGCTGAAATCAGACATAAAAGATAGCATTGCTACAAATTCTAACGATGAATTGTGGTTTTGCTTACTAAATTCCTAGGTATCTTACTCTGCATCAACACTTTAAAAAAATTCTGTTGAGTTATAGAGATAGATAGATTTATTTAAATATCACATATGAATCATTTATACATTGCATAATTGCTCTGAAGTATTCAACCATTGGAAAGCACTGAGACATTTACAGGATAATAGGATCCAGTGTGTTTTGAAAAAATACTAATTCTTTAACAGTTTTAATGAACCATTTGTAGATAGCAAAGTCAAAATATGAATTATCTTTCCAGTTTAATTTTGCTTCAGTACTCTGCATTACTTCCATGAGCAAACTATTTAAAAAGGAAAGAAATAGCAGATAAACCCTATCAAAGAGTTACATAAAGTGAGGGAAAGCATAATTCTTAGTAGAGCACCTGCTTTACTACAGGGGCCACAGGTTTAATACTTTGCATTTGGGGTGAGATGTCATTAATTTGAAATAACTATGCTTGAATTCTTGAAACACTGCTGGCAATCAGAATCCCTGTAGGTTTGAAAGGACAGTAGTTTGTTTGATTGCAAAGCAACGTCTTTGATGTTTATCCCAAACATCAAAGAATATTTACAACAATCACAGTGCTGCAGAGAAGATGATCACATAGGTAGGTAGTAGGGTGTCCCATCCTTTTTAACTCTTAAAGAACATGTATATTTTACCAGGGTAGTTGTGTTAAGAGAAGGCACAGCAAGTACTTGCTTCACCAAATAACATCTGCAAAAATAAAAAAAAAATGCATTACTGTGGAAGAGAAATTTGGGGAAATGTCCTATGTGAGACTTTGCTCACTCTTTTTCCATTTTTTTCCTGATATTAAGATTTGAGCTGAATTTGAGTTTGATTTTAGAATGTGAAACCACATGTCCTCAAGCTTTTTTTTTCCTCTTTTCTTGCCCCATAGCTGGGTAGGCTTTGAGTATCCTGAATATCAAGGACAGCAATTTATTTTGGAGAAAGGAGAATATCCTCACTGGGAGGCCTGGAGTGGAAACAGTGCTTACAGGACCGATCATCTACTCTCCTTCCGGGCTATCAGATGTGCTGTGAGTTCTTTTTAAAACACTCAAAAAGCACCCATCCTGATTTTCTCCGATGGGTGAAAGGATCTTTTTTGTTTAAAAAGAGGGCCACCAGATAAGAAAAGTCCAAAACATTGAGGGAATGGGGGCAAATGCTGCACTGAATTGATCTTTTAGGAACTGCACGAAAGGGTATTGAATATTAATTTATTCCTTGAAAATAGCTAATTTTCAGGTAGTAATGGAATACCGTCTTTGCTGGGCTTTGGGCTTCAAATTGATGGTGCAATCACATGCCCGATTGGGAGGAGGTCGCTAGCAGAGCTGTCTCTTCCTCTCCAAATACATCTGCAAAATCTGCATATTTTCCTGGCTTATTCCACTTTGGAGTGAGGTGGTGGTGGGGGTAAGCTTTCATTGCCTGCAAGCAATGTTGTGGGCATTTAGAGGAGTGGAATGAGAGTGTCACTTGTGTCCACTTGTGGATCATGCAGCTGAAGCCACTCTGGCGCCAAGTTGGTGGGCACTTGAGGGAGGCAGTTGCATACAGCATTATGAACTCTGTGTGATCTTAAACTGAAAACTGCAAAAGAGCCAGGAGCAGCAGAATTAGCTCTGCTCTTAGTGGTTGTCCGTCAATCACCTATTATTGGGCTTTCTATAATTTGAGCGTGCAACTTTAATTTCTATTCTATTTCTACATCTATGAAATCGGTGGTTGCTTCAGATTCTACTACAACGGGTAGGCAACCTTGGCTCTTTTATGCCTCATGGACTTCAACTCCCAGAATTCCTGAGCCAGCCATGCTGAGGGGAAAGGGAGAGGTTTCCAAGCTAAGCCATGCTGGCTCAGGAATTCTGGGAGTTGGTCCACGAGGCATAAAAGAGCCAAGGTTGCCTACCCCTGTACTACAACAACAGAAAATTCCATCCTCAGGAGTATTTAAATATACTTGTCTTCTGTTGGCTACCTGAACTATGGTGGTGGAGGGTCCTCCTTCAGAATTCCTGGGAGGCTGGGGCTGGTGAAGTTTCCTTGAAGTGTTGCTTCAGAGCGACCTGGGCACTTGCTGGCTACATGTTTTGTTGATTTACAAGGTCTGCATCTCATTGCTGTGTTTGATCCCTTCTTCTTTGCTTCTCTCCTGATTGGCAAGGGTTCTCTCTTCTCTGAGGAGGCTATTGGTAGGGAGACAGGCTGCAGGTTCTTTTCCCCTCACTGTTCCTTCCCTGCCTTAACTCCTCTGGTCAGCAGTCCATTAGTACACAATGCTAATATAGCTCTTCCAGGGTAATTGGGGTGCCTTGCCTCATCAGCTCATCTCTTAGGTCCTCAGCCAGCCCCAGATCAATCAGGGCTAAGTCATTCCACCCTACATTGCCAGCAAGTAATTTAAAGTCCAAAATATATGACCTTACTCTCCTCTGTCCCTGCTTGAGCTTCCACATCTCATTCCTAGCAGTGATTCTCTGCATGGGATCCCCAAAGTGTCCTTGGAGTTTATGCATGAAATCCTGATAAATTGTCCTGCACCAGTTTGTTCCCTTCAGTGAAGGATATTGCTTACTTAACTGCTGCTTTCTTCAGCAAAGCTCAGCACAAAAGTCACTTCGGTGCAATCAGTGGGAAACTCCACCGGCCTGCCTGTCATAAACATTTCACATGGACAGTGAATATCCATAATTGATCCTGGTTGCCTCTGAATTTATCCGGCTGGGCTGCCATCTGTGGTGCTGTAGTGGCGTGAGGCAAATTCTGCCCCAGCTGTTGCATTAGTTGTATCATGGCATTCTGCAAATGGATCATTTCTGCATCCACTTCTGTTGGTGTTGCAACAAAGCCGCTGCCAGGTGCTTGGCGGATAGCAAAGTTCTTGAGGATAGGCGGCCATTCCTGAAATTCCTCTCTTTGTACCAGAGTAGCAAGATTGATGTCATCCTGCCTAGGTAGATCAGACAGGAAATAAGACCAGAATAACTAATTCTACTTTACTGTAAAGCATTTAAAGAATCCTGCAAGTCTGAAAGTAAGTTCTCCCATTGTTACCTTAACAGCCTGAGGACTCTCATTTAGCCCAAAGTAACCAATCAGATTTTTGCCTAGTGTTCTGTCAATCCTGTCCAAATTTGCCCATCCAAAAGATGACTGGGTGGGGCTAAAGTCACCTTTGTGGGAAATTTTTTTTAATGCATTCATAATAGCCTAGTCTTGGACTGAAGACAAATGAGTTAAGTTAGGCACTTTTATTTGTAGACGAAATATTTTTAAAAGGCCAGCCATATATTACAAAGCTACCAGAAGCAAATAACCAGTATGGGCAGTAAGTGTTATCTGTCAGGATTTTAAAAGGGGGATAATGGAGAGATGTGTGTGTGTGTGTGTGTGTGTGTGTGTGTGTGTGTGTGTGTGTGTGTACGTATAACACCCATTGCCACAAAGCTATAGCCAGCACCTATCGTTCCATCTCAAAAGCAGCTGCTTCGGTTCTGAACTGGGCTTTAAAATCTCTGCACGTCTCCATCTGTGGGCTTTAATAAGAACCAGTCAGATTGTGTCCGCACTTTAATAAAGGACTGCAAGATAGCATCTCCTTCTCGGCTGGCAGGATCCCTTGGCGGAGTGCAGGCTGCAGGGATTTGCAATGGAAGGAAGAGAGGGAGATGAAAGGATGCCAACTTAACCCCTTCGATCCATGGGATCCTGGGAACCTACAAATCCTAAATCCTTGAAATGTTGGAAGGCATTTTCTTTCTATAATAGCCGAGGCTTCATTTTTATTTATTTTTTCCTGAGAAGCATGCTATCAGATGTTTGCATGCATACAGACTCACAATAATTCTCAGGAATTCACAATAGCTGCTTGGAGAGAATACAGGTTGTTCTCGACTTATTGGGATCAGAATTTCCATGCCCAAAGCAAGACTGTTATTAAGTGAGTTGCACCCCATTTTACGAGCCTTTTTGCCATGTTTGTTAAGCAAACCACTATAGTTGTTAAGTGATTCGTGTGGTTAAGCGAATTCTCTCAAGAAACCCGCTGGGAAGGTGGCAGATTGACTGTATCCCATGAACCTGGGATGCTGAACTGTTGTAAATACATGCTGATTGCCAAGCGCTGAAATTTTGAACGTGAGAGCGTGGGGATGCTAGGATGGTCGTAAGTCACATTTTCCAGTGCCCGTTGTAACTTCGAATGGTTGCTAAGCGAAGTGTTGTAAGCCAAGGACTATCTGGTTATAAAACACAAGTTGATAGCCAAGGAAGATGTAGAATCAAGCTACACAGGAGTCGGTGACCTTAAATTAGAAGGCAAAAATGAATAGTTCCCATACATTAGCCAATTTTAGTCTAATATATTGTCTGAACCTGGTCTCTGTGGATCATTTAGGGAACAATGAACCATGTAAGTCCAGGAGATTAATAAGATTTATGGATAAATGTAGTAAATTAACTATGAGTTAATTTGCTGTGGATTCACATCTTGTGCATAGCACATTATGAATACACAGTCTAAACTAAAAATTCACAAAGGCCCTTATCTTCCTTTTCATCAATTCTGCAATATCTAGCTCTTAGTAGAGGGTCACTGAAATAGATGGAGAAAATAAAAGAGGGTTAATAGAAGAAGAGGAGGAAAATGAAGATGAAAAGAAAGAGTGATGAGAGCCATGGGGCAGCTGATGCCATTTTTTAATCTCCAAGGAACTTTATTTTCTCCCCCCCCCCTCCCCCCATATGGACAGTGCTTATAATCCCGCTAAACCATAATGTGATTTGTTTGGTTTTAGCTTGGTTTTAGTTTTAAATGTTGAGCAATGAGAATAGCAATCACCACCAACGATTACTGGCATCCACTTAAATTATGGAACACCTGAAAGCATCTGCTATTGGACTGGCAGATGAGATAAGCCTCCCAATTGGTTCTGACCCAGCAAAGCAATTCATAGTGTGCTGTTTGGACATAGGAGGCAGAAAGCTTTAAAACAGGGACAAGTCTCAAAGTAACGATATGGCTCTTCTCCAACCCTGCTGCCTCCGGAGGTGTTCTAGGATAGTAACTGTCAACCAGGATGGCTGTTGAGGCTTCTGACTGGGAACTCTGGGAGTTGAGATCCCAACACACTGAAGGACATATTAGGAAAGGGAAGGTCAGGACAGGTTAAAGCAATAAGCATGAACCATGTTGCCCTATCTTTAAACAAAATAATCTCGAGGAAAGATGGAAAGAGATCTGGGAGCTACCAACATGCATATCTCATTGGAGAGGCATTCCAAAAATATGTAAAAGTACAAGATGGAGAAAGGAAGCCTGAGACTTGGAAAAGTCATTGTGATCTCTTTTGCTTGTGTTTAGTCTTACTCTTGAGACATCTTGCACTTTATGCTATGTTGCAGAATCATAATGACAGCAGAGTGACCCTATATGAGTCAGAGAACTTCCAAGGATACAAGTTTGAGCTGACGGATGACTATCCATCATTGCAAGCCATGGGATGGAGCAGCAAGGAAGTATCCTCCATCAGAGTTCTCTCTGGAGCGTAAGTGATGCCTTCTGTTTCTCCTGGTGCCATTTTCTGTTCAAGATAATAAGTATCGGAGAGCATCTCTTGAGTAATTATCTTGATTTAATAAGACCACCCGTCCTACAATTCTGGTATTTTCTGTAAAGCCCTAAAATACCAGCTTAGGAAAAGATGTGCTATTCCCTTTCCAATGCAGGAACATGTGTCTGATTGCCTATCATCCCTATGTTCTGTTTTATCCCCCTAGGTGGGTGGCATATCAATATCCAGGCTACCGAGGCTACCAATATATCCTGGAGCGGGACAGACAGAGTGGCGAATATCGGAAGTACACCGACTACAGCAGCCAAGCCCATAGCAGCCAGATCCAGTCCATCCGCCGTGTCCAACATTGAACCAGGTCTTAGCAGCAGAAACAGTAGTATCATATTTCGTGTGCATCCCCCACCCTCACTTTAGCCAAGTAGTAGACCTGCACCCAGTAGCTAATAAAGGCATTTACCAAACTCTTTTTTCTTTTTGTCCATCTGTCAATGAAAACTTTGGGCTGTGTTTCTTAGGAATTGCTAGAGTTTGTACCTCAAACTGCCAATGAGGGTCCAGTTACTGTGGGAAGTTGAAAAAAATAAATGAGAATCCCATTTGATTCTCCAGTCCAGGAAGGATTGGTTAAGGAAGCCCTTTGTAATAGAACAGTGGCAGCACTCAGAGCCCTCTCTGTGGGCACACATGCCATTGCCCCAGCCTTGCCTCCCCCCATGACCCCCTCCTCTCCAGCAGCCCCCCTGAAGGAGAGTCACCCCTGAGCATGGCCCACACGGAGCAGCACAGCCAAGGACATGGCAGCCAGGCAGCATAGACAAGACTCTGCCCTCACAGCCCATCGTGCAGTTGATGCTGCAGGGTGCGGGCAGAGGGTGTGGCCGCCATAGCGCTGCTGGGCTGCCTGGGCGATCTGCGGTGGTCCTGTGGGCAGGCGGGGCGGGGGATGGGGGTCAGAGCGGGAGTGGGGACTGGGCCCGTTTTTGGGCACTCGATCTATAAAGTTCACCATCACTGCAATAGAAAGAAGATGCCAGAATAAGATTTTTTTTTTGCAAAATAGACTCTACTTCCTTTTCCTCTTCTACAAAAAGAAAAAAAAATCAGTACATACTAGCACATTATTTTGAGATTGGCTCATGATCAGGACCACAAATGAACAAACAACATTTAGCAAGAAGCTGAAATGAAAGCAATTATTTCCAATTATTTGGCAACTCAAAGATTGACTTATTATTGCGTAAACTTTGATCAGAAACCTCATCCTTCAGCTATAATATTGTTAGTAGCCTTCTTCCCAACTGTTAAAATGATCAAGGGTGGACTTATCCAATTTGGGGTAAGGTTACCAGCTTTAAAACTAAACAGCAGGCACAAATGTGTCCTAAACGCACTAGGTTGAATAGCTGTTAGATGTGCAGGACCAGCAGGTAAAAGTTTTTCACTTCTAAAATTACTGCATCAGTTGTAAAAACAATAACCTTCTGGAGAGTTTAAGACTATAGTGAAACCCACGCTCACTCGTGCATGAATCACTGAGCATCAGCAGCTAACTAGAAAGCTGCAAGATCTCTGCTGAACCAGGCTCATTGGAGCACCCCAGTGGGCTTCCTGGGGTGGGAGGAAGTATGGCTATTGGAAAATGTGTGAAGCAAATGTATACCAGTCATAGTCTTTTTCCCAGTTAGGAGATCTTAGTGCTATTCCCAGATCTGCAATAACAACAAGCCTGCACTATAATGCAAAAAACATACTTTGCAGATGGCTCAGAGGCAGTCTCTTCATTTTTCATTTCTCTCAAGACTGAATCGGTTGGCCACATTTGCCACTCAATGATTTGCTTTAAATGGCAACTGTTGAAAGAAAAAGTCTTTTTTTTTTTTTGTCACAGCTCATGCTGGCATGCTGTTCGATTTCAAGGCAATGGTTCATACAGGCTGCTTCCTACAACATTTCATGTGTGCCACGCGCTCACAGAGCTTGGAGAATGCTTTTCAACAGGCTGAGATAATAGTAGCTCAGGCTTTGACCCCAATGGGAAAGCCTTGCTTTCACTAGGAAAGGCTGGCAGCACTTGTGCGTTCACAATCATTCCTCTTTCTTGTGGCTTGGCAAACTACACAAATGAGTCCTGCACACAGAAGCATACCCTCCCCGGCAATAGCCTTGCTTGGCTCCACCTCTCAGGTTCAGCTATATGTTCATATCCGCCTGGATATCCGGGACTGGGCATCCTTTGATTTGTAAAGTGCCACTCCACCCTGAATAGACACACATACACACACCCTGGGAGGGAGCCAGGAAATGCTCTTATTCCCTGCCCCCTTACACCCAACACCCAAAACACACACACACACACACACACACCATACAGAACATGTAGGCAGCCCCTGCAACCGAATAGTTCAATTTTCTAACAATGGACCAACTTTGTAACAAAAATTCCCCCCTCTACTTAAGTCTCTTGCCATGATCTATCTTAACAAACAATATTATTCCTGCCAAATGCCTACCTGAGATTGTTGTTGGGTGGTGTTTTTTTTTAAGCGGCAGTTTCCTGATCTGCCAGTAGAACATTGTCTGAATAAGAGCAGGCTTTGTTGCTAGCTCTGCACAATTTATCTTGGTGGGTGGTATTTATTTATTTAATTTATCAATCATAGTTGTATAACTAGTTATCTCACATGCAAGTGATTCTGGGCAGAATATAACGCTTGTATTGCTTAAGAGTGAGCTAATCCGACACCATCTGACAGAATTCCAACGGGACCTGAATACAGATGATGCTTCCAAGGCAAATCTCATGTTTACTGTAAAAAGGTGGAGCCACGTGACTGCATGTTGTACAATAGACATAATGTGAGGAAGCAGAAGCAACTCCTGACAACCTCAGAGCCATGACTGGTTACAAATTCAGTATAAACACATCCCAAACAAGTAAAGAGTTTGAGCTATCCCACCTTGAAAGCACCATCAAACCACCCAAATGATCTGAGGCCTTTGATTAGCAATATTGTAAAGTAATTTACAGATGCTTAATGCTGGCTACGTTCTGCTTTCTTCATTGGTCACCACCACCCTTCCAAAGATAATCACTACGTTGGTGAAGATTTTAAATTTTTTAATGCATGGATTTATCTCGCTGTATGCAAAATGATTATTGTGCAAAGTGGCGGTCAGTTGTGGCATCCAGTAAATGGCACAAGACTACAGAAACACTGTAGTGGGGCGGCGCACACTTTTTAAAGGAAAATATTATCGGATAGCTATTCTGAGAAGCCTCTCTGCCCTTAGCAGTGACCCGCTGAAGTAATTCAGCTAGCTTCCTGGCAATGTGATATTTGGGGTCTGGCTCAGCTAATCTCTTTTTTGTGTGTCACCCAGCCTCTGAAACCAAAACAGATGGCAGCCTCCTCCTCTGTATTGTTTGGCACAGACAGTCCACTTTGAGGCTGTTCCTTTCCAGTCTCCAATAAGGAAGTGCTGGCTGCAGGCCTCTCCCTTTGCACAAACATTCCTCCACATCTCCAGCCTCCTAACCAGAGCTCTGAGGTCTACCACCCTCCCTTCCCTTTCCAAACAGGTAGCAAACCTGCAACTCTCTCAGCCAGGGCCACGTCAGCTTCTGTCCTCAGCAGTCCTGCAGGTAAGTAGAAACAATTTATGAGAGAAGGGAAGAGAGTTTTCAAAAGTATTTTTTTGCTTCCAGGGGGCAGAAAACCTCCTGGAGGTGTGCAGGTGTACCAGATTGCTTTATTCTGGTGAGAAAGGGCAGGTCAGCTGAGAGGAAGAACTCTTTCTTTCAACTAAGGGGAGCTATATGTACAGCCAAAGTGGTTTATCTTTCATTTTTGATCGGTACATAGAGGTGAAGCGCTAGTTCCATTTCTAATTATATCGGAGAGTAATAGATTATGGGATTTATTGATCTCAACAGAAAAAAGTTCATAAGCTGTGTAATTTATCTTGCTTATCTCTGGATGGACTAAATTTGCCTTCCTGTCTTCCAGTGCCTCATTTCTGGAAGCTGGAATTTATCTTGCCTCTCTACCTCATTTCCTCCCCCCCCCCAATCCCCAAATCTCCACATCACTCCCAGCTGTAGTCCTAATCTCCAGCCTAATGGGGTTTTGGGTCAAAACAAAGTGCCCTTCCCATGTTAAGATTTTATAAGGTTTTTCTTTGACTACAAAGATTTACATATCCCAGGGCTCTTTCTATAATTCAGTTTCATTTCCAGGCTTTTCCACCAAGTGGTTTAGGGCCCAAAAATATCAGAAGTGAAGTGGAGCACCAAGGCAGAATTCCTGTGTTAAAGAGACTCCTTAACTCTGCAGAAGCAAAATCCAATTGTTAAAAATAATATACATTTGATTTGGCTTTGGGGGCTTAAGACTTTATCTTGATATAGATGCTTTGTTCATAAGGCTCCATGGTTTTAAGAAGGTGATGGTAAGTACTTTTTCCTAACTTCTTCTTTGCCCATCCTGCCTGCTCCGGTCGATGAAAATGGTTTGTTCCAAATCTCTATACTACCCCTCCCTCTCCTGTGCATTTCAAGGGTGCAGAAAGAGCAGGTGGTTCTTCACCCTTCGAAGTATCTGCCTCTGAACTAAAGGCAAAGAAGGGGAATCCGTTATCTTCCAGATGTGATCTTCTCAGCATTCCTTGTATCAGCCACACTGGCTGGATCTAGTATTCTGCACCTCTCTCGGAGAGCAGCTGAGACCTCTTGGGCTTCGTGCGGATCTTGACTGCCTGTTCTGCAAATTAAACAGTTCTCCCAGGTAGAGAAGGCCTTTGATAGCCACTCCATATTTCCATTGCTGGCTCAGGACAGCATTTCTCCAGAGACCACACAGGAAGCTTCGGGGAGCAAAATTCCATTCTGATCGCGACTGCTCTGTGCCATATGCCTACTTGTGCTGGGCTTGTTTTCAGTTGCCTGCGGCTGGCTACTAGAACCCAGGCAGCTAAAGCAAGTCTGGGGCATGAAAGGTGAATCAGCAGAAATGCACCTTCCACTTGTTAAGTATAAGGAGAAGCCTTCCAAACATTGGGACAGATCAAAATGGTCAGGGTGCCCTCGCTTGACTCTGCAACACGCTGGGCCCAAGGGGTCACGCCACAAAAAAGGACATTCGACATTTCTTCAGTAAATGTTCCCACTTCTTATAAGGGATTTCAGGAGTTATCCCATTTCCTTCAGCTTTTGTGAGTTTAGTTCTTAGAATTAGTAGGTACTGCCTCAGACAGGTCTTTCTTTCAAGGCTGAAAGGAAATAGCCAGTCTGATTTTGTAAGATGGTTACAAAAGAAAGAGTTTAGGAAGCAGAGAACTTCTCTTCCAAACCATCCCCCATCAGTTCTAATCTTGATATTTAGAAAGTGCCAGAGGCAAAGTGCCAAAGGCTGAGTGGTACAGCAACAGCACTAATGATATGGAAACCAACTGGGTTTCAACACTTAACCCCCCCCAAGTGTTTATTTTTCTAGTAAAGCTCACTGTAAACTGTGTTTACAAGAAAAGTACAGCGACTTCCGGTTCCGGTTCGCAGCACCCCTAGTCGTATGGGGAGACTCGTCTCCTCGTCTGCTAGCTTTCCCTCCACCGGTAGACCCTTATGCGGGTCGAAAGTCACCCTGGAGGGTGCAACTTCTGTCGAGGAGGCTCTGCTCGGCTGTGGAGGAGTGGCAGCTTCTCCAGCTGTCCAAGCTATCACTGAGGGCCGATGGAGAAGAAGATCGGCCAGTAAAATGGTCGATCACCCTGCCGCTTCAAACCGCAAGTCAAAGAACATCTAAGCTGTAAGATCCCCCATGGTGAATTCGGGTGAGAATTTTCCTTGCTACTCTCTCTACTCTGTTTTGTTTTTTGTGCCTGTAAGAGCCTTGTTGGAATTATTTCCCTGGCTTGAAAAAGCAGCTTCTACATGTTTGGGAAGAAAGGCGTTGTATAAAAATAGAACAAAATTTTAAAGACTATATTTTATTTCCATATTTTGGGGGGTACAGAAAATTTTCTCTTTCTAAGAACTGTACTATCATCTTATGCTGGAAGATTATTTCTTTTTTCACATTATACTTTAAAAGATAGAAAAAAGGAAATGGTATCTGGGAAAAATCTTTTTTAACCTACTGAGGACATCTAGTGGTGAAAATTTAATACTGCAACTTCTGGTTACTCTTTGAAGATGGAATAGACCTGACCTTCAAATTATTTTTGAAGAGAAAAGATAAGCTGTGCAGCTGTGGGAATTGTGGGGGTGGATACTGCCTAACTTTTATTAAATATAGCCTCCACAAAAAAGAAAAAAGAGACTCTTTTTAATTACTATCAAAATGGAGAAATTTCAGTTACAATTAAACCGTAAATTTATATTGGAAAAGATTTATGAAGCTACTGCAGAAATATGTGCTACAATGAAAGAGTTTACTACAGAATTAAGATCCAGAAATCTCACTTCAAACATTCAAACTGATGTCCAGACTACATCTGACTATTCTATAAATCAAAACATACTAGAAGAGGAATCAACAGAGATAAAAGAGGAACTTATTCTATCTTATATACTTTCCATCTGTAACTTTGAGGAACAGAAGAAGCAAAGACTGAGATTTGAAACTACAAAGCAACAATGCTTTAAGGATGAGAGAAATAGATGCCTAATGCAGAGGATGGGATTCCTATCCTTTCAAAGGCCACTGCAAGTAACAAAAATAGATCTACTGGCTGAAAGGGAAGCGTGGTTATGGAAACCTGTCTGGCACAGAAAAAAAGCCAGAATCAGACTGAAAAGAGGAATTTAAAATTATGTAATGGATTAAAAGGCAATGTTGGATTTATGGACTGTTTTAAGGCTTAAGATTTAGAGTTAGAAGTAAGAAAAAAATATATAGGAGGGTGATTATTTGAATAGATATTTTAAATAGATTTAGAATGTACCTTTTGGAATAATAGATTTATTTTGATGAAAATTATTATGTATTGGAATTGAAAAAATGTTGACTTTTTAGATTTGGATAGTTTCAATAATTAACTGAGTGTTTTAAATTAGTAAGATGACCTTTTTATATGATAACATAAATGTGATAAGGCATGATAATCAATTGGATGAAATTTGAATTTTGTTTAATGAATTGAAATGATTTAAGGTTTAATATTATTTTGTTATCTTAAAGAGATTGATCGATTGTGGGATTATATATGTATAGGGTAGATTAATATTTTATTTTAATTAGGATATCTATTGTGTAGTGGAAGAAGAAATAAATGAGATTGGTGATAAAATGAGGAATGTGAGAGATTAAGAATTAGAATATATCTGGAAGGGATACCTGAATTGATAACTTGTTGATTTAAAGTTAAATTTGATTATGGTAATTGTAAACTGACAAAGTTTTAAAACAGGTTTAGCAGTAATAGAAATTTAAATTAGAAATGGAATATTTTAAATGTATTATGCTATTTGAGGGACATAGAGAGGGGACAGTGAATGTATTGAGTTGAGTTGTTTATATATGTTTTCACTTTTGAATGTTTGATTACCCAAACACCATGGTGTGTCCTGAGTACCTTTGTTTAATAATTAAAAAACCAATAAAATGTGTTTTAAAAAAAAGAAAAAGAAAAGTACAGCCTATTTATTTATTTACCTTAGAACAGAGGTCTCCAACCTTGGCAACTTTAAGAGTTATGGACTTCAACTCCCAGAATTCCTCAGCCAGCTGTGCTGGCTGAGAAATTGTGGGAGTTGAAGTCCGCAAGTCTTAAAGTTGCCAAGGTTGAGGACCCCTGCCTTAGAAACACCTTTGTCCTGGAAATCCAGTCTCTAGTCTTGCTTTGTTCTTTCTTGCTATTTTTAAAAGGAAGAACCATAAGGAAGGAATGGGGGGGGGCACAGGCTGTTCTCAAGATCCAAGCCCAGCGTCCCATTCCAGGTCCATGTTCCAACTCCGTGCTGGTCAACTGATCTTCAGGGCCCCTGGCTTTTGGCTGCTATTGCTAAATGCCAAGTCAGCCTATAATGTCTCCTTTATTTGTGATTCAGTCACAGATGAATGGCCCAGTCTGGCATGTATTACTACTACCTGGCTATGTCCAGAAAAGGGGGATGACCTTTTCTTAAATGTGCCCAGCTGGGTGTTTCAGGTGTGGCATTAGATGAGGCTCCAGGCCAGGCATGGAGGTGCGATTGTCATCCAAAAGTCTCTTAAGATTTTCAGAGGTACTGCTCCACAGATTGCTAGGGGTGACTCTCTGTTTATTAAGTTGGGCTCTATGGACTGGTCAGCTTTTTGCTGTTGTAGCAGCTTCCCTATTGCACAGCAATCTCCCTGCCCAAGCTGCTTGTCTGCATTGCTGCATCAGCTCTCCGGATTATGGTTCTGGAAGATGTCAATCTGCCTTCTCTGGGGATTTGGTCAGATGAAGCTCAGGCGTTCATAACTACCATGACAACCAGGACCTAGCCAGGTTATCCAGAACTCAACACAAAACAGTGATCGCACACCTGATCGGTTTTCCTGCCAAAGCAGTGCCAGTATGATCTGGAATTGAGGAACGTCTTGTGTCCTCCTTGTCCTGGTCAGATCATGTCCTGATTACCCTGGATTCTCTAGCACCACTTTCTACCACAGGAAGGCTGGATCTATTAGATCGTCTTCCCTGATGGGTTTCAGAGGGAATTGGGGACTGTTCCTGCTGCTCTGCTGCACACTCCATCTGGGACCTTGACAGGAAGCGAACAAGGCTTTGGATAGGATCGCGCCTAGGTGACCTCCCCCCTCTCATGGATCCCATCACTCTTCTTGATTTACTGAAGCACTGAGAGAGATGAAACAGGGGAAGAGACATCTAGAATGTTGCTGAGGTTCAGTGTGGAACAAACTCAATTAAAACACGGGTTAGAGACACTGTTATGGCCTACCGCATGGCAGTGCGGGCAGTGAAGTCACAATACTTCTCCACCCTTATTGCATCCATAGATAGTTATTTCACTACCCTGTTTTAAATAATCTGTGCCCTCTTGGGTAGAGGTACCTCAGAGACCCCTCTGGAGACTCATGCAGAAGAATTTGCTATGCATTTGTTGGTCACAATGGCTACAATTCATTCATCGCTGGTATGCTGGCCATGTTGTACTTCCCAGGGTTGAGTCTTGCCCTGTTATGTGGGAATGAACCTATTGGGCCTAAGGAAGTGGTCAGGGTGCTCTTTAGATTCATGCCCCTCCTGGCTAATTAAAGTTGAATGGGGAGGGGGAGATGTCATGTGAGTTGGTTCTAGCAGTGGTGAATTCTTCCTTGGGTGAGGGGGCCATTCCTTTGCCTCTCAAAGAAGTGTTGGTTTGCACTTTCCTCAAGAAAACATCACTGGGCCCACCAAGCTGGACAATTTTCAAGTATTTAACCTCCCCTTTTTAGACAAGATGGTAGAATAGGTGATAGCTTCAGAGGTGCCAGGATGAAGTAGATTATTTGGACTCCTTTCACTCAAGTTTCAGGCTTGGGTAACGGATAGAATCAGTATTGGCTGTGCTTCTCATCGGCCTTGGCAAGAGCACAATGGATATTGTGCATTCATCCTACCTCTCTTTGACCTCTCATTGGCCTTTGATACCATCAATCATGATATTCTTCTAGACCATTTCTGAGGATTGGTGTGTGTGTGTGAGAGAGAGAGAGAGGGGGGGGTGTCCTCATTGTTTGTAATCTAATGCTCTCTTAGCTTTTTATAGTAATATTAATTTTTGTATTTCCTGAATGTTTTTAAAATTGGTTTTTGGTTTGTTTACATGCATCCAGAGTCATATCATATGAAATGGGTGGCCATATAAATGTAATACATACATACATACATACATACATACATAAAGCATTTTCTGCATATTTACAGGGAAGAGAAATCCCTTGAAAATCTCTCAGAACAGGCCCTGAGGCCTCTTATCAGCAGTCTATGTTGCAGCATTTGGGAGCATGTGAGCACCAGCTGAACAAAGCCATTGCTCCATATTATCAGAAAAAGGAAGTGCACCCATAATTACTGTAAATCATGCAGTCATCTTATTTACCAGGTGTCATAAACATAACCCACATGGATTAGGGGAGAAGAAGAAAGCATCAGATTTTTTGCCACCCCTGAAGTGCGACTCCCCTCCCCTCCTCTCTGGAAACCCATCCTTTTCTACTGCTGCCACCTGCTCTCTTGATCACAGAATGTAGCTCACTTTTCCCACAAGCAGCCACTAGATGTCTCTGCTGTGTAGAGATGCAAATTTAAAATAATCAAAGTTTGGTGAACAAGATGAGGTGATCTAAGCAGGTAAGGGGGAGGCGGGCGGGAGGTAGGATAAAGTTTTAATAATATATTTTGTAAATAAATATTTATTTTTAAATCCAGTCTCTTGCCTATGTTTTAACACAGGGATTAGGTGAAACCTCTGGAATCAGTTTCTGGATCTAGATAATGCTATTGCATCATTGGCAAAAATTGCAGTTTATTGTAAGTTTGGGCAAAATCACAGAATAACATAGGCTTAGTTTTTTATAAAAAAAACCTTGCATTTCAAAAAGCTTTTTTTCATATAAATATTTTGTAAAAACATTGTGAAAATTAACGCAATGCTATCCTTCTACATCTGTTTCCAGTAGAACATCATATGGAACTCACAATAACCCACTATTATGAGTCAGGAACAATGCTATGCTACACAAGTTGTTCAATGGAACAGCTTTAAATCAAGGAAAATTTCCCTGAAGTCTTGATTTTTGGAAAATAAAATGAAATAATATTAAGAGATACAGAGCACTTTGAGCGCCTTTCCTCACCTGGATCTTACCTTGGCAAAAACTATGCCCTGTCAACATTTTTTTTTCTGCTGGATCTGCATCACATTACTTTTACCTCGAATGAGACAGATTTATGTCATCCTTAGCTGTACAGGTGTTAAGGTAGCATTCTCTCTCCCCCACACAAGCCTCTGACACCTTCTAAGGGCAGTCTCAAGGTGTTAGATTTGATCATCCATTGCCTTGGAGAGAAGTCAGGTGATTACTACTACTACTACTACTACTACTACTACTACTACTACTAATAATAATAATAATAATAATAATAATAATGTTGGAAGGGATCTTGGAGGTCATCTAGTCCAACCCCTTGCTCAGGCAGGAAACCCTACACCATTTCAGACAAATGGCTGTCCAGTCTGTTCTTAAAGACTTCCAGTGTTGGAGCATTCACCACTTCTGGGGGCAGGTTGTTCCACTGATTAATTGTTCTAACTGTCAGGAAGTTTCTCCTTAGTTCTAGGTTGCTTCTCTCCTTGCTTAGTTTCCATTATATGACTGGGAATTGGTGGGAGGTCTTATAGTTTTCTGCCAGCTTAACAAACAAGAGGAAAGGCCTCCAGCATCCTTCCAAACCTACAGAATAGAAATGATCCAGACAAGTGTTAAGGATTACTAAGAGCACTGTGTACACCTATGCATAGCAACCTGTTATTCTGAGTTGGATTCTTGCACAGAGCAGGCAAGTACAGAAATTGGATGGCCCTAAATAGTTACCTTCCACCTCTATGATTCTACACTTATTGTCTGTTAGATTATAGTTAGAAGCCAGCAAATGCATACAGGGATATGGAAACAAATGTAAACCGTGATACCTGAAATCTAAGTGCTCCCAAGGCCAGAACTTCAAGAGGTCTGAGATTTCCCTGAGAAGTGAAGCAGGATAATAAACACTTGGCATCACAGGCTGTGTATATATATGTACTGAATGCATGTAATACTGTAATCCGGCCTTCAAGTGTATTAACCAGCCTTACTGGAAGTGATAGACAGGAATCTAATAGATATGGAGGATATCAGGTAGGCAAGCAGGGTCTGTAAGCTATTCATGATCCCCTCATTGGTTTGGCCTTCACTTAACAGGCTTGGAGAGCCAGTTTAGTGTGGTTAAAGCATCAGGCAAGAAACTCAGAGACTAGGAATTCGAGTCCTACGGGAGAGGGGCGGTATAGAAATTTAAGAAATAAATAAAATAAATAAATAGTTCCATCTTAGTCAGGAAGCCACCTTGGTGACCTTAGGCCAGTCACTTTCTCTCCACTCTGGGAAGCAGGCAACCTCTTCTGAAAAACCTTGTTAAGAAAACTGCAGAGACTTGTCCAGATAGTCTGGAGCAGAAGAAGAAGAAAAAATCTTTACAGTGCTCAGCTCAGCTACTCTATTATTGCCATTTCTCACCAGGCTTTGAATGACAATTGTGCCGTTTTGGAACCAAATGAATTTGGAGAAGGCTTTGGGTCTGTACACAGAAAACAGAAAAATTATTGCATGAAAAAAGTTCAGGCCGAGAGGCTCGATTCCCCCAGCCGGCGGGGGTGGGGGTGGTGGTGGTGCGACTGTTGGAGTCTTCGGCCTGGTTTTCCCCGCCTGCCGCCATCTCCACGCCCGCCCAAGCTGCACCTCTTCTCTTGGCCCGCGTGGACCCGCCGGGCCCCCGTCCCTCAGCCGAGATTTCGCGCGCTTGTTGGCTCAGAAGCGCTGGAGCAGAAGCGCCGCCGGAGCCGGCCGGGCCTTGTCCAGGTCAGGCAGGCGCTGCCTGTTTGCAAAGAGTTAAGGAGGCGGAAAACGCGGCGGCCGCGGCTGCCTCTCTCCATAGAAACGGCGATCTTTAACGGGGGAAACTTTAATAAAGTCTGATGGGCCGATAAGCGCCCGCGCCGCGCCTTTAATTAAAGCGCAGAGGAAATTGCAGGCGCGCGCCCCTCGCGCGTTGCCAGGCTACTGCTCCCCCGCCCCATCTGGCCCCTCCTCTCCCCCCCTCCCGAACCTGCGCTCGGCCTCCGCGGGTGGTGGCGATGGCAATACATAATAATAACAACCGCAGCCGCAGCCACCCTCTTCCCGGGCGAAGGCCATAATACCCCCCGCGGGCGCGGGGTGCGCGCAGAGCTGCCATGAGACGCGGCGCGGCCCGGACCCTGCTGCTCAACATGTACCTGCCAGGTAGGGCAGACGCGGGCTCGGCCGCCCAGCCGCTCCAAACTCCTCCCGGGCCTGGCCCGGCTGCTTTTCCGCCGAGGGAATCGGACCCCTTTTCTTTCCCCCCCACTCCCGGATCGTCTCTTTGCTCCCCCGGGAGGCGCTGGCAGGCGCGCCGAGCCGCCTTGGCCTTCCCTCTTTAAAGCGGCCCCGACGGCTCCCGTCGGAAGTCGGATTTCCTTTTTCCTGGACGCGTTTCCTGGCTTCATAGCGGCTTGGCGGGGAGGCGGGGGAGGCGGCAGAGGCGGGCGGCGGGTGGGGGGGACGAGGAAGAAGGCGAGGCTCCTTCGGGGAACGGCGTTTTTCTCCCGCCAAAGGATGAGCTGACCGAAGCTGCGGGCGGGGATCGGCTCCGATTTTGGGGTGTGGTGCTCCTCGCCTCCCGACCTCTTTCTCTCTTCCCGCAGATCCGGTTGGGGACACTTTGTTCAAAGAAGGCAAAAACCAGGCGTGGGGCTCGCTGGGACCAGGAGTTCAGAAAGGTAAGCCCGGGTGTTTCCGTTTGTTTTAACCGAAGGGACCCGGAGCAGGGTGGAAATCGGGCTTTAAGACTCTGGCGACTCCACCGGGCTTATCCCAAAGGGCTTCATTTTAAGGGGAGATGCCCGCTCTCAACGACGGGTCTTGGTCGGAGTCCTCACTTTGCGGGAGTGTGAGGGAGCGGCGCTTCTCAGGGGTGAAAGAGGCGCGTTGGGCAACTTTCTCCTCTGCTCCGCGCGGGCAGTTTCTTTCACTTTTGGTGGCCTCGAAGCCAACGGAAGGGCCACGGAGATGCGAAGGCGCCAGCTGCACCGGTCGCGAAGAGCAGCTAAGCCAAAATGCGCCAAATGGCGAGGTCTGATCCGGGAGAGAGATGGCCCGGTTCTTAACAAGAGGCGCGTTGCAGCTACAACGAGTTCCACGTCCGCGGTTAACTATTCCCGACGCGAAACCCCAATGAGTTGGAACTATCTGACTTCTAACGCCCCCCCCCGCGTTTATTTGTTTTAACGTAAGCTCGGCTCCGAAAGCGCCTTCGACTCCCTTAGAGAATTTGAGCCATCTAACCCCTATGCTGAATACTCAAGTTATTGAATTAACCTACTTTCAGTGGCCCGTTCTCCCAAAACAAACTCACCAGGTTCAACGCTGATCAGGCTTAGCGTTCTTTTTCCTGCAGCCGCGAAGTCTCTACACTGGTCGGGTAAAGTGTATTGTGAGAACCCATTGGCAGGCGGGCTGGCAGAGTCTGTCTTCACCCTCCCTTTAGATGCTGATGCTTGAACCCGATGGGTTTGTTTTTTTTTCGGTCACCCCTCGTCTTTGAAAGAGGGTGTGATTCCTCTGAACCACCCCTTATCGCTGCACGAGGGATAGATATATAGTTTGTCATTATGGAGTCAACGATCCTATAAATGGAACTAAGAAGCAAACCAGGCTTGTGGACAAAGTCTTGGGGTTCTTTTGTTAGCCGATTAATTTTCCCGTTTTAAGTGAGAGTATCCATCTATCGGATTGTCTTAAATTCTGAGCCGTACTTTGGATGGCCCGCGTTTATGCATGAAGTGCCCATTGTCCTCCTTCTCTTACGAAAGACCCGCGCATCCAGGTTTTCGCTCCAAAGAGCTTCTTTGGAGAGAAAGCTGTCTCTGAAGAGAAACTGCTTCCACTTTGCTCAGAAGTTCACTGCTTGGTATCCTTTGCTTCTCTAACTCTTTGTTTGGATGCAGAAAAGCACATTCATCGTCCACCCTGTCCTGAAGCCTATGCTGCGGAGCTCGCAGTGGCCAGCAAGGAAGCCGAGCGGGCGTCCTCCGGAGGGAAAACCCGCCCCGCTCATCTTATGCCTTTGGATAGGATCCGAAGCAGAACAGCACACAACTCTTTTAGGTCGAAGCCGCTTGGGTGGTGCTTGCAAGGGGCTTTTGTCTCTCCTTTCCCTTAAGCTCCAAACTTTAGGAGCGCTTTGCAAAACTGTCCCCCACACGAGGCTCGCAGGTCCGTAACCTTGTTTGCAAGTAGCGCAAAGGTGTTTGGACAAATCTGACTTGGGGGGGGGGAGGTTTGCGTTGGCTGACTGGTTAATTTATTTTCCAAAAACAAAAGATGCCCCCCTTTGTTATAAGAGCCCCTCTTTTCCTCCCTTCCTCTTCCCCCCTACATTATATTTGGAGGCTTCTTCCCCTACCTACTTATGTAAGGGTGTGCGGCACTCACCCATATCCTTTACCTGAACTGGTAGGTACAGCCAAGGTGGAAAATATTTCTAACCCACTCTGATTGGGTGAAATCAGAGCTGAATTTTAAATAGTCCCAGAAATAATAATATGCACTTCAATGAATTATGAAAGCCGCCTGGGACTGAAATACAAAAGCAATCTGAAATTAGGAAAATGTTTTTTTAAAAAATTAGTTTTGAATATGGCAATGCAAGGGTGACTATTTCAAAAAGCCGTTCCTTTGAAGAGAGATTTATCCAGCGGAACATCAAACTAGACTTTATTTGTGTCCCTATCGTTTTCTGCTGAAATGGACTCCAGAAGATGGTAGAGGACAGAAAGGCATGGAGGAACGTCGTCCATGGGGTCGAGATGGATGGGACACGACTGCGCAACTAACAACAACAATCGTTTTCTGCGCGCGCGTGCCCACACCCATAGATTTACCTGCATTACTCCCACCTTGACGCAAAGCAAACGAACAATCTCATCCAATCGAGCCAGAGTACTTAATGCCGATGTATTTTCGGCTTTCGTTTTATTTTTAATGTAGTCCTTGGAAAGTTGCACCACAGTAACTCTGGTGACTTTTCAAAAGGCTATTTTCTTGCTGGAGGGGGGGGGAGACATTCTCTCTCTCTCTCTCTCTCTCTCTCTCTCTCTCTCTCTCTCTCTCTCTCTCTCTCTCTCTCTCTCTCTCTCTGAAAATGATGCCAATTTGGGGGAGATCGGATTGCTTAAAAATAAATAAATAAAAACGCTCGGGGGTTCCAAAACCACGTCTTCTGCTCGGTGAGGTCTCCTTCACGGTAGTCTCTGATTCAACGGCCCGGCGCTTCGCATTAAGCGCTTAAAAAACAGACTACAGAATTCACTTGGAAATATAAATTCCATTAAGGGGGTTGAGAAAATCAGCTTCTCTTGGAACCTTCCCGCTCTCCTCTCCTCTCCTCTGGGGGACTAAATGCCTTTTTAACGCGTCCGCCTAAGAGTGGGGTATGTACCCAGCGAAGGTTCTTGCGGCTTCTTAAAGACATCTCGTACTCTTTCCTTGCTCACATTTCTCATAAGGGGAATACATTTCGGAGAGGACAATAGTATGCACGGGGGAATGGGGTGAGGGATGGAAAGGAGGAGGAAAATAATGGGGAAAGGGTTGCCCGGTTGTAAGCCAGCCGTTGAAGTGCTAAACTGGATAGAAGATAAGGAACCGGGGTCTGTATGTGGAATGGGCGATGGATCTTTCCTTCCAAGGCGCTGTGAACCTCGAGTGCTCCTGCAAAGATACATGGGGTGAATTTTAAGGCGCCCTCCCCAAGACTCTCTAAGGCTACCCCGGGTTTCCTTCGTGAGGTGCCGACGAGGCCGGATCGCAAGCCATGGCCCCGCAAAAATATGGAAGGGCATCGAAAACGCTCCCCTCCCTTCGTTTCGCGGGTTTCCTACCGAATCGCAGAGGAAAATGTTCCCGGGTCAAGCGCCGGCGCAGGAACCAGACCAGCCCCCCGCATCCCCGCTTGGATGGCTTTGCTCCCCGCCTTTACTCATCCGTGACCGAAATTGCTCCCCCGAGCCGTCGGCAACCACGCGTCTTTAGCACCCGCATCCGAAGAAGCAGCAAACAAGTTCCTTTCGCGGGGGGTCCTGCCTCGAGCGCGATTCCCTCCCCCGTGTGTAGATCTTTCCAAAAATCGGCCGAAACGACCCCCTAACCGCGAAAGCAAAAGTTAGAAGAGGAAGATTTGGCGGCGCCAAGGCTGGTCGGGCTCGCGACGCCTAGGAAAAGCTTCGTGCGAACGGGCCGGCCTCTTTGCAGCGGGACGGATTCCCACGCATCCAGCTAACTCTGGGAATTTTTTTTCTTTTTTCTTTTGCCTCGGGAAGCGGGGAGGAGGTGACACCCGGAAAGTGCCGCCTGACTGCTGGGAGAAAGTTGAAATTTGCTTTTTTTTTTACTGGCTCCTCCGGGGACAAGGCCTCCTCCAAGCTAACATCTGGGTGATCTGCAAGAATCTTTCGGTCCCAAGATCTGGAAGAGAGGAAACAAACAGCCCCGCTGGAACTACCGAAGCTCCACGATAGGGTGGGAAAGAAAGCTGCGCTCTGAATAATGCGCTGGGCTCCCGACGCCACTTGATCTAGCTGACGCCCGAACCCCTGAATCGAAGCACACAGCATCCTTGAGTGGACTCGCAAACACACCTCTGGCTAAGGCAGGGGTCCACAACCTTGACAACTTTAAGACTTGTGGACTTCAGCTCCCAGAATTCTGGGAGCTAAAGTAGTAGTTGTAGTAGTAGTAGTAGTAGTAGTAGTAGTAATAGTAGTAGTAATTAATAATAATAGATAATAACTGCAGCTTCCTGCAATAACTCCAGCAATGCTACAAAAAACTGCACTACTCGGAACATCTTACATTTTAAGGAGGTACCTGGTTGATACCTAGGATGCTGGCAGCAACCCGTATCAACCATCAGCGCCAGTCAATTTGAATGTTCAGTTGACTGAGGTTCACGTCTAATGAATGATGATGATGATGATGATAATAATAATAATAATAATAGTAATAGTAATAATAATAATAATAATAATGTTGGAAGGGATCTTGGAGGTCATCTAGTCCAACCCCTTGCTCAGGCAGGAAACCCTGCACCATTTCAGACAAATGGCTGTCCAGTTTCTACTTAAAAACTTCCAGTGTTGGAGCATTACCAGCTTCTGGAGAAAGGTTGTTCCACTGATTAATTGTTCTAACTGTCAGGAAGTTTCTCCTTAGTTCTAGGTTGCTTCTCTCCTTGATTAGTTTCCATCCTTTGCTTCTTGTCCTGCCTTCAGGCGCTTTGGAGAATAGTTGACTCCATCTTCTATGTGGCAGCCCCTGAGATATTGGAACACTGCTATCACGTCCCCCCTCGTCCACAAGTCTTAAAGTTGTCAAGGTTGCAGACCCCTGGGCTAAGGAAACCAGCCCAAGTGTTTCAACGCCTGAACCTCTCTTAAGCTGTAAGTCCACCGAATGCAGCCGGATGGCTTTTGAGAAGACTCCTGTGGGACATGCCTGTTAGTTTACTGTATTTTTTTTAAATAAAGTCAAAGCTGGAGATTATGACACTTCTAAATACGAATGATGCCTACCTACAAGTAAAGGAAAGCAGAAGAGATGCAACACTTTTTATACAGGTAAAATGGTAGGACTTGTTTAAATTCATTTAAACAGAAATAATGATTTAGACCAGAACAAGCTAAGATTTCAACCAGCTCCTAGAGAAGGAGGACCTCCTAAGGCTGCTTGCAGCAGTCCTTCCAGGCTTGGGGGCTGCAGATGGAGCTGCTGCAACTGTTCCACACCAGCATTTTCCCCAAAGGGCCATGACAATGACAACTGTGACTGTCCCTAAGATGCAGGCTGCCTTCCTCCCTAAACAGAAGAAGGTGTTAGGCCCAGCCTCTTCCACCCCAACTTCCACTTAACCACCTTTACATGGGGAAGGCTCCAGATGGATCTTTTCCTAGCCAGTGGCACTTTGAGATAAGCCACATTGAACACCCATTGTCCCAGCAAACCAAAGAAAGCAGTGGCCCGCTACATGAGAGGGATGGGGAGTTGTAGTCCAAGGCATCAAAAGTAGAGGAGATATAGTCATTCTGAAAGGGCAGCTCTTTCCTTCCTACATTTTAGGGTTGGTTTGCACAAGCAAATAAGGAGTTTGCAGCAGAGGTCCCATCCAACACTCTTCTCTTTTATTTATTTATTGGGAAGAGTTGTATGTAACTAACCCACAGATCAGAAGTGAAAAGATGGTTCACCCGCCCACCCCATGTAGTACTTCCATTATTGTTATTGGTACAAGGAAGTTTAAAACATGCCCATCCCCTCAGATTTTAAAGGCCATTGTCTCTTTTACCATCCACTGTGAAATCCCACCTCCTCGTCCTGCCTCAGGCTCAAAACATCCTTGTTTAGATTTGAGTTAAGAATGGAAAAGATCCTGAGGTAGAGATTCAGTAACCTGGGGTAGAAGTTCAGTCTGCTTTTTCAATATTAAAGTGTTCAACCTTAAACTTAAGATCATATTGAGAATTTTGTGTACAATGCTGATTGTTTTAATAAAGGAATTTTTTATTAAAAAAAAAGAAAAAAAGAATGGAAAACTTAAATGTCCTCCATTAAAATTCACACCATTTCAAAATACTCCTGGTGAAAATTGCTGGTATAAAGGGTGAGTTAACCCACCATAATCCATTACTCCTACAGCTGTGGCAATGAAGTTTTAAGTGACCTGTAATCCAGCCCTAGAACAATGCCAAAAGACAATCCAACTTCCATACTTAGACACCAGCAGGATTGGATTAATCACATTTATAAATACTTAGCTTCCCCAATGCCTCTTGGCAGTGAGCTCTTTCATTTTGTTTCCCTTGGTACCTGAAATCCTTTTTCTTCCATGGTTGCGGTAAAAAAAAAAATTGATTATTTAGTCTGGTTAAATACTGATTAATTAGTCTGGTTAACAAGATTTTGGTTTGATTTGATGGGATTTTTGTTTTTATCCTTACTCAGGACAGGCCTTAAAATTTCTCATTTAACAATGAATGTTATTAGTTATTTGTATTAAAGACTTACACTAATATTCTCATATATTTCTTCAGAAGGAACTCAATGGAACATACTTCTGAGCAGGGCTAGTTAGACATTGATTTTAGTTCTTAGCTATTTGGAACATTAATTTCTCTGGAAATAAGTAGACACTGTTTTGAATAAAAGTGTATAGGGCAGCAATAATAAATTGCTAGCCTATTTCTAAATATAGAATAGTTTTATATATTTAGGTAAAAAAATTGTTTCCTAGGCATTATCAAGAATTCAGCATGACGTCTGCATATGCACACACAGATACCGTATCACAGACTGGCACAGTTCATTTTAGGAACATTTATTCTCATTTAACCTCTTACAGCAGATATTCTAATCCTAGAAATGCTGGTCTGTGATCATAATACAAATTATTATTATTCCAGTCCTAGAAAGAAAACAGAACTTTAACAAACAATTTCTAACTGAATAATTTTGCTAAGAACTGTCATCACCTCAAGTATCCAACATGAAGTTAAGGATCTTAAGAGAAGAACAGAACCTACTCTGATTTTTATTTCGCAAATGCTTACAATTGTCAGTGCCTCCCACCTACAAATGGGTCTTAATGTTTGGAGATTGCATCCAAAAAATATTGTAATTCCCATTATTTGAGCAGATCACCTCCTACCTGCTGAATCTCACAGCTAAATGGGACAGGGCGTATAGGTTAGAGAAAGAAAAGAAGAAAATCCTGGAAGCAGATAATTGTAAACCATGTTCTTACTGTAAATAGATAGATAGATAGATAGATAGATAGATAGATAGATAGATAGATAGATAGATAGATAGATAGATAGATAGATAGATAGAGACATATAGGGATAGATAGATAGATAGATAGATAGATAGATAGATAGATAGATAGATAGATAGATAGATAGATAGATAGATAGATAGAGACATATAGGGATAGATAGATAGATAGAGATAAATAGATAGATAGATAGATAGATAGAAAGAAGATAGGTAGATAGATAGAGACATATAGGGATAGATAGATAGATAGATAGATAGATAGATAGATAGATAGATAGAGACATATAGGGATAGATAGATAGATAGATAGAGATAGATAGATAGATAGATAGAAAGAAGATAGATAAATAGATAGATAGATAGATAGATAAATAGATAGATAGATAGAAGATAGACAGACAGATAGATAGATAGATAGATAGATAGACCGACCATAAATATATATTCACATCATATATCACCATGTTCAGTCCCTAGTTATCTCATGTAAAGCTAAGCAGGATCAACCTCTATCAATACTCAATGCTGGAAAGGTAGATTAGGAAGAACCCCCCCCCAGAAACCACACATAGTAATAGCAAACTACTTGGTGATTATTTCCACACTCAAAAGGTACACAAAATGTACCTTTGTTGCCATTAAAGTGTCAGTAATTTCTCTCGCCATTAAGGAATGCTTCTGAAGTAACAGTTTCTTCCAAGAAGGAAAAAAGCATGTGATTGTAGCAAAACCAGAAAAATGTTAGACAGACCCAGGTTTCAAAGCCAGATTGTTACTAATCAGCTTAACCTTCTCCACATCTTCCATGTGTGGTGAGGCTGCAAGCCTTTTTTTTTTTTAAAGTAGCTGTTCCAATAGGAAAAGGGGAGGAGAGGGAATTCCCAGTTCCAGTGGAGAACTCCTCTAGGTTACATGGATTGCATGAAAAAGAGAGCAGGATATGAACCCCCTGTACTATGGCTGCTAATCAGGATAGCAGAGCTGAAGGCTACAGGAATAATCAGCTTCCCTGGTAGAGCAATTCAAGGAAGGATCTGGCACTTGTATATTTCTGTCTTATGTTAATAAAATATCAGCAGCCCATCTAAGTCTAGAGCAGGTGTTCTCAACCTTGGCAACTTTAAGACTTGTGGACTTCAACTCCCAGAATTCCTCAGCCAGCAAAGGCTGAGGAATTCTGGGAGTTGAAGTCCACAAGTCTTAAAGTTGCCAAGGTTGAGAACCCCTGGTCTAGAGGGTATCTCTCCACTTGAGTTTTGGAATAACTGTTGTGGAAAATTCAGAAGAACAGAGCAAAACCCATGTGAGGATGAGAGACCATGTTTATTGCAGTGATCATAACAAGGAAGAAAAACTCTGAACAATGGGTTTACTGAATGGCAGAATGCATCCAATGATAAAAAACTCTCAGGGAAGCTTTTTAAAAAATGATGCCTCCATAGAGGGCCATGTGTTTCACTGCTTTTAGCTCTGGGGTGAATTTGCTGGCATCTCCCCACCCTCCTCTTAGTCAAGTTGCATCTCTTTCACCTGCTTTTCATTGTGAAATGACTGGCATATCTAATTTCATGATAATTGTAATCTATGTCCCAATATTAAAATCTTTTAAAACTACTGTTAGCTGCCTTAATAATTTGCCAAAATAATAAGACAAGATAGAAATTAAACTGTTAAATAATAAATTATATTATAATTCCCTGTGTGAAATTGTTAATGCTTTGTAAAAAGTTGGGTACAATTGCAGGACGTCAAAAATAAAAATGATAAACAAAATGGAATAACCCTATTCAAAATGTGAGGTAGAAATTAGAATAATCAAATTAAATCCTAGTTAGATGTTTAATCATCGTAGCCTGTTGGAACATAGCACCGCTTTAATCCTACAATGCCCACTGAAATTAGAATAAATTAATTTAAATTAATTTAGTGCAGTTCAGCAGAAATTGTGTGCTTTGCCTACAGAAAATCTCAGGTTCAAATCTCAACATCGCTGGGAAAAGTCTATGCTATCTGTTGGTTTTCAGTCAGAGGTCTGCCAGGAGTCTTACTGTGTTAGCACAGCTGCAGTATTGTAGTATTGCAGTACAGTATTGTATGTAATAAAAGTGCAGTGTGCAGAGGTTGGTATAATATGTGAGTGTGCTGAATGAAAATCAGATCTTTAATTCCATATTAAAATAATCTGGAAGCTATAATGGGGAAGTCTGATTTTGGGAATCCAAAGGGAGAGTAGATGTTTACACATGCAAACATATATATTAGCACAGAGATCATCAACCTTTCTCGGTTGGTGGATCGGAAGGAAAGGGAAGGGGGGAGCAGTTTATATGCATACATGGGGCCATGAGCATGCACGTGATGCAAACAGGGTGGGGCTAGTGCTTGCTTGATACTCGCTAGCCCTGTCCTGTTCTTGCGCGGTACAGCCCTGTCCGTTTTTGCACCCACAGCACGGGGTCGGCATCCCATTCTCCCCGAGGCGCAGCGGTGTCCCGTTTTCACGCCCTGCAGTGTGGCGGTGTTTCATGGCAAGGCGGCATCCCATTTTTGCACCCACAGCAGGGCGGCATCCCATTTTCCCCCTGAGGTGCAATGGCATCCTGTTTTTGCACCTCGCAGTGCAGTAGCAGCCCATTTTCACGTGCCACAATTGTGGCACTACAATGAGTGCCGCAGCCCACAGGTTGGGGACCCCCGTATTAGCAGGGGGGAGCTGTGGCTAGGATATCCTTTGTGTACCTTTGTACTGTGCATCAGTTGCACTCATTCCTGGCCTGCTCACAGTCACTCATGCCCTCATGACCCCCTGTCTAGATTACTGCAATGCACTCTACATGGGGTTGCCCTTGAAGAATATTTGGGAATGTCAACTGGTTCAGAATAGAACAGGTAGTAAATGTGTCTGTTGTTCAATACATGTAACACCACTGCTTCATGATCTGCATTGGTTGTCAGTGCGTTTCTGAGTGCAATTTAAATGCTGGTTGTTATTATTATTGTTATTGTTATTATTATTATTATTATTAATTTTTATTTCTATGCCGCCCTATTCCTGGAACTCAGGGCGGCTCACAGTATAAATAGAAATCTAACATAAAATACATATATAAAAAGAACCCCTGAGTTAAAAAAAACAATCGTCCAACAAACATGCACACAATCATACACTGGCTAGGGGCAAGATGCTAACTGCCCCAGGCCTGTCGGCAAAGATGTGTTTTGAGCAGTTTATGAAAGGCGGAGAGGGTGGGGGCGATACGGATCTCCGGGGGGAGTTGATTCCAGAGGGCCGGGGCCGCAACAGAGAAAGCTCTTCCCCTAGGCCCCGCCAGGCGACACTGTCTGGCTGACGGGACCTGGAGAAGGCCGACTCTGTGGGCCCTAACCGGTCGCTGGGTTTCATGGGGCAGCAGACGGTCCCGTAAGTAACCTGGTCCGATGCCATGTAGGGCTTTATAGGTCATAACCAACACTTTGAATTGGTTGTCACCTTTAAAGCCCTTTGTGGCTTGGAACTGAGTTATCTGAGATATTATCTTCTCCCAGGTTTCTTTTCATCCAGTCTGGTCCACTAGGGTGGGCATGCTTGTGTCCTATCAACCAAGGAATGTCAGCTGCCAAGGAACAAGAGTTATGCCCTTCCTGCTATTGATCCTTTCCCTTGGAACATCCTTCCTCCTGAGATTAATTGATTGTTACCCTGATGGCCATTCCTAAGGCCCTGAAGACCTGGTTATGTACCCGGGCATGGGATCCTGAATATATTAATAGCCTTGTTCAGTGGTGGGATTCAAATATATAAACAGCCAGTTCTCTGCATGGATGCCACTTCCGGAAGTCCATTCATGGCCTGGGCAACAAAAAATTAGCTACCGGTTTTCCCGAACTGGTGTGAACTGGCTGAATCCCAGCACTGGCCTGGTTTCCCAGTTTGCGCTTTTTTTTTCATACTGTGTTTATATTTGGTTTAAATTGATTTTCTGATGGTTCACTGTCCAGAGTCGCTTGTTTGAGAGGGCAGCCATAGACATGCAATAAACAAAATACATAAATGAACAGACACTGTAGGAGGAGAGCCAGGTTAGCAAAGTATGGGAACAAAGTTTACATGAGCAACTGCAGCTCAGAAAAGCTGATGCCTTTTCATAGAACTTGTATCTCGGAAAAGGTGCTGACAGGTTCTCCCTGAGCTTTTGCCCCCACGCGGACAGAACACATGGAGATGAGTTCTAGAATGTGCTGCTTTCGCCAGCAAGTGCCCCTATGTCTTGTTCTGGCTGTCAACCTTGATAAGCTGGACGTGTAGCACAGTGGTCAGACTCTATTTGGTTCTTGTATTCATTGGAGAGTGGGGGGGGCAGATGGGGAGTGGGAGCTTCTCTAACCCTCCCCTCCCTTGGCTTTACAGGCAGTGGGCAAATCCAGCTATGGCAATTCCTCCTGGAGCTGCTTTCGGACCGGGCCAACCTCAACTGCATTGCTTGGGAGGGCACCAACGGCGAATTCAAGCTGCTTGATCCTGATGAGGTGGCTCGGCGCTGGGGCGAACGCAAGAGCAAGCCTAACATGAACTATGACAAGTTGAGCAGGGCCCTGCGCTACTATTACGACAAGAACATCATGACCAAGGTTCATGGCAAGCGCTACGCCTACAAGTTTGACTTCCAAGGCTTGGCCCAAGTCTGCCAGCCAGCCACACCTGACCACACCTTGTACAAATTCCAGGCACCCCTTCCCTTCTCTGGCATCTCCAAACTCAACTTCATGGCTTCGGGAGTGACCCCAGCCAGTTTCTCCTACTGGCCGAGCTCTGCCCCTGCCCTGTACCCCAGTCATGGCTTGCAGGCTTCAACGCCCTTCAGCACCATGGCAACATCTCATATCAATAATATGAACAGCCATTACCACTAGACTTCATGTGGTTGCATGGGGTATGGTGAGGAGCTGGGAGAATAAAGTTTGACCCCTAAATTTCAGCCTAAGATATTTCCAGAGCAGAAAAAGGAATATTTATCAGGTTCACCCACTGCGCTAAAGCACAAAGTGGTTTGCCTGATTTTGGTTTCATGTAATACATGAAACCAACTAGCTATGGTTTGTACCATAGTACAATGTATCAACCCAGCCACTCCAACCCACTCAATAACGACAATGAAACAGGCCATGAGTTAGGGCTAGGCAGATGGCTGGATCTAGCTATTTTGTAAAGTGGAAAGAGAAACTTTATTGAGACAAGCTGGATCTCAGCACAGGAGCTGGGTCCATCCAGCGCCATTTTGGAATGGAGTCTCACCCCAACGAATCCATATTTTCCAGGGAACATTTAAGTAATTTCCCTATTTTTTCATTTACTAAAACCCATAATGCATTGGAGTGATTCTGAAACTGTCTTGTACGTGGAACTTTTGGAACTGTGAAAATGTATACAGCCCCTCCCCCCTTGCAAAGTTACATACATGCAATCACACATCCTAAGAGACTGATGGAGAAACCTTAGCACCAGCAAGGTATTTTACTCTGAGACAGGTTGGTGACAGTGTTATCTATTTTAGCCTGAATATCTCCGGGTAAAATGGGCAAAGCTATCTCTGACCATGCTATTATAATCCACACAGATAATACACAGTGCTCTCAGTCGAGCATATACCATAACTTGGCTTTCAGTTGAATCAGAGCAAGAGATCTACCAAACATTGGTCTGGAGGTCAACGTCTTCTTACAAAATTTAAATTACATGAATGCTTTTTATTTTCTCAATCCAGCTCAATTTCTAAACATTAACCGGTTCTTTAGGGCCTGCAGTTGTGTAAAATGGAAGAACATGCCCTACATCAGGGGTGTTAAACTGCCGGTTGCATCCTGCGGAGGCCGTGCCCACCTCAGTTCCGGCAATGAGAAAAACGTGATATGTTGTGACACATCATGTGATGTGGCGAATTTGACATCTGTACCCTACAGGATTATAACTAGAATGATCTACCATCCTTCTCAACAAACAAACAAAAGTTGTCCTATTAAACAGGGTGGGACTTCATGGGAGTTTATTTAATAAAAAAATAATCCTACGTTGGCAAGAATGTCCATTTGAATTATAAACATCTTGCCTTTACTTTTTGTTCTAAGTGAATCTCAGTCAGAAATTTGAAGGGGTTAGACAGCTTCAAGTATGAAAAGGTTGGTGGTTGGCAATTTCCTATCAGATCCCAAAAAGTCAAATTAAGGCTCCCGGTTCTTCACATGTTCATTTTTTTTAAAACACTAGAGATATGATTTTTTTTTTGGTAAATTGCGGTTCCTTGGACATTATTATTCAAACTGTGATCTTGCTGTTGTTTTTTGCCTTCTGGCTTTGGATTATAACCTTCGTCTTCATAACACCATCTCCACTGCTTCCATTCTTAGGTTGATGGACATTTACATATTCACACTGTTTCCCGTGATGTAAGATAAAAACACTGTTCCAGGTTTCTTTCTGTGTGTGTATATATGTGTGTGTGTGTGTGTGTGTGTGTGTGTTGGATGGTTGAGGAGAAATTACATTAAAATATCTACTCTGAATCATTTAGAGATTAAATTGCAATCATAGCCATGAATTTACACAGTACCTGTCATTCCTTTTTTTTTAAAAAAAAACTCAATTCAAAAAAGGCAGAACAGTAGTGATTTTTTTTTATAAATAACATCAGTGTGATGTTAAATGCAGGTCAAGGGAACAGAAGAATTCTCTTTGTGAATGCCTGCCCCCACACACCATTCCCCAGCACAAAATAGTACTGTCACAGTTCCGACAGATGAAACTCTTTAAAAGAACTTCAAGGCATTGTTTACCTTAAAGAATCTTTTATTCGAGAAACAAAATATTGGCACTACATTGTTGTTGTTAGTTGCGAAGTCGTGTCCGACCCATTGCGACCCCATGGACAAAGTTCCTCCAGGCCTTCCTATCCTCTACCATCTTCTGGAGTCCATTTAAGCTCCCGCCTCCTGCTTCAGTGACTCCATCCAGCCACTTCATTCTCTGTCATCCCCTTCTTCTATTGCCCTCAATCTTTCCCAGCATTAGGCTCTTCTCCAGTGAGTCCTTCCTTCTCATTAGGTGGCCAAAGTATTTGAGTTTCAATTTCAGGATCTGGCCTTCTAAGGAGCAGTCGGGTTGATCTCTTCTAGGACTGACCGGTTTGAACGCCCTGCAGTCCAAGGGACTCGCAGGAGTCTTCTCCAGCACCATAGTTCAAAGGCCTCAATTCTTTGGCGCTCAGCCTTTCTTATGGTCCAACTTTCACATCCATACATTGCAACTGGGAAAACCATGGCCTTGACTATACGCACTTTTGTTGGCAGGGTGATTAAAGCCAAAAACTGAATTCCCCTCACCTAGGCACAAAGTAGCAAAGCACAATTCCCTCCTCCAATTAACAGTCATAAATCACATTCCCCAATTAGCCTGAAGCTTGGGCTTTCTCCCCAGCTCTCCAGCCCTGCCAAATCTTTATCAGCTCTGGGCTCAATAACCTTGATTCTCATGGCTGAGTTATTGTTGTTATGACTAACAGGACTCTCATCCACATCCCCCCTCCCAGCATCATCTGATTCTAAAAGCGAAAGGGAAAAGATGGCTACATTTTCATCTGTTGTTAAAGCAAGAACATCCCATGTTAGCAGCGTTGACAAGTACTGGATTTTAATCCCACTCCCATGAATGAAATTACATTTATTTCTGCTTTGGTTTTGCTTGATCCTACTGTGCCACCTGCAGGACCAGGACAGAGAAGCAGCTGGGCAAGCGCCTTCAAAGGGCTACTTCCTTACTTCTGCCATGGGGCTTCCCTTTGAGGTCATTAGGAAAGGGGCAGATGCTAAGAAAGTCAGGGAAGACTCCTCTTGCTTTTTATAGCAGGCCAGGGAATGGGCTGAAAGGAGAAAGAAAACCGGGATCAGGAGCCTTTGGGAATTAACACTGGCCCTTGTTGATTATTAGACAATGTCAAACTGGCCTCCAAAACACATTGTAGAGGCTTTCATCTTTCTCACAGCTGAAATGCTTCCCTCAGCAGGCTCAACAGTATCTCTTAACTGCACTACCAGTTAGCTTATACTCTTGAGCACTTTTCTCATTACCATTTCCAAGTTAGAGCTCCTTCCGAGGCTTTTCGGCTCAGGCAGAGTCAAGGCTGCCTTTCAAGGGTGTCAGAATCTGACTTCTGCCTCCATTCCCAAGAAGTAAATTTCCTTCCGAAGTCCCAGAGTAAGAAGCCCTGTTTTGAAAGAAGACGTTGTTCTTAGAACTTTAATGGTTAAGTAGATTAAAAGAAGACATCCCTGCGGGCTTAAGTAGCTTGCCATCCTCATCTACATGCCTATCCAAAATATAGGACACCACGTCGCCTGATTTTTTTTGTAAATAATCGAGTGCCAGAGTCAGTTTCATAACTCTTTGAATGAGCCTTGTTCCATACCATATGGTGGGATTCATCTACTGCTTATCTAACCTCGCTTGGACCCATTTGGATCCCTTGCAACTTGTCTGACCCTTCCTTGCTGCTTCTGTTTGCCCGTCATCTCCTCTGTAGGATTCCCCAGATGCAACTCTGCAGTGATGGTGCCTTGAAGGTACCATGGTCTTCTCTCTTCATTTATCATACCATAACTTCCAGCATGTTTGATAACTTCTCCAGTGGACACTTTCCCACAGTCACACTGGTGATTGGGAGTTCCTTTCTGGCAATCCTTGGAAGGCAATACAGAAATCCATCTACCTCAGCATTTTGGGGTTCAAAACTGGCAAGCAGTCTGTACCATTTTTTTTAAATGTTTTCATACAGGTTCCAGTTGCTCTAAACCAGAAGGCATTCTTCTAGGGAAGCAATGTGGGGGTGTTTTATGCATGTTTGGAAGCAAGAACAATTAAACCATATTTTTCACAGGTTCCTTCTTTAGCCTGCCACCACCAGCACCTTAAACTGCTTCCCCTCTCTTTTTAAATGTTTGTTGAAGTTTGCCTTGCCGGTAGGTCTACTTGGGTTTAGAATGGCTTATGTATTGCCAAACATTTTGATTGTCCAGCAGGGAGCAGTAGTGCCACATCCTCCTCCCTTTCTCCCCCAAGATATTATTAAATTGTGACAAATTCCAGATAGTAGCATCTCTGCATCATCTTTAAAAAAAAAAGTTAAAGAATGTGGATCTATCAATAAAAATAAACCTGGTGGATCAGCAGGAATGAAGACCATTTAAAGATTAAAAAGATCCAATCTGAGTGTGCATAATGGGCTGGGAGAATAATTTTGAGGAAGAGGAAGAATGGCATTTGAGCAAGCATCTCAGAGTTGACCCTTCCTGGCTCTCTTTGGGATCCAGGCAGGGAGGGGAGAGGTATATCCAGAATTGCAAGATTCTGATACTGTAATTCTATAATAAATGTAGTTTTAGTACTCGTGATTTTGATGTTCAGCTCTGGTCTGCGTTAATGAGTTGATGTCAGTCTTGCAAGTTTGAATGTGCCTTCCCTCTCCCTGCCTTTATCCTAAAGAGAACTATGGATGGTCAAGTCTGAGATGCTTTCTCAAATAGAAATCAATCAATCAATCAATCAAATACATAAATTCTGTTCTTCTTCTTCCTCCAGGTTATTCTCATAAACCATTATAGTATGATTCTATGGGCCTACTGATGGCTGGCTGCTATAATACTATTCAAAGATGATTTAGTTTTGGTCCTAAATGATTTTTTCCCTGTAGGTATGTGTTGAATCAGAATTAGAAATAGAAGATGACATTCCTGGGATGCCCTATTCTCTGAGTTCCACACAAAACCCTCTGTTTTAAGTAAGGCATTACCCTATAAAAGCTTTGTCTAGTTGGGGGAAAAACAACAACAATGTATTGCTTTTTTCTGACATGCCATGGGGATTAAAAGTAGTGCTATACATATAAAATCCAATTACCTCACAAATTAACACAACTCACTTAAACTAAACTGAGGAAAATTATTATTTACAATTTATAAGGGAGTGGCATATTGTGAAGTACAGATTAACAATGCACAATGTACATTACTAACATGTGTTTCAAATTACATATTTCAAAGTTCTTTGAACAGTAATCTTGGGGTACAGCCCAAGAAGCATCCAATCACTAATCAGCCTCAAAGAAGTCTAATTCCACACACACACAAAAAAGATAAATACAGCAAGGCACCTTCCATTTCTGGACCACTGCATTGATCAAGTTTTCCTGGAACGCAGAGTGAACAGTCTCTACCATGTGATCTATATTTAGGCATAGAGCTTTCTGAGACTGAAGAACTCTAAGGTAAATATGTACAGAGGGGCAGGGCTGCTACAATCTTTTCCTCATGTTTTATATTTTAATTTCTCTCTGTTGCTGTTGTGAATGGAAACAATGGGGGCACCTTTTAATAACCGTGCAAGTAGAATGAATATGGTGAAACAGAAAACATTTCAGTCAAAACAGCAGCAAAGGCAAGGAAGCAGCACTTCTCTTCACATGAGAAACAACACATCTTGATCAGAAATTGCCTCCCAGCTTTGGCTATATCCTCTGAGCGATGCAGGTGTGATACAAGATCTTACCACACGATGTCCCACTATCAGAGCATCATAAAGTCAGAAAGGATTGGTTATTGATGAGGGCGAAACCAAACAATAGGGCTTGTGCATTCAATCTGTGCCCCCAGACTCTCATAACATAATAGCGTCTGGGTATGATGGAATTCACCTCAGCTCATTCTGTTTTCTATCTATGTAAGTGCAGACTAGGCCATTTATCCCATTCTGCTTTGAAATTCTACCTTTCAGTGTCACCAAATTACCTGGCATGTTTCCACAGAGCCTGCTTTCCCATCTTTTCTTTAGTTTCCTGACCCCATTTTGTATCATAGAAGGCTGTAAGTCTTTACTTCAATCCTCTGTTTTAGCATCTATGCTTAAATCGCTCCTGCAAATGCCTTTCAGTTTTCTTCTTTTTTTAAAACTCTGCCAGTTTCAGCCATCAAAATAGAAAAGTGGAAGACCACAAGTGGGTAAAACTTGATATCATTGTCAACATGCATTTTCTGATGGCAGAAGAAGTATGGGTATGTCTAGTCTAACGAAGAGAAGGATGAGGGGGGACATGATAGCCGTGTTCCAATATCTCAGGGGCTGCCACAAAGAAGAGGGAGTCAAGCTATTCTCCAAGGCGCCTGAAGGCAGGACAAGAAGCAACGGATGGAAACTAATCAAGGAGAGAAGCAACCTAGAACTAAGGAGAAACTTCCTGACAGTGAGAACAATTAACCAGTGGAACAACCTGCCTCCAGAAGCGGTGAATGCTCCCACACTGGAAGTTTTTAAGAAGAGACTGGACAGCTATTGGTCCGAAATGGTATAGGGGTTACCTGCCTGAGCAGGGGGTTGGACTTGATGACCTCCAAGGTCCCTTCCAACAGTATTATTATTATTATTATTATTATTATTATTATTATTATTATTATTATTATTATTATACATGGATGACTTGTAAGTGACTAATTCTGTTCAATTTCAGACAGAAATATATAGTATTGTTACAAAATGAAGGCCAATATACCGTATGCGTCCCAGGATAATGTTGCAGGATCCAATCTGGATCACTCAGAAAGACCAAAGGTTTTGTCTTCTGAGCTTGTGGACTCATGAGCGAGCCCTTCTTCAGGGAACATCTCTTTCCAGCAGAGTATGGGCTGGTCTCTCTGTGTGGTATTTATAGTGCCTGTTGTATGTGACTTTTTAGAGGTTGATTGGGGTGGCTGATGGCTGGCTTTTTTTTTTATTAACAGTTTTTATTATTTGATATCCATTTGTACATGTAAACAAAGAAGAAGAAGAAATAATTTCAAGTTAAAGCCATTCAGCTCTATACAATCATTTTAAATTTGTAGACCTTCTTCACTCCATATATCCAAGTTTAACTATAAACCAACTACATTTTAAACATTTTAACTTTCACTTCTTTTCAGATCAATCCATTGGACATCAAACAAACAAGTCATCTTATTAAAGTTAATAATTTCCATGTCGATACACCCATCCCTTCAACAAGTACATTCTTAGTCTATTTGATATATATCTTCCAATAATCAGTAAATATATATTTGTATATGTAAACCAGGGGAAAATTCAAGCTAACTGCTATCCAACTTAATACAATCAATTTAAATTTGTAAACATTCTTCACTCCTTATGTCAAGATTTAACTATAAGCCAGATACATTTCTCTTGTATGTAGTCTATCCACTGTTTCCAGTCTATCATATGGCTGGCTTTTAAGTACTTGATAGGCTGGTGGTAAATCAGCACTCTTGTTGACTGAGGAGGGGCCTATTTCTCAGGCTTCAATCACTTCCCTGGCTGTTTTTATGCCTGCTCGTCCAACAATAAACAAACACCACATACACAGAACAGCCCACACTCTGCTAGAGAGAAGTTCCCTGAGGATGGGCTCCAGCACGAGTCCAAAAGCTCGGAATACAAAACCCCTGATCCCAGTGGCTGACCCAGATTGGATCCTGCAATAGAGCAGGGGTGTCAAACTCAATTTCATTGAGGGCCGCATCAGCATTGTGGTTGCCCTTGGGGGGCTAGATGGGTGTGGCCAGGATGAGTGCAGCCTACCAGGTGGGCGTGGACAGAGTGGGTGTGGCCTATTGGGGGCATGGGCAGATCTACATTGTTCGCGTCAAGGGTGCCTGTGGGGGACCTGGGCAGGAGTTGGACAGATCTGAGGGTCTCTGGCAGAAGGAGGTGGGACCGGGGCAAGTGCCAAGGCATGGTCCACTGGAGAAGCCTCACTGCCTGCTGAAACCCCTCCGCTGGAGCCCATCAAGCCGGATATGTGAAGTAGGCGAGGGCCATTTGCTGGCCACTTCCAGGCGATGGTGCATTTGTTCATTCCTCACAAAGGGTGACACCTCCCCAGCATGCACCCAGGGGGCAGGGCCGACACGGCAGGGGCTGGTTCCTCGCTGTTTTCAGACGGCCTTGTGGAGCTAAGACTGAATGCGTTTCAGCATAGATGGCCACCACAAAATTGTACATGGGCTCCCGGCCGGCCTGGGCCAGGGCCAGGGCCAAGGCAGCGGGAGCCGTTCCCTCACTGTTTCCAGGATGGCTTCATGGGCAGCATGAAACCACTTCGCAGGCCGCATCTGGCCCCCGGGCCTTGTGTTTGACATGTCTGCAATAGAGTATCATTAATTGTGACAGAATTCTGCTGTACACATTGGCAAATAAATGGGAGGCGTACGCCAGCCAGCCTTTTTCAGGGCTCAGAGTTTGCATCTTCTGTTCTTCCTAGATCCTCCCTGAGCAAAAGTCACTGTCTTTCCTCTTCCCCGGGTCTACTCTAGCTTGTTGCCTGGATCATGGCATGGAGTTAGTTCCTCCCTGGATTTCTTGGCGCTGACATAATTTCTCGTGTGACTTTGGTAATTGACTCCCTGCCAGATGCTCCAATTCCCTAAGGCTTTCAGCCAAAAGCTACTGGTTGTTCAGCTCGTTCTGCAAGAGAGGGAAAGAGCAGAGACATGCTGTCCCTTTAGTTAGAACCGGAATGGGACAATTGGCTGCAGCTGCTTGGAACAGCCTCCCAAAGAACCAGTTGGTTGTACTCCATTACCATAGACAAGCATTGGCTATACTTCATGGCTGGAGTATTGCAATGCACTCTACATGGGGCTATATCAGGACATAGCAATATATTACAATTAATGATGTAATCAATGAGTAACCAAGGTCTGCCTAGTTTTACAGACCATATAACAAAAACTAGCTAGCTTCAGAAAAACTGAGTTCTACTGATCTGACAATAAAAATGCTGGATAAAAAACACATAATAAAATTAATTATTAAAAATTATTAAAAAGATCTAAAATGTTTATGTATGTTTCTGGCGAATCCCCAGGGCCACTGCACAGAATCTAGTCACCCGTGCCGCGATCGCTGCCTTCTTGTCCTTAAGCAGCCACTGGAGATAAATATGGCTGCGTTGGATATTGGTTTGCTTCTGGCTCCAATTCAAGCTATGACCTTTAATGTCCATCATGGCATGGGCCAGGTTACCTGCAAAACTGTCTTCTCCCCCATTACATTGGCCTGTACCAGCCAGGTACAGAAGGAATGTTATGGACCCTGTCAGTTAAAGAATTTCAACTGGCAGAGTCCAGCCTTCTCTGCCATCACCATCACCTTTTAAAATACCTTTGCCCGCCCCACCAATGTGAGGCACCCCTCCCCGGCTTTTCAGAAGTTTGAAGACCTGACTCTGCTGACTCACCTGGGGTTAGTAGAGGAGCCTGCAACCTTGGAGTTGGTTACACCTGGAAGGCCTCCCGCCTGCCTTTTTAACTTTAATTATCCTCTCATTAGTAAACTGTTTTCTTTTACCGAGATGTAATATTTGACTGTACACCACCCAGGGTTGTTCTGTGAGTTAGATAAGCCGTCTCTAATTGTGATAAATAATAATACCCAGAATCACAAGACCATCAACGCATCAAGCCTGCCGTTACTCGGGGACAGATGTGCTATCTGCTAAGCTGGTCAAGCACTCCTTGCTGTTTCTCCAACTTCGGCATGAACTGGTAGATCTTGAAAATTATTCCTCCCTTAGAAACTGGATCTAAGACAAAGAAAACAGGACAGAGTGCAAACAAACCAGTTTCTTGAATGAAATTTGACACGGGACCTGAGTTCTAACCAGCATTAAGGCTTCTCTGTCTCTGAAAGCTCCCTGCCTTTTCTTTAGGCAGCTTTTAGAAGATATTCCTTTTCTGAAATTAATTCCTTTACCCAGGCCTACCCTGAAATTTATGACTTCCCCCCCTTGCCATCTTTCTATCTAATACCTGTATTTATACTAATATTCTATCTAATATTTATATTTATACTAATAAATGGTGTTTATACCATTATTAATTTATGGTGTTCTTTTGTTTTGTTTTAATAGTTCTATTTGGTTATCTTTGAGATACATGGGGTCCTCATTTAGCAATCTCAATAACTCAGTTATTAAATGAAGCAGTTAAACGTGAAAACATTATGTGTGAAAACATGGTTGTGCTTATGATCTTTCCTTCAGCTTTCCTGCATTGCGTGAACCAGGGCTCTCAAGGTGGAAAATATAACAATTAAATATCTGGCTGCTTATTCTTTCTTACGAACCTGGAATTTGGTACAGAATTATCATACAGTTTGGTCACTTTTGGCCTCGTTTGTTAATGTGAGCATAATGGCTGTAGAACAACTGGCTGTGTTAGCAGAGTGTACGTATTGGATGGCAGCCAATTAGCTAGAGTATTTATTTAGCAGTGGGACTAGATTTAATATGTAATCGGTGTGTGCATGTGCCATGCGGTCAGATAGCAATATTCACAACTTCTAAATGCCCATGAAGTCCATAATATCCTCCATAGACCCTTCCCATTCCCAATTAAGTCAGTAACAATAGGTTTGGCAACATCTGGAGGCATTCTGAATAATCTGAAACCAGTGAATAAATATTAAATAATAGATTACATAGTACACAGGTACACAAGTTAGGCAATAAACCACCCCCCTTTTAACTGAAATCTTCTGCAGCTTGGTGAAGACTCAATAATGATATTTTACCAGGAGAGAGAACACAGTTCTTAATTTCCAGTAAGATCTTGTTGGGCTCCCAGATGGACTGGAGTTTTACTGATACCATGGTGAGTGATAAAATAACCTCTCCATTTGACTAATTCTACGATGTTTAGCCAGAAGAGTGGCCTATTTCTTCTATTTCCTCTGAGTGCATATGTGACACGTAAGGAACAATCTCCATCACTTAGCAACTGGGCACTGGTCATTTGTAATATGCAGTAGCTCCCTTACATAACTCCAACCATTCACCCTTTCCATAAAAACGTTATTTATATGGCTCAGCCATTATTAAGGGAAGGACAAAGACTGTTAATCATAAACAAGCAAACAAACAAACAAACAAACAAACAAATCAGTCAGTCAGTCCACCATCTTCTCCTCTATCACACCCTTATTTTCATCACCTTTTTGATTGGTAATTTTGCCTCTGGTTGATATAATCCTATTATTGAATATTTCTCTCTTTGCTTATCATCCCTAATAACAATAGAAATCGACATGCATATATGTTCCTCCTCCTCCTATTTCTCCCCCCTCCTCCCCTCTCCCTTCTTTCCTTTCAGGATATTGGTGTTTTAGCTTGGTGTTAAAATCTGGACAGGAACCAGATCCTGTCCCACCTTATTTGCCTTATTTCATTCACCTTATTTACCCCATTCTACCACCCTTAAAATCTTTTAGCTATTTGCTGTCTTTCAGCTTTTGTAAGCTACCGAGCACATTTCAATTTATTTTCCAGCACATTTTTTGTTTTTATAGCAACACAATACAGTTTATGATGTTCTTCCAACTTGAATCAGGATGCATTGCAGATCACTCTCTCCTTTAGGGGGAAGCAAATTCCAATTTTGGTGCTACATGTATATTGCTCATTATTGACATATATGACCCTGAACATATAGAGCTTCCCAGTGTGGGAAGTCAGCCCCCCCCCAGAGAAGGAAATATTAAAAAGGGCAAAAAAATTATTTCCTCCAAGGATCTTAAAGAAGCAGGAAAGAATGCTCAGTTTTCTTAATAGCCCCAGGTCTCCCTTCCCAAAGCAGAAACCAGTTCTATAGAGATGCAGATGTAAACCATCAGGAAAGTTGGAGCTAGGAGATTAGGAAGACAAAGACCTAAAATTTGCATACCCCACCTGGGACAGGACATGGTAGGATTAACTCACAAAGGCCAAAGGGCACACCCAAACTCAGGTCAGAATACATGACACAGGAAATAGCCTCAAAACAGGAACAGGAAATAACTCCAAACAAAAGGCTCCAGAGAGTATAAAAATCCACTTCCTACATGTGCTCAGTCCTTTTTTCACTTCTCTTGCTGCCAGAACCATCTTCCTGTCTGGCTCTTCTCTCCGATAAACTACAACCTTCTTCCCAAAGCAGTTGCCATGTTTATTCCCAGCTTGGATGAACCAGGATGAAGACTTTTCTTCCAACACCAGTGTCTTGGTTTCTGCAAAGGCAAATCATGTCTTACTAACTTGTTAGAATTCTTTGAGGGTGTAAATAAATACATAGATAAAGGGGCCCCAGTTGATATTGTATATCTTGACTTTCAAAAGGCTTTTGACAAAGTTCCTCACCAAAGGCTCCTAAAAAAGCTCTCCAGCCACGGAATTAGAGGACAGGTCTTGTCTTGGATTGGTAACTGGCTAAATTGTAGGAAGCAAAGGGTGGCAATAAATGGACAATTCTCTGGATGGAAAGAAGTGAGAAGTGGTGTACCCCAAGGTTCAGTTTTGGGACCTTTACTTTTTAATTTATTCATCAATGATCTGGATGTAGAAGTTAATAGTGAGGTAGCCAAGTTTGCTGATGACACTAAATTGTTCTGGGTTGTGAAAACTGAAACTGATTGTCGGGAGCTCCAGAAGGCTCTCTCGAAATTGTGTGAGTGGGCAACAAAGTGGCAAATGCATTTTAACCTAAACAAGTGCAAAGTTATGCACATCGGGGCAAAGAACCCCAATTATACTTACCAACTGATGGGGACCAAACTTTCTGAGACAACCCAAGAAAGGGATCTTGGGGTTTTGGTGGACAGCTCGATGAAGATGTCAACCCAATGCGCAGCAGCAGTAAAAAAAGCAAATTCCATGCTTGGCATGATTAGGAAGGGAATCGAAAATAAGTCAGCAAGTGTTGTATTGCCTCTGTACAAATCGATGGTGAGACCACACTTGGAGTACTGTGTACAGTTCTGGTCACCGCACCTCAAGAAGGATATAATGGAACTGGAAAAGGTGCAAAAAAGGGCAACAAGAATGATCAAGGAAATGGATCGCCTCCCTTATGAAACCAGATTGCAACGCCTTGGTCTCTTCAGCCTTGAAAGACGGCGTTTAAGGGGTGACTTGATCGAAGTGTATAAAATCATGCATGGGATAGAAAAGGTGGATAGAGAAAAATTCTTTTCTCTATCACACAATACCAGGACAAGGGGGCACTCCCTAAAGCTCATAGCTAAGAAAGTGAGGACAAATAAAGGGAAATATTTCTTCACCCAGAGGGTCGTTGATTTATGGAATTCACTTCCAGAAGGGGTCGTGACAGCTGTCAGCCTTGACAGCTTCAAGGCAGGGCTAGATAGATTCATGGATGCAAAGTGTATCGGGGGTTATTAAAACGGATGTCCATGTGCCGCCTCTATGTTGGTTGAGGCAGGCAGGATTCCCTTGAGTACCATTTGTTGGGGGTCAAGGGAAAGGGAGGGTTTTGCCTTCTCTTTCTGCTCAAGATCCCCATGTACAATTGGTGGGCCACTGTGTGACACAGAATGCTGGACTCGATGGGCTTTGGCCTGATTCAGCATGGCTCTTCTTATGTTCTTATGTTCTTATGTCTTCTCTCTTTTACATAATCTGCACAGCAGACTTGATGGATTCTCCCCTTTATTCCTAAAGGGAAAAAATGAAAGTAAAACTAGAATAAATTGTCTAATGAAGAAGTGAAGAAAATCTGGCAGTCAGGATCTTTAAAATTCTAATTTCAGCCTTCCAATTCAGCATGAAAAAAAATACCATTTTTGATGGGAGTTGTAGTCAAACAATTGCAACAGTACTTCCCCCCCCCAACAACTCCTATTCAATGAAATGGAAATAAAATCAAGTCATTTTAATCACTAATTTATACATTATTTTCTATCTTTTGTTACCCTACTGTGTATTTTCTTTATATATATATTTTATTTTCAGATTACTGAGCTTATATTTAGGAAAACCAGTGAAGAACCAGAGCAATTTGAATATGTTGGTGTTGCATGGGAAAAATCCAAACGCAGTCCTGAATAAAGGAAATGCATTTCCCATAAGATAGTGTGATGACACAGAATGCTGGGAGGTTTACTGATAGACAGACTCTTTTTTTGATTTCTCTAAAGTCCATAAATGTTTTTCTTTAACTTCAACAGCTGGAGAAGGTTTGTTTTCTCTGAGATTTGATTGTGTCCTTCTTTGATAGGAGAGACCAAGTAACATATGATAAAAAACACCATGAAAGCTATTGCTAAAGTCCACTATTTGCTAAAAGGTGTGGTTGTGGGTTGGGGGAGGGGAGAACTATTAAAGTGGAACTAGGTTTTTAGAAATCACAGCTTGATTTGGCCTCTGCTAAACAATTTAGCATTCTGCAATACTCAGTTGAAACTCATCTCCTTCCTGCCTTCACTATCCTGACCATAAGCAGGCATGCTCAAGGTTTCCCAGGTATCTGGAACTGGCTTCCTGAATTTTTATTTTGGACAATCTATGTAAGTTATCTCTGAGCTGTTTTGCTGGGGTTTGATTATTATTGCTAATGGCACCTTTAAATGTACACTTCCCTCCTCCCCAGATGTTTATAAATTGAGAGCCTGAAGTAGTTAATATAATTCATAAAAACAGGATCATGAGTTATTTATTATCTTTATTTTTTTAAACAGCTAATGACATGTATGTTAAGAAACCATAAAAACTCCCTTTTTGTGACATCATAATCCCTTAATTCAAAGAGAGATCAAAGCAATAGATATTGATTCAAAAACAAGAGCAGCCTAAAAGCATAAAAATAAAATAATTCCAAACCATTAAATCAACAATAAAACATATTGAGAGCATCAGTAAGAGGTGAAGCACTGTAGAAATCAGAAAATTCTGAAGGTGATAATAAAATATTTTGAGCACAATCCATTAAAAATAAACCAAACCTCTCAGCTCTTTTAAAACCATTTTAAGCAGTCTGAGACAGGCTTAGGTGTGTCTGAGACAGATGAGCATTTCAATATAAGCATCATTTTATTTTTTTTACCCATTTCAACTGTTTTTTTAAAAAAAGACGCCAGCAATTCTTCTGTGGGTGTTTTTGGCCAGGGAGGAAATGCTTTCGTGATGGAAATATGTCCAGAGCTTAAGTGATATGGGTCACACGGGACGTCAGCACCATGGACAGAAGCTTATTTAGATTGCAGCTCCTGAAAATCTTATCTGTGTGTCCACGTGGCCTGCACATGTGCCTTTATCCAAGACTGAACGACACTCCCTCAGCTGGTGTCTGCCAGTTTTCATAGTAAAGAGGATGTAGTAAGGTAAGAAAGGGTCATCTGGACAACTGAAGCAGACTCTGCTGAGGCTACAAAGCTTCTTGGTGTTTTATTAGGTTCATATGTAAACCATGAACCAGGAAAAGCATTCACTGCATAAAGAAAATTATCTGCCCATTTAAGAGCCTTTACCTGTGAGTGTCTAACCCAGGGGTAGGCAACCTTGGCTCTTTTATGACTCGTGGATTTCAACTCCCAGAATTCCTAAGTCAGCACAGCTGGTTCAGGAATTCTGGGTATTGAAGTCCACAAGTCATAAAAGAGCCAAGGTTGCCTACCCCTGGTCTAGTGTTTAAAATTATAACCCTGAGCACTAGAATTGTGTCTTTTGTTTTGTCATTCTAGAGATAACTACTTAGATTATTTTTGAGAACAACATTACAAAGTAGATTTCTCAGAATTGGACATGAAATCTATCTTGTAATGCCCATCTTTTCACCCTAAATACACACAAACTGCAGCTCTCAGAATACCTACAAGCTAGTTAGTTTTTGCTTCTTGGTTATGTGGAACAACTGAACTGTGTGGTCTGTTTGTATTAGAAGCACCCAGGAGACACTCAGGCATTTCAGTGATAGAAGCCAAGGAGATACCCAATTAAACAGTGATGCTGGGAAATGATACCATGGTGATGTTACCATAGGAACCAAGAATGCTTTAGTTAAAGAATCCTAATCATTGTTAGTCTGAATAAGCACAGCTTTTAACAAACAAATATGTGGACACTAGTTTACTTCTGTACACATATACAATACTGCATATGTTTTTCTCAGCAGCAGTAGACCATAGTTAACATGTGGCAGTGGCTCTTTTCGATTATCCATTAGTCTTTGACTCAGCTGAGGCACCGAGTATGATGCATGTTTCAGTCAGTAAATGACAGCTTGGAATAGACTGCAGCAAAATCCAGCCAATCAGAAAGCAGGCGCTCCTTCAGCCATGTGGTGCATGCTTTATTCACAATTTTCAGAAAGGAATTCCTAATGAAGTTCCCGCCCTATTACAATTAACTACTGCAGACTGGAGGCAGGGTGGGGTTCATCTTACTCCATAGCAGAGGAAGCAATAAAGCAAACAAATGATTGTTTTAGGGCAGGGGAGGTGGAATAGAAAGAGGCATCTCCAATCCCCACATTTGTTAGAAGCCTAGTTTGTCGTTCTGGGCACATTTGCCTCTGACATCTGGCTGTGTAAGTGTAAAGTGATATTGCAGGAAAAAGGGAAGATTTTGAGATCCTTAGGGGAGTAAGGTGCTAATAGGAGGAAAGGGATATAATGAGAAGCTTTAAAGAAATGCACAAAACATCATTGAAAAAATAAATAAATAAATAAAGGCCATATTTTTTAAATGTCTCCCCGTGTCTTTCTGTAAAGGTCCCCCCTGCCAAACCAAAAATACAGAAAATATCTGGAGCAAGGGCTATTATCCAGGTCTCTGGAATGGCTAGTCTAAGATAAGAAGCATAGCCTATTTGAGGTACAGTGTAGGTCCCTAAAGAGTGACGGTGATTAATCATTAATGGTACAAAAGGATATCCCAGGGTAGGATAAATGGAGGCAGTTCTGGATAAAGACAGTTATCCACACTGATTCCAGCTTTAGGGACACTCAAGAGAGAGAAGAATATAAAATAATAATAATAAATGTTACATATTTGCATACACACACACACAAATACTACTGTAAAGAATTAGAGTAAAACAGGTGTAAGATCCATTGATTTTGTCATCCTTTACTGTTATTCTCTGATTTCACCTCTGCCTTCCACTGTCAGCTTCAAATTCCCCTCCAGAATGCCTGTTTCAAAGCTAAGTGATGCATTTCCATGGGCTTTGGATATACTGATATTGATTCTGTGCACACTGGCAAGGATGCCAAACAGCAGCATCTTACCTAAGAGTCCAGCAATTTGCAGGATTTAGAATAATCCATGAGAATGTAGAGACATCACATATGAATTGGATAAATGCCACAAACTTCTCTTCTAGGTAACCAACCACTTATGTCGCTTTCAGCACAGCCTTGTAAATACACCTGCAAGAGGTTTTCAGTCTATTCACACATTTGTAATGGACTTGATGCCATTAAAATTTTATATTTAAAAGAGAACCTCAAATCCTATGGCCATTATCCTTAATAAATTAAAATGTGGCATGTATAAGAAAGCAAATAAGTGCCGGGTTCAGCTGTCCACATGACCATAAAATTCCCCAGGTCCCTGTGGGCCAGGTACGCTGGCTCTCAACCTAACTTCCTTCCTGTGGAGATTGAGAAGATAAAGGGAGCCTCTCTAGGATGATGGGCAGGATATTGAGTTGCTTGGAGAAAAATCAGAAGGTCTGACAAAGATAATCATGCAGGTTTCATTGCCAGAGCACAGAAGAGGTTTGTTCTTGCTGTCCTCTAGATTTTTCAGTTCCTCAGTGTAGTAGCCAACAACTCTCAGATTCTCATCCAAATGCTAACCAGATTCAAGCTTAATTTTCAAGCCCAGAAAAAAAACAAAAACAAATAAACAGGGCATTTTCAATTGGTATAATCATTTCTTCCCATTTCAACTGTTGATTAGGTAGAAATAGTCCCATTAGCTGTTGAAAAGGTGCTTTTTCATGAGGCATTTGGACTTTCTTGTTTTTCTTTGAAGATGTTTCGCTTCTCATTCAAGAAGCTTCTTCTGCTCTGACTAGATGGTAGGAATGGAAGGATTTATACTCCTTGTAGACAGCTGGTTATTTGCACTCTTTTAGAGAGTCATTGAGGCCACTTGAAGGTTTGTCTGGGTCCTCAAGGTCACCTAAGTAGGCAAGTGAGTGTGGAGCCTTCTTGGCTGCAAGATGTTTTCTGCCGTGTGTCCCTTCACTGTTGAAGACAGGTGCAGGCTGTTGGGGATGAGTCTGCGTTGTCTGCATGGGAAACTGAAGTGCAAATGGTTCCTGTAGTCTGCGATATTTTCTGGAAATCCGTTCATACTCCCACACCATTTGAAGGGTGTTCATCCCAAAGTGCGTAGTTAAATGACTATGGAGATTCTCAGTCATCCAAGTTATGGTTGTCCCAAAGATGCTTTTTCAGGAGGCAACTGGATTTTCTTGTTTTTTCTTTGAAGACGTTTCGCTTCTCATCCAAGAAACTTCTTCAGCTCTGACTGGATGGTGGGGAATGGAATCCCATTACCTGGATATATTCTTTCTTTACTGGTGCTGTTGTCACTATCCAATGGCCAATTTTTGGATTACATCCATGGACAATAATAAAAAACACATTTACCAAATCTCAGCTCACTTTTAAGAAGGTTTCTGGAGAAACACTTTGTCTATACAGATATAGCTACATTTGTTCCCTTTTGGGGAACTTTATAGAACGCTATTGTAATAGCATTCAGTATCTATAGTAATAGTATTCAGTATCTATTGTAATAGCATTCAGTATCTATCTGTAAAACTCTGATAATAAGTGGAATGAATAAAAGTCTGAGTTTTATTCCAGTTCTAAGTCCAAAAATACTGGTGACCATTCCAAAACTTATACTACTTTGCCAAGTATGCACAAACAAGTTTTGCTTGCATATATTTGATCATTGATTGGATTAGGCACTTATCACCCAGTACTTTGTTGCAATGTGATTATTAGTTCTGCCTTAGTCAGTTGCACAACTGCTTCTAGTCAATTTCATTCTGAGGAGTCCTTGGTGCTCTCTGAACTTGCTTGTTTTCTTGCAGACATTTCGTTACGCAAACTAGGTAATATCATTGGTGCTAGTAAGGAGTAGGATTTGCTCTCAGTTTACATTCTAGTGGATTGCCCTGGGCTGGTCTTAAATAATCTTTGGTTGGGCTATTTACTGTTGGCTTGTTTGGCAGTTCCTTGACTGGGGTATTGTTTACTTGATTGTTGGCCTGATGTTAATCTTAGAATTAATCTATGCTCATCTGGCTGCTGATTGCTGGTGAGGACATGTTTTGCTCTTTTGTTCCCTTTTGGCTTGTTGATTGTTCCTTTTGTCTCTTTTGCATAGTATATAGATATGCCTAGGTGTCTACTAATGGCTAATTTGTGCCAAGCTTCTAGAAACTCCCTTGTGGTTTTTCGACTTGGCCTAGTCTAGGATGATCACACTTCCCAATTGAATCTATGGTTAAATCTATCCATATGTTATGAAATTAAAGAGGTTTCATCATGTCTTCTGACTGGTAGTTGGTGTTCATGGATGGATTCTGCCAGCCTTCTGCCTGTTTGTCCTACATAGCGGCTGTTGCAGTCATTGCCCTGTATGTTGTAGTAGATAACTCCTGCTTTTTCTTCTGGGGTGCTGAGTCTTTTGGTTTACTTAGCATGTTTTGAATTATTTCATCCATTGAATTCATTTAAAATGATTTCATTTTGAATTTCATTCTGCCTTTGTTAATGATAGGCAATACTTCACTCCTTTCATCAAAGAAAGGATTAAGGAAGGCTTTGTTAAGCGAGAGAACTAGTTTTTTGGGGGGTTTGATAATGTAAGGTGGGGCAGTTGGTTCGCGTCATGCTTGCGTGGTCAGGGGCAAATAAAACTCTTATCCCATTTCAGCCTTAATGAGATGCCACTGTGATGGGATGGGATATCAGATTTTGCCTCCTAAATGTTCCTCAGAACAGCCTCCAACTCAACAATCTTTGCTTAACACTAGGTGCCTTCACCACTTCGGTCTGCGCAGATGCACTTGGAAAAAGCTTCTTACCCTGTTTGCTTATAAGTACATTCATACATTTTCACTTACCTCTGTATGACCCAAGATAGTGATTGGGTTTATATATTGTGTCAAGGGATTAGTACAGTATGGTTGAGTATACAATAAAGGGAAAACGTGGCAGAATTACAGGGTTTTGGGTTGTTTTTTTTTTTAGGAAGAAGGTTAAGGGAGTGCTTTGATCATCTCTTGGTGTGTAAACATTGCTTCAGCCTGACTGAGACTGAAATTGCATCCTCACATACATGCAGGTGATCCTACATCTACATGCAAGTGCTCCTTACCAAAAGGCAAGACAAGAAACAATGGCTGGAAACTAACCAAGGAGAGAAGCAATCTAGAACTAAGGAGAAATTTCCTAATGGTGAGAGGCAATCAACCAAAGGAATAGCTTGCCTTCAGAAGTTGTGGGTGCACCATCACTGGAGGCTTTCAAAAAGAGACTGGACAACCATTTGTCTGAAATGGTACAGGGTCTTCTGCTTGAGCAGGGGGTTGGACTAGAAGACCTCAGGGGTCCCTTACAACTCTTATTATTCTATGTTATGCATGCAGCAACAGCAATAGGTTTTCCCAAGACTTGAAATACCCAATCAGGAAAGCCTTTGGCCTGTCTGCTTTTTTTCTGATCAGAAGCCGAAGAGCACTCCAGTTTGTTGGTTAGAGCTATGGGATTCATACCTGATGTGTATAGGGAAGAGAAATAAAACTTGAACACGTTTTCTTACAGGTGTGCAGAAGGGGTTAAAAGAACAGGAGAAGGGGGAGGAGAAAGGAGGAGGAGAAAACAAAGAAAGGAAAACAACACTTCCCTCTTGCATCTTATAGCCTTCAAATCTGATACTTTTATTCAAATATCTCTTTGTCTAAATGCTCAGACCCAAACATGCAAATGCATGCATTATTTTACTTCCACGTCCAAGTAAACCATCACAGAATACAAAAAAATGGGAAACCCCTCCTCCACTGTTCAATCACAGAATTAAACCAGTCAATAAATGTCAGGTGGGACAACTAATCAAGGCTTTCCCAACATTATATTTAAAGATAAAGCCACTGCAGTATAAATGTGTGTGCAAGGGGGGAAAAATGCATGGTTTCTTCTCGATCTAGGGATAAAATAATTTCAATTAGCAGCAGTGCTGATTAAAGTGACTTCCTCCCCATCTGCTATTCTCTCCCAGCCAGGTGCTAGTTTTCTTTCTAAGTACCGGTATGTAGCTTCTGCAGGAGTGGAAAATGCTTTGGGGGGGGGATTTATCCCTCCTGCTGCAATCTGCACTGATCAGAATCAGTCTTTCCCCATTTCCTACAACTGCTTTAGCACTGAAGCACTATCAATCATATCTGGTTTAGCCCTTCCTACCGGTAGTAGCAGTTCAACAAAGCACACTATTCAAATGTACACTTGGAAGGGGCACGGATAATAAAATGGATGCATTTCATCTTGCCTGGGGGCTAGAATAAAGGAGGGTCAGCCTTGTAAGTCAATGGATGGCTTTGCACATTGTGCTAAGGCAGGGGTGTCAAACTCAATTTAATTGAGGGTCGCATCAGCATTGCGATTGCCTTCAGGGGGCTGGGTGGGTGTGGCCAGGGTGGGTGTAGCCTACTGAGTGGGCGTGGATGGAGTGGGTGTGGCGTACTGGGTAGGTGTGGACAGCTCTACATCCTTCTCATCAAGAGTGCCTGTGAGGGCCTGGGCAGGAGTGGGATAGATCTGAGGGTCTCTGGCAGAAGGGGGTGGGACCAGGGCAAGTGCCAAGGCATGGTCCACTGGAGGAGCCTCACTGTTCCCCTCAGGCCATGCGGGGGGGGGGCTTATGGAGCTAAGACTGAATGCGTTTCAGCATAGATGGCCACCACAAAATTGTACATTGGCTCCCAGCTGGCCTGGGCCTGGGCCAAGGCAGAGGGGGCCGTTCCCTCACTGTTTCCAGGATGGCTTCTTGGGCCACATGAAACCGCAGACCGCATCCGGCCCCCGGGCCTTGTGTTTGCCATATCTGTGCTAAGGTATAGTTTGCCTTAATAATAGTGACTTAAATAAAGCCCAATTGGCTGAATCTAATGTATTAAGTCATAATATAGGGCTTACAAGCCAGAATGGCGTGGATATGTCAGGAGAATTTTTCAAAGATATTTTTTAAATCACAAAAAGGTAACTAGCTATCAAAAACGGGAGCACCATTTTTAAAAAAATTTCTCTTGGGGTTCCATGCGTATGTTTATACGTCATTTAAAACCACAATGTCACATTCAGTTTTTTCTTTCTTTCTTTTTTTTTATTAATATAAAATTCTTTTATTAAAACAATCAACATTGAACATAAAAAAAACATATTGTGCAGCAATCATCATGGCACCTGATATACAATACTAGGTATTAGTCACTGAAAACGTCTGAATTAGTAAGCCTTTTTCCCACCCCTCGCGTCTAGCCTCAACTATACTCCTGTTACACTTTGTTTGATTGGTGTTTCTCTTATCTGGTTCCATATTCAGTTTTTTCTTAAGAGTGTACAGTCACAACCCACCTACTGTATTGCTATAGAACTACAATTTGTGGCTTGGCACGATGTGTGAATTTTGCTTTCTCCCAACAAATCATAGCTCTGAACAGCATGTGAACGGAGGTCAGTAGTGTTCTGTATGCAGGTTTCCCCGAATTCTTGTTTGTTTGTTGTATAGGAGAAGCAGCGCTCAGTCGCAGCCCTTCTTTGGCAGCATGGGAGAGTTCCCTGGAGATGGGAAATGATTATGCAGGATTTTCCTGCTCTCCAACCATGCTTTGATGCCTACATTTATGAAGTTGAACTGTCTGAGAAGGGACTCTGCTTCAGTCTGCCGCTTCCTAATCAGGCCCTGAGTGGTGAAAACAAGGGAATTCTCTCTAGGACCTGTCCCAGACAGTCCCTGGGGGAGGAGCAGTCTCCATTCAGCACTTCCTCTCTTGTGTCAGCTAGAGTCAGATAAATATACAACAGCACAAATGCCAGATTAGCCACTAATGCAAAGCCATGCCCTGAACAGCTGGGGAGACTGGAATCCAAAGAGTCTTAGCTTTTCCATTTGCAGTGGGGGAAGGGAGGGATTTCATTAACAGGGAAGGAATTGGGACAGGGCAGCAAGCCTTTGGCTCATTCTTTTATACCACTGCATCTGTTCTGCCTGGATGGTTTACTAGCTGATTGATTTTCTTCCAGTTTCTATTGCTTCCTAGGAACAGGGAAGCCTCCTACAGTGCTGGCGACCAATCTTCCCTGAGCGTAATTTCTTTTAAAATCATTTTTATTCTTCTTGTTTTCATTAACTGAAGACACCCCCCCCAAAAAAAAATGCAGAAAGAAAATAAATGCAAAAGTTGTTGAATAAAAGAAAATAAATAAATAAATAAATGTGGGGTTTGTGATGAAACACTGTGACACTCCTTTCATCATTCTGATGAAGGCAGTGAGAGCCTGAGGATGACATTGTGAATGGATCCAGGAACACGGGCCCTGCATGTACCGTATTCTGAAAAAACAGCCTCATTTCTTACGTATTACAAAATACAAGCTTCCTTAAGTTAAGATTAGCTTCTTGTAATTGCATGGGCATCTCCCTGTAGTTGTTTCAAGAGTAGTACAGAAATAATTGGCTGTTTTCTTTCATCAACATTTTTCTTGGTGACTAAATCTAGTCCTGGGATTTTTCTGGTAATCTCTCATTCAGGTGCTAGCCATGTTCAGCCTTGCTTAACTTTTGAGGGGAAAAAAGAAGCAACGCTTCAGCTCAATTGTTTGCTGAGCAACTGAACAATAACTTGACAAACAGGACATGCTGTATTGATGATATGCACAGATGTCCCACCATTTCAATATATCAATCATTGTTAAGGTCACGGATAAGTTTGCAGATGCAATGAACTCTAAGTTTTTATCAAATACAGATAACGTATGGAAAGCACTAACCCTACAATCTGTATCTAAGATGAGAAAGTACATTAGATTGTTTGGTTTTGACTTAACTGATTACATGACCCTAACTTCTGCAGGTTGCAAATCGTGGGTTACTGCTTAGTTCATCACCACTGCAACTTACTCAATACAAGGGTTCAATATGACGTGTGACATTTGATTTCTATGTGACGTGGGGTGGTTTTTAAAGAGAAGCAGGACATTTTTTCATGCTTCCAACTTCTTAACCCACTTCAAAGCAAGAAATAATTGTTTTCCTCCAAATCCCTTGTCTTGTGTTTATATGTGTGGGAGGAAGGAATCAAAGCAGAATTATTTTCCATCTGGGAGGAAAACAATTAATGGGATCAGAGCTGGGAATTTTAGGGATTACTTAAGGAAAATAATTCTTCTGCCTGGGAGGGCCGGTGGTGAATGCTAGTGAGGCACCAACAACACCCAGTGCTTAAGATGAATCAAAGCTTGGGAAGCCTTGGCCCCACCAGATTGGTTGATCAGTTGCTTCCACTTTGTTGATAATCTGTCAAGCCTCTTGATTCAGGCAACGGCCTTGATATAGTTTTCTAACGTTTTCAAATTGTTTTTGTTGCATGTTAATAGACAGAACCTTTTTTTTCTCCTGTAAACAAAATGTGACTGGCATTGGAAACTTATATTAAATCTCTGTTTACAATAAAATTTAAAATGACTCACAACTCAGAAGGATTCCCCTTCTATTTCCTTCTTCAGAATCTGCTCCATGAATAGCTAATCTCTTCCTGGCTAAACTCGTGTCTGCATTTAGCTGCATCTGAAAAGAGTTTTGTAAGCCTCTAGAGATATGATCATGGTAGCCCAATGGCCATAAACACCCTCTGAAGTGTAAATAACTTGTCCTTAGAGCATTTGTCAGGACAAGAGCAATTAGAGCCTGGAGACAAGAACTTTTAAAAAAGATATCCAAAGAAACCACTCAGTCTTTACCCAAGCATAAAGTGAGGAAAGGGTGTAACAAGAAAATATAAGCTTTTTAAATGCATAGCAATACGGAACAAGTTATAGGTTGGTGCACTATAAAATTGACCCTATCATCTTTCTATTTGCACTAGGAACTGAGCTGTTGGATTTTACTTGGTGATGGCAACTTCAGGACCAGTAAACCAAACTACCATTTCCTTCCCTTCAGTGCAGTTTCTCGTGTCTCCTTTTGGATCTATTTACTTTTTTCTTAACAGGCATCTCTGGTAGAACTCTAATTTTCTCTGCTGCAGGTAATAGCTACAGATAAATATGAGGACAAAGAAAGATTGAAAACAGAGGTATTGATTATATGCCATCAAAATGGTATTGGTTCATAGGAACCACATAGATAAATGTTCACCACTAGAATCTGTCCGTAGCATGTTCTCTCAAGTCTCCCAAATAGCAGGCTCATTGCCACTGTAACTGAGTCCACCCATCTTGTGCTGGTCATCCTCTTCTTTTTCCTTCTGCCTTTCCTAGCATTAGAGCCTTTTCACATGATGTGTTCAAAGTAGGATCATTTGAGCCTGGTTATTTGTGTCTTGAGTGAAAACTCTGGATTCATCTGTTTGATGATCCCTTGGTTTTTGTTTTTCGTTTTGCTATCTGCAGTATTCTCAGCAATCTCTTCCAATACCAACAGAGGTGTGGTGGCTTTGTTATCCACCAACACATAATGCCAGAGTTGGAATCTGCATTCTGATGGATGGACTACATCTCTGAACATTCCTCACCAAGAGCCAAGCTGGCCGATAGTTGTATCATGTTCAGCAACATCGGTGTGGCCACAGTATTCCCCTACTTCTGACATAAAACCATATGTTGGATTTATGAAGTATATTAAGCCATAAGGTGTTTAACTTAAGATTTGTGTGATCTCAGAAATTGTGGTTTCGACATGGCTTAGTGTGTTGTATAAACCTTGTCGGTTATGGCTTATTTGACAATTTATAATTAAGTCAATATGGCTTGGCATGATGTATTAACACCCATCTGCAATTCAGGTCTTATGTACATAAGACCTGAATTGCAGATGGGTGCTAATACATCATGCCAAGTCATATTAACTTAATTTACTTATTTAAAAGTTTTCGGTAGCTGCCCATCATATGCGGCATAACCATAAGAAACTCACAAGCTGCAATAAGGTATCAGTAAAGAAAATATAAAAACCAATCAAAAAGCCTTTCTGGCTTCCCCAAATGCAATACATCCCCACTTGTCCAGAAAGAAACTTGAATACATTTCTGGGCTCCAGCCTCACAAGTTCCAAGGCTAGTGGGAAAAGCCAGGTCATCATTGTTTTTCAGAAAACCAGGGTAGGGGACTGGGAGGGTAGGTGTCCCAAGGGGTAGGGTCCACTGTCTCGGTCCTGCTAGGGGATATGGAATGTACCTATTAAGGGATCTGGAATGTACCCACCCTATCAGGATACCTACTCCAAATGGATATAGAATGCACCTGAAACATGAAAGTTCTGGGAATAGATGCAGACATAAAGAAAGATAATCTTTTATAGAACAAATGCTTTATTGGATTTCAGATTCCAGTGATTGAAAGGACACAACATTTATAAAATTCTCCATAGTTTCAGGTTGGAGAAAGTTTTCAGGGACACAACGGGTGCCTGATATTCTGTTTATTGACACATTCATGGGTTATGAAGTCATACTCAAGTCAGCATGGTCCAGCAATAGAAAATGCAACGCTCAAGGCAGTTTTGGTTCGGTTTCCATGATCCCCAAAAGCACACTGCTTCAACCAAAATTTTGCTATCACTACCTGATGTCATCTCCCACCTTGCCCAACTTTACACTTAGAATTTACTGGGTTGCTTTGCTTATAAAAATGGTCTAGATGATACAGCGAATTTGCTAGTTTGGATAACTCAATGGAATGAGAACGGAGTAAAAAACCCCAAAAGAAAAATATTCCCAATGCATCCTATGGGAGAAGTATTTGGGCAATAGCCTGGAATTCTTCTGATTGCTCCATTCTTAAGTCCTTCTACCTTCTGGTCATTTGAGAATGGTTACTACTGTATTAAGGGGTTGGAAGTAATTCCAAAACCCATATCCACAAGTTTTCTCTATTGTGTTTTACAAGCAACACCATACATAGCTATAGTTTCTCATTCTAAAAAAGTTCTTTAATCCTTAAATCATCTACTTGTTAACCACACACCTATTGCATTCTCTTAATTGCAAACCATGCACCTGGAAACCACAGGGAATTCTGTTGCTCAAAACAGCCAATACTGAGTTAGATGAACCTGTGGTTCAAATCAGCAAAAGTACATTTTGGGTATTAATGGTAACGCCCTACCTATGGTGTTGAGGCTGAAGTGAGAAAGGAACCTGAAGCTGTGACACAAAGCAGAAATCAGAATCAAAGGACAGAGTAGGAAATATGATCAATGAACACATCCAGAATCAGAATTGAGAACAACCCCCAAAATGCAAATTTTGAATGGGCTTTGATTTTGCTCTTACAGCAGCACTATGTTTCTGGGTTCCCAAGGTAAGATCCTGCTAAGCAGTCCAAACAATTTTCTCACAGCTTGACTCTCCAAAATGTTGAATGGTGAAAAGCTACCGTACTTGGTGCTGGATCAATTTCCCATTGATAGGAAATCCCATAACCACCTCCTCTTGGCTTCTTAGCTAATCCCCTCCCCCCTCCAGCTAAACCCTCATAGAATCTCAGTGCTTTAAAAAAGGCTTCAGGTGACCGTTCAGATAGCTGTCATTCATGTACTCTCTCTCTCTTACACACACACATCCTACCAAGCTGATTTTGGTGTACCCATATTGGCCAGCTAGAAGGTGTATTGGGTCAGCTGTGTTGAGAGCTTGCAATAGTGATGATGAACATTACAGCAGACCTGCCGGTGGTTGAATCTCTGGTTCAGGTTAAAATTAGAAAGATGAAATGCTGATAGCATAGATGTGCCTAAGAACTCAAGAAAACCATTTGGGATAGGACCCCCTCCTACAATGGACAGCCTGGACTGAACAGTCAAACCAAGCCTCAAAGGTGCTTCCCTGAGAAGGCTGCCATATGTAACTCACTGGTTCACCATATGGGACGACTTTCCCTTGAGCTGAATTCACCAGTTCTGGACCTCCCTAACCCTAGAAAGAAATGAAATTTAAAGGAAAAACCCTACTGAAACAAACTGTTGATACCATAATGACAATCTTCTCCTGAAAGAACTTTCTGGAAGAAACCCTGCGAGCTGTACATTCTGTGTAATTTGCAGTTTCTATTTTCTCTCATCTTCCGATATATTTGTCTCTTCTCTTTAAAACGGTTGCCTGCTGAAAAGTCATTTTCATTCAACACATAGCAGAAAAAAGCAAATCGGCAAAATAGATTAAAAAAAATGGAGCTGTACAATCATTTAGACACGTCCTAAATGTAGCACACACAGTTACCTTGAAAACTCTCTCCAATTACATCAGCCCTCAGACATCTTTGATTTGAAGGGAGGGCCTTGCTATGACTTGCAAGTTCAGTTAGAGAGCATATGCTGTTCTCTGCAGTTATACCTGCCCTGTGGAGTGACCTCTTCTCCAGCCCCAATAATGATATAATCATTGCATCTTTTAGAATGTATGTTGATATTCTTCAGGTGCTATTTCTTCGTAATTGTTTTAACAGATTATTTCTATAATATGTATTTATGTTATTATAAATCACAGTGGGTTTTTAAAAATAAACAGTAAGTAAATACTTAATTGCTACAAAAAAAGAGAGAGATACTAGCAGCATTTCAGTGCAGTGGGCTGGCATTTGACCTAGATGGAAAGCAAAAAGGTTCCGAAGTAGGTTGGGATCATAGCTCCCTGTTGAAGACTGCAATCACAACAACCCTAGAAGTACCCATATGGGAGGAAGCTACCCTGAATATATTGCTAGTCTTCAGGCAAAGAATAGGATCCATTGACATTTGGGCTCAAATCACTCCAACAATGTTCAAATTAAAGACAGAATGACATGACAGCAGAAGTAGAAACAAGTTATTAATATCAGCATAGGTTTCTAGAATACAAGATGTGGTGACTTTTTTGTAACTTTGGTCTGGACCCAGCTCTCTTATCCTAGCTTAAGCATGATTTTTTTTTTAAAAAAAAATGTGTCAGGTGTATTAAAACACAGGTACCCAAACAGGCAGACTAACTTCAGAAGAGTAACTACTAATAATAGCTCATCTGCACTATAATTAAGAACATGCTTCTGAAACAAAACTGCTCTTTTCTGTTCACCATTTTTCAAGTTTATTATTTGAATTATTTGACAAAATGTCAAAGCCTAAACTTCTGATAATGTTATCCTTCAAAGAGGTATGCAAAAAAGAACAAATAGCATAAATGTCTTACAAAAATAGCAGGCATCCTGCTGTCTTCCATTATGATTTAACACATGCAGAGCCAAAGTTCTGGGATCAAAAACCATTTAAAATCAAAATTATGGAGACTGCATGATGAGGCAAGGTAGTATCTTTTAAATTGAGGGCTTGGTTTCTCTGATTTTTTTTTTTAAATCCAGAACCAGCAATCTTCTCTAAATGATTTTATGTCAAGCTCAAAAATCAGTCTATAAATTCCTAAACCATTTGACTGTTGGTTAAAACATGAGTCAAATTGTTTATTCACTTGTAGTAATTAATCCTATCAGCTAAGTTTTAGCAACTAATCCTATCAGCTAACTAATCACTATGAACTTCTCCATCACAGCAAGAATCCATAAGGGATCTTAACCAGATGGACAGAGAACTTCCATGCTGTTGTGAAAATAAAGAATTCCTCTTAAAATTTCTGCTGCTATAGTTTTGCCTGTTTGATAAGTAAAATGGTGCAGTAGACTCCTTCACGAAAAAACAAAATAAATATCCGAAAATTGTTGACAGTTCCACTTAATAACAGGACATAACAGTTGATCAAATTCCACCTTTTTTTAAAAAAAGGGAGGGGGTTAAAACTGAGAACTTAATAAATCTTTTATGCAGTGCTATCATAGCACTTTATGAAGTGAAAATTGGAAAAGACAAACATCTGCAACAGTGGCAATAAAGAGACCAAAGAAGCAAAGTAACCCAAGCCTGCCACCCTAAAATAATATTAAAGAATAATAAGGCACAGCAGAGACATCTGCCCATCAGCATTCTTCAGAAGATGCCAGCAATTAAGGATTCCAAACTGAAAGCATACTTCTTAGCTGAAGGAGGGGACAAGAAACTATCAATATGTTCTTAATAAATGTACCATTTTTTTATTAGGTGCAATTTGAAAGAGGACCAGGATGCCAGTAGGAAACATTCTGAATTACTTTTAGTATCAGAAATTAGAAGACAATTAAAAATAGGTCCCACTTTGATTGCCTCTTTAAATGACCTCAGTTACAGAGGATTACATGCCAAACAATAAAGCTGGTGGGCAAGGAATTTGTTGCTTTATCAACAATTACATTTGCAGACATTTTAGTAATTAAATCATTTTTTTTAAACTGCGATTTGTTAAAGCCAGATCTTAAGAACACACAGAGCATGTCCTTGCCTAAAAGGGCTCTGGAATAAGATGGACTGCAATTCAATATCAAATCCCATTAGCAAGTCTGGGATCTCCTGCCAACACAGCCATTTAGGAAATCATCAGCCAACTATTAATGCCTCCTCCATCCTGAAGTAAAGCCTCAGCATGAATTGCTATTGCTAGCATCCCTTTTCACTGGTTTTCATAGATCCAATGCATTTAGCATTCTCTCCTAGTACAGCTGAATCTCTCAATGATTGAACAGTTCTGAAGTTCTGTTTAGACGCATTCCGTTTATCTCTTTTAAATATACAATATAAAACAATATGCTATTGTACATTTGAGCAACATTGGCACAAACATCCCATAAGTCAGACATTGTTCTGTTACATTCAAACACCATGAGATGGCTTGATTTTTTTTTTTCAGCTTCAAGAATGTGCAAATGTCTACACTAGGTCTAAGAGGCTAGCACCATGGACAGCTCCCAGCCTCTGCTTTAGATGGGAGGCAGTGGGGGCAGGATGGAGAGAACAGGTCAAGTGGAGCATTGGAAGGATAGCAGCAGAGCTTCCACAGCACTTATTTTCAATGTTGGGGGTGGATATATACACCTCCCCCCTCCCCTGTGCCAAGATGAAAAGAAAGGAAAATTACAAAAGGCAAGTGACTTGCAGTAATGGTCTTTTATGACCATTATCTATTTTTTTTTAAGAACCATTATGGCAGAGCTCCATCAGCAGGAATGACAAATACATGCAGGGATTTCTTTAACTGGGGTAGGTGGAGGGGAATAAATACCCTGGCTGTACTGTGATTCACAGTAGCAGCAGGGAGACCCAAACCGTAAGATAGGCAGGTTGGGCTTTCTCGAACAAGGGCATAGCCAAGGTTTTTTCTTCCGCACGAGTCAGAACCTTGCCGATAAATAATGCCTCAGGCTGATCCATTAATATGTTCAGGGATTCTCCCATTTGGAAGAAGAGAAAAGGACACTCTCCCCCGCTGCATATGCAAGGCCCTAAATGCATCCTCCTTGTCCATGGCACCTTGCTGTGATAGCAAAGACTGATTCTGCTCATAGATGAAAGATACAATGTCATGGACCAAACCATCCCATCTTACCTATTCTCAAATCATCTAGTTGTTGCAGTTGTGAAAAGGGCCTGATGTAATTCTGGGTGTGCCCCCCAATGGAGTGTTGAAAGGTTGGCTGTAGCAAACCTTCTCCATCCCCAAACACAGACCAAAGTCTACCAAAGGCTTGTAGGGCAGGAGAGAGAATGGGAAGCAGTTCCATGATGCTACCTGTACAAAAGAGGATGACTAAGGGCTATGCCCCCCCCCCGCAGCTCCCCAATCCTCACCCCTGGTTTTATTCCTCCAGGAGAAGCCCTAGTTGAGTCAAGCCTTTGGGTGAGAAGGGGATGAAGAGGCGAGATATATCTAGAAGGTTAGGGGGTGCTGTGGAGGGCCCCCCTGAATTTCCTAACGGTCCAAGCTTATAGTCCAGTGTTTGTTGGTGCTGGAGGAGTCCTTTGTGGACCCCCCCTCGCCTTCATTCTTGAGGTCCTGGAAGACCTGCGTGAAGAAGTGCGGGTCAGAGTTGATCTGCAACATCTTGGTGCTCAGGCCCTGGATGATGGAGAGGCAGCGGTCCCAAAAGCGCTCCTTGTCACCCTCAACCAGAAAGGGCTTAAGCGGGTAGGAGATTTCATTGCCCATATAGGAGTAGGCCAGGTAGAGGCAAGTGAGGAAGGAGGCTTGAAGCTCCGCCTGGCTGCCAATCTGGTCGCCTTGCAGCGCCTCGCGACACAGCAAGTACACAAAGACAAGGTTGGCGGGGGTGATGAAGCCTTGGTCCTGCCAGCCCTGGAGCAGGAGCGAGCGATCCACGCTGCGGAACCAGCCGATGAGCTCGCCAGGGCTCAGGTCCTTGAGCCTGTAGCATCGGCGGCACACGAAGTCCCCGAGGCAGCGGAGGAGCTCGCCCGTGGAAGCCTGCACGATCACTCTCCGCGGGGAGCCGGCGGCCGAGCGGTTGCTGGGCAGCGGCGGGGGCGGCGGCGGTTTTCCGTTGTCTTGGACAGAGACGGGCACAGTGGGCACCGGAACAGCCAAGGGACCCTGTTTGGCGCCGTCCGGCTGGGACTTGCGCACGTTCTCGCGGTTGCGTTGCTGCACCAAAGGATCAGACGCGCCTCCGGAGCCCGGCTTGGGCGTCACCTTCTTCGTGTTCTTCTTCTTTTTGGCAGAGGCGGCCACCAGGCGTTTCCAGGTGAGGGCAGAAATCAACACGCCGGGCCGCTTCAAGCGGCTCTCGCCTTTGCCGTGAGCCCTGCCCGGAGCCGCCTTCTCGCCGAGGACCCCATTGCTGCCCTTCCCAGACCCGCCGGGAGACAGGGATAGCACTGTACCCATCCTGCAGGCGGCGGCGGCGGCGGCGGCGGCTTCACCAGCTGCTGCTTTACGAGACTGTCCTTACAGCTTCTGCCCAGACGCGCCCCGCACACCGGCCATGGGCTGGGGCGGGACGCAGTGGCTGCGCCGGCGCCTTGAGGCTGAGCTTCGAGAGAAACCCGAAGGAGCCGCAGCGAAACACACCAGGCGGGAGAAGTCGGGTCAACCGGCGTCCAGGAGCGGCGTTCTTCGAACTCGCTGCAGCTCCGAGCGAAGCCCGCCGTGCCCCGCCCCGCCTCTGTATGAATAGCCAATCCCAAGCCTCTCCTGCTTTTCCCTGGGAGCCAATGGCCGCGAGGCATAGCCGCCCCCCCTCCCCTCCCCGCCGATCCGATGCCGCTTCCTTTTCTCCTGGGGAACGTCTCTCTTCCGGGTGGGGGGGGGGCTTCCAAATAAAAATAGGAAAGGGAAGCTCGGCTCTTGCCAGGCCCCGTCCTTCCCCCACTTAACTTCATTCATCTGCTCTTAGAGCAAGGGCGTGACCTACAAGGCTCGCGGAGGCCACGTCCAGCTCTCCAGAAATGGATGTCCTGCGTCTCCTGTTATCCCTGGCTATTGATTGCATTGCGCATCCGGGTGGTTAAATAATCTTCATTCCTGATACAAAATGTTAAGACGACGCGCAGACAGGTGCTTTTCCTAAATAATATCTTGGCTTTGCATAGCCAGGACTAGGAAAGAAGGCTTTTGTAAAAAAAAAAAAAAAAACAACGCCATGCTTTAGGATTAGAGGTCATTCAGCCTGCTCTCTTCCCTCGTCCCCTTCTAAGGAGGATCTCCATGCTTCTATGGCAGGTCTTCCCTAAGCATGACCCCTGCATCTGCTCCATTTGAATCCTATAATCCCATAGCTATGTTGTTTTAGGATTCTGAGAGTGGACGTCAAGCCAAGGGATCTTTTTTGTGCACAGGGCAGAAAGCAATTAAAAGTTAACCAGCATCTTAAAGGTCAGCAGAATGCAAATGAGTAAAAATAGATATAGTCTTGAGTTTTCCACCTAATCTCTGTCATGAGATTGGCAACTCTTAAGGTTGACTCCTCCTAGAGTACATTCAGTAGGTAAGAAATGAGCAATGCAGAAATAATGCAATGGCCGCAAGTTTTTGTTTGGTCTCTGGTGCAGGTTTCATACTAGGGCGTGTCCAGACCATGCAGCATAATATGAGGAGAACACTGTCCGGAGGCTATTTTGATGCCTCATCCAGATCACCAGAGCTCTGTAGTAGCAGTGTTAGATAAGCGTGGGAATATATTTGAAATTGTTTGCTTTCATCCAGGCCAGGGTTTCTTCTAGAGGCATTATTTCTGCATCTGAATTGAAATTACCTGAAAAACTTAATTGGGTGCGACTAACATATTGATAGCAGTTCAAACCTACGCTAAACTGACAATATATACTTTAAATATAAATCACATTGATGCTTGCTAGATTCTATAGAACAGTCCTACAGAATCAAGCAGACACCACTACTCTGTGCGTAAGGGTGGTACCCACATTTGCTCTTGCTGAATTTCATTTAGAATCAATACAATCAATGGTGTATGATGCTAAAAGGTGTAGTTCAGGATCAATGAAGAGCCATAGGTTGTCAATTGTTACGTATCAATATCAATTGTTAAGCTTGGATTATCTCATAAAAGTGTGTGTTTTTGTGTGGGGATCCATGGTTCAACAGATAATAATAACAATAATAATAATAATAATAATAATAATAATAATAATAATAACAATAAAGTTGAAAGGGACCTTGGAGGTCATCGAGTCCAACCCCCTGCTCAGGCAGGAACCCCACACCATTTCAGACAAATGGCTGTCCAGTCTCTTCTTAAACACTTCCAGTGTTGGAGCATTCACTGCTTCTGGAGGCAGGTTGTTCCACTGGTTAATTGTTCTAACTGTCAGGAAGTTTCTCCTTAGTTCTAAGTTGCTTCTCTCCTTGATCAGTTTCCATCCATTGCTTCTCGTCCTGCCTGATTGAGAAGTTCACCAAGATCAATGGGAGCAAGCTTCTATATTGACCCAGACATGTTGCATATTTATTTTGAAGCAAGTTGCCTGTAGCAGATTATCTGCACGGTGTCTGGCCTTTTCCAAATAGCCAAGTAGCTAATCTCTTAGGATAAATATAATCTTACAGCAAGTTTTAGCTTGCTTTAGATGTTTATCTCAAGCTTCTGTCTGTCTTCCATTGGTTGAATCTCTGTTTTGCAGTATATTAATCACATTCTTATTGTACCCTTGATGTTGGTGCCAACATGGATTTGAGATTCAAGTAATAAAGCCTTTATTCTACAATCTCTCAGGATCAGATCCTATCTCAGGGTGACCCTACACTCTTCTTGGTAAGAGGGGAAGAAGGAAGATGACCATTGCCATTTACCAGTTACAATGTTTCACAACGATCTATCTCCTAAAAGAGCCTCCTCTCTAATCTACAGCATCTAGGAATTAGTGCATAAAAACCATTGCGTGAGAAAATGAAAAGCCAAGAATAGAAAGCTTTATTGGACTAAGAAACTGGTGTAGAAATACATGAATCTTCTATATAACTCTTGATTTGATATTTTTATTTGATGACAGATTCCACAAAAAAAGTGCATACAGGAGTCCCAGTACATTTTTTTTTGGTCTACTAAAAGATGCATCTCTGTGCATTTTTTTTTAATTTCTCCTTTGGATCAAGCCAGGAAATAAGGTGCAACGTGGGGAAACAAACTGATGTCCAAATAGACATTTGCAACGGCTCTTGATGATAGGAGATATTACGAAAATAAATCCTGCGTGGCCAAAGACTTGGACTGGTTTCAACTAGTTGACAAGGTTTAAAAAACACATTAACCTGCATTGATGGCTGAGAAAGCCTGGATGAAATACCTCAGATCTTTTGATAAGGACAGTGGAGTGTATGGGGGTGTTTGGGAGCCTTGAACAAGGAGGGGATAGATAGTGTGCCTGGATAACCCAAGGTATGGCTTTACTAAAGTTAAAAAAAAGTCTATTTTGCAAATATTTCTCAGTCAGCTGTTAACTGCCACCACTAATTATGTAATTAGAGTAGAGCTACATAAGGTTTATTTTAGCCTTTGTACAAATAATAGGTGGAGTGAATTTATCTTGGGACTGTTCTACTTCAGGCTTTGCTTCTATAATGGAATAATCTTCATTCATTCAGATAGCACACTAATATGGCAGGGATAAGGCGAGGCAAGGGCTCTTCTGAAATCTAATGCTACTGTTTTAACCAGGCTTCTTTCTAAAAGTTCCTTCCTTAAAGATAGAATGGTAGCTTAAATACAGGAAGCCAGTATTTTTGTATTCGAAAGGCTCCAGATACGGATAATCATTTCTTCTTCCCTCTGACTGAAATGCCAGAAGAGCTCATTCATAAATGCACTAACCGCAGCTGGCAAGCAACGTGAATCAATCTACTCCACGAAGTACATGTGAAATAAGGGGATTTGCCACTGTAGGATAGAATGATGGCTACTAACTGAAGGGTTTAAAAGGGATATCATAAAAATGGTATGCTTCTGAATTCCAACAGCTGCACAGAAGGCTTTGTGGGCTCACATTTCTTCCGAATCAAACTTGCTTAGGCCCCAGCCAGGCTGTTCCCCATGTTCTTATGTTTTCCTGGGATCATTAAGCTTTTTACAAGTGTTTTCCCTTTTGAGACTGCATCCTGCTCATGTTTATTTCAAAGTCAATTCCACCAAAATCAGTGGGATTTACTCCTGAATAAACACCCAGAAGTTCCTAATTGCTCTAGCTCTAAAGAAAAGATCTGAGGGCAGGAAACAATATCAGATTGGAAACCAGACTTTTAAAAGAGAGAAATTGCACTACCGACAATGTATTATCTCACACATAGAACACAGAAGGAACAAATTTCTGAGGAACAGTTTCATTTAAGTCATTAATACTTCCGTCTTTCTTTTCTATAGCAACCGCAATACATTCGTGCATTTCATATTGGAGCAGTGCACGTATGATTTGATAATATAGGCCAGTGAAATACACTGTAAAATGTTGGGAGAATGAACAGACATTAGATCTGCATTCAGCTCCAGAATTACTTCGCAGTCTCCAAAGCCTTCTCTCATCATGCCACTGAAGTTCAGACAAACGTTTGCCATTTTCAGGCCGGAAACCAAATAAAAGAAAGCATTGCAAACTCAAACAGAAAATCCCCCCCCTTACTTTGCACTATGGTACATTTCTTCAGTATAACAGCTTAAGGGGGGACAACTGCCAGCCAGCACAAACTTGCCTCCTCCCTCGTTAAATAAATAGGATGAACTGCAGATCATTATTTAATGTTTCTTCCAGCTTGCTTGTCAATTTTTGGCCATATAGATGCTATTACTCTGTCATATATCTCATGCAGCATAGCCAATAGGAAGAATTTATGGAAGTTACATTAGGGCCACCAGATGTAGATTGCAAATCTCCATGTGATCACTAGATGGAAGCAAAAGATTTTAGCATTATCTCTCTGGTTCCCTCTCCTGGCTCTACAGATATGTGTAAGTCAGACCTGTATCTCTTAACATGCATCTGATGGCCCTAAGATAAAATCAATCATTTAGAGCAGAGGTCTTCAAACTTGGCTCTTTTATGACTTGTGGACTTCAACTCCCAGAATTGTTCAGCCAGGCACGCTGGCTGAGGAATTCTGGGAGTTGAAGTCCACGAGTCATAAAAGGGCCAAGTTTGAAGACCCCTGATTTAGAGAGTAATAATCCCTGCTTTATGCAATTGCAGGTCCTGATTGGTTGCTGTAATTTGTCAGTTTACTTTTGCTTGTAAATGTAATTGAATATATGTCAGACTATCACATCCAGAGCCTTTAGCTCCGAAAAGACCACTAACTTGGTCCCATCAAGGAAAAAGGTGCTAACTTTGATTAGGAGGATTCTCTGCTTGGGACAGAGGTTGTGTGGAATAGGACTTGAAGGACATCAATAAAATGATGTTTACCTTTCTGGAACTACTATCAGATCCTTAGTCTTATCCCACTTTAATTGATAAACATAAAAAGGAATGCATCTGACTTATATGTATTTCTTGTGCCTTAGAAGCAGCACAGGAACTCTACTGCTTAATGTTCTTCATAGCAAAAGCCAAGAGTCTTTCAATTGCTTAAAATCCGATGTGGTTGTGATGATACACAATTTACTGGATCACAGTCTACCAAAAATCCCAATTAGGATTCTCTCTATAATGTATACTGAAGATCTTTGCGGTCATCTAGGGCTAATTTGGATTATGCAGTCCACATCATGATGCTCGACTGCCCGACTGCCCTTTAAACAATTTCCTCAGCCCCAATCCCACCTTAATCTTTTTTTAATAGTTTCAATTTTGATTAAGGTTGATGGGGCAGATGGGATTTGAGATAGCGAGAAGGAATCACTTGTTCCATTCCATTCATTTGTTTTTGAAATCACTCTGCTTTTGAGATTAAAAGAACATTTCATCTTCTTCAAAACACCTTCCCCCACAAGTCCTTCTTTCTTATTTGGGGAAATTAAGCCTCCATGTGTGGTATATCGGATGTGACAGCATGATTATGTACAGGATCCATGCTCTGATGCGTTATGTGGAGCAAACCTTTTCTCTTTGATTTTGCTTCTGTGCTTCTCCCCCTCCTCCCCTTCCCCATTAGGGCTAGCTGGGAACATTCCTTAAACAATACTCCCTCCCCCATAAAACCCCACTGAGTAAGCAATGACTTGGAGAGCAAGATCAGCTAGAGCAAGGTTAGTCATAGAGGGAGGGCAGTGCCAAGGTCTGCTATTGTAAAAAGGGCTGATTTATGTCTGTGACTTCAGTGGTGCTACCTGATGGCACTTGAGCAGGCAAAGCTAATTTATTCAAGATCTCCCACTAGGTATTAATGTGCAGTGACTAAGCATTAAATCTACTCTGAGCAGCAACCCTACATATGACCACTTCGCCTCAGATGGCCCAGTGTATGCTTCTTACTTTTCCTTTATGTTGGGCATGGGGCGTAGCTGTAATATTTCCAGTGGTGAAGGACCATGTCACAGGTTGGCACTGCCACAGAGAGAGAGTTGCTGCCCTTGGCCATCGTGGTGACTGGAGCTATGAACCACATGAATGATAGTATACCAAATGGACAGCCAAATCTCAGGCATGGCTTTATGGTCACCTACAGTGAGCTTAAATTTGCAAATGGACAGTTTGTTGGTATGTGCTCACCGATAGGATTGGATTGTTTAGAATGATCCTGGTCTGGAGGATGCTGCAGTGCAGTCTGCAACTTCCGAGAGATGAAGAAGGAAGGAGGGTTTTAGAAGAGGAGACAAAATGGAGAGCTATGAGAATGCTTTTTCTAAACCTATTATTTAATGAAGAATTCTAAGTTACAAGCCTACTCTGGGTTCTTAAGAACTCAGTAAGAAAGAACACAACAGGAACTATCATCAGGAACATCTCAATTGCTCCCACCAGCACTTTAGTGGATAAGTATTGTAAGTTATTTCCACTGGAAGGGGAAATAATTGTGGAATTAAACTAGATAACATCATCGATATGAGGTGATGTGGTCATCAACAATGATGATGTTACCTAGTTTGGTAATGAAACATCTGCAAGAAAACAACCAAGCTCAGAGAGCACCAGGGACCCCACAGTTCAAGTCTGACTTGTTATAATTATTCTCTTCTATACATAGTTGTTTGACAGCATCCCAAAACCTGATCCCTTGGCAAGCATTTTCAGCTATATTTCTCTGTTCCCACACTTGTGAATAAGAGACTTTGTGTACCTGAGTTATCTTCTTTGTGATGAAGTTCTTAAATCGAGAGATGGTCACACTGAACCAGCCTTGCCTTTTATTCTTTTCTTAGAAAAATCCTTGGATGAACTTTTCGAGAGGTTGAGTTCTGAGACTCAGCAGCCTGACTTCACCTGGAATGTTGCAGTAGCTGAAGGTTGACAATCTACACTGACAATTTCCCCTAGGACAGCGGTTCTCAACCTGTGGGTCGCGACCCCATTTGGGGTCGAACGACCGTTTCACGGGGGTCGCCAACCACCGCAGTCTGCCATTTTTTTCCCCATTTCCCCTTGGCCGTCGCGTGCGCCGCGCATGCGCAATTTGGCCCGGTGTGCGTGCACCGTGCATGCGCGGTTTGGCCCGGCGTGCTGCACATGCGTGGTTTGGGCCGTCGCGCGCGCCGCGCATGCACAGTTCAGCCCATCACGCCACGCATGCACGGTTCGGCCCATCACGCCACGCATGTGCGGCTTGGGCTGTCACGCACGTGCCGCGCATGCACGATTCGGCCCGTCGCGCCGCACATGCGCGGTTCAGGCCGTTGCGCCACGCATGCGCCGCGCAGGTCGGGGTCGCGCCACACATGGGCGGCGCAGGTTGGGTCTCAGCCTGAAAAAGGTTGAGAACCGCTGCGCTAGGAGAAAAACTTCTTAGTTATGGAAGTGGCTCAAGTAGAGTAGAAATGACTAGACCAGGATGCTATTGGAGTTTATATCTTTGGTGCTTACTGACTTTCTATCTGGAGAGAGTGAGAGAAGGATGAGAAAGTAGGTGACCACAAACACTTATCTGCCTTTTTTAGGCACCTGCCTTCCCTTACGTTAATCCTAAAATTATTTTATCCAGGATATTTTCAAAACTATGGGATATCTGCTCATTGAACCTTATGTGAAATTGTTGGTGGGCAGAGTTGAGCTTTTGAACTAGATCTAAGAAATTGGAGGAGAGACTTTGTGATTTCTTATCCTGTTTCTTGAGCAAACCTTTTTGGAAAGGGAAAATAAAAGAAGGAAATTAAAATATTTAATGGGGCGGGGAGAGAAAGAGAGATGCATTAAGGGTTAAAATCCAAGGGGTTTCACCTTTGCAATATTTTCCATATCTCTCTTCCTCCTCTGACCCCAGTGTGCTGCTGGACTTGGCCAGGCATTTTCTCAAGCTCCATTGACTCAGCAATTGCTCCAGCATACCACCCGTCCATCCAATCTTCTCAGCCTTCCTCCCTTGACTCTGACATTGTTCTATCTAACATGTTGCCTGACCCCAGTCAAGTGTTCCCAATGTCTTCTCCCTCCCTCTTCTTTTATCAGGGACTCAAAAATAAAGTGTGTGGGGTAGTCCACCCACATGCCCAAACATGTTAACACCTTCCTTCTCTCGTCCAAATATCCAAAAATACAAAGGATGCTCATTTTTTAGGAGAAGCAGTGACCACTGTCCAAACTACTTCCCCAAATAATGGACAAGCCTGTTCTTTCAGGGTGCTGTCCAGATGAAAATGTTCTCTGTAGTAGCCTCTTAACCCATGTTCTGCTAATCCTAAGGTAGCCTCTTAACCCATGTTCTGCTAATCCTAAGATTTATTGAATCTCTAATCTGCAGTCCATGCTAACTCCTGCTGCACTAATGCAGATTCATGGGACTTGGGAGATCAAACAAGGGCTTTCTGAGTTAGCATTCAAAGTAGCTTTGGAGCAGGAGGAAGTTTTTGACCTCACTAGAGATGTTCTTGAGTATAGAGGGGAAAAATGAGTGCCTGAAGCTAAATAGATGAAGATCTGAGAAAAGTAGGCCCTTGCACTGCTGAGACTCAAAGCAACAGGACATTCTGGGGGAGAACCAAGCAAAAGGCTTGGGGCTGGGGGAAGGAGGAAGGAGGACTGTTAAAGCCAGCTCAGATAAGCCACACTGACACTTCCAGAATATCTAGTCAGAGCATCAGAAAGATTGCAACTGTCTCCATGAGCTTTGCCAACAATGGTCAAAGTTGGAAACACATAAAAGGACTCCTATCTTGGATCTGGCAATTTTGGAGCAACTTCTATCCCTTCCCCAGTAGAGGAAGAAGTGTATGAGAGATGATGGGCCAGTGGCCAGTTCTCTGGCTGTTGTCCTGGCAGAATCCAGGATGTTATCTAATGATTTGGTCTGGTTCATATGAAGTGGTTATGGAAAGTCACACCACAGGACAACATAACTGAGCCAAACTATACATATCTCAATTCCAAAGGACATCCAGTGCTTCAATCTAACGTTCAGGGGGATGCCAGGTCTTCAAGGCTGTAGAGAAGGTACACCGGAATGGGGCCACTTGGATTTTAGGAGACCCAAAAGGCAGGCACTGTGGCAGAGAAGGCACCTTTCCTAGAATTACTTGTATTTCCCCCCCTTCATTTAATTCCCAACATCGTGTGATTTTAGTCTTCTATGCGCACCAGAGCTGGATGTCTTATGACTTATGAGCAATTTTTAAATCAACATTCAGGAGGAGTCTCAGAGGCATTTCACAAACACACACACACACACACACACACACACACACGAGTGAAAAGAAAAGAGTCTGAGAAAAGCAGTTAACTCTGTTCATTGCTTAACATTGAAAATAATCGAACAAATGCTTTTTTTAACTGAAGAAGTCTATGCTTCCATTTGAGGAAAACAAGGAGTAGAAAGCCACTTGTAGGAGATGACCAGGCTGAGCCTGAGGGAGGGGTCAAACGCATTATCAGTCATGAGTCCCTGCGCCCACAAGTCCAGTCCACCTTGAATTCTTTTGTTAACTCCCGCTAACTTCCCTTAACCATTAGTAGTTTAGATTCTTCTAGTGAGCTTAAGTTTGCAATAAATCTTTATACCCATTTGAACTGCCTGAATCTCCTGATTTTCCCAGGCTTGATACCACTTGGGTCAAGGGGCCGTAATTAACCTTTTGGGCAGAGATGTCATATATGCACAGAATGAAAGAAGATAAGACACTCCATGGAGTCAGTGGCAAGGATAAAGCTAAACTATTCATAAATTGGACTGATTAATCCTGACAATGACAGTGCTGTTATTGACAGTGCAATCTCCTCCTCCTCCTCCTCCTCCTCCTCCTCCTCTTCTTCTTCTTCTTCTTCTTCTTCTTCTTCTTCTTCTTCTTCTTCTTCCTCTTCTTCTTCTTCTTCTTCTTCCTCCTCCTCTCCTTCTCCTTCTCCTTCTCCTTCTCCTTCTCCTTCTCCTTCTCCTTCTTCTTCCTCTTCCTCCTCTTCTTCTTCTTCTTCTTCTTCTTCTTCTTCTTCTTCTTCTTCTTCTTCTTCTTCTTCTTCTTCTTCTTCTTCTTCTTCTTCTTCTTCTTCTTCTTCTTCTGCTTCTGCTTCTGCTTCTGCTTCTGCTTCTGCTTCTGCTTCTTCTTCTGCTTCCACCTTATTGGCCTCTCCAGATATCTTGGCATGTATATATCCCAAATATCCCCTCCAAAATAAAAAATTAAAAGGAGAGGGGCCCTTTTTCTCTATGCACCTCCTCCCTCAAATTATTGTCAAAACCTAATTTAGAGAACACCCCCAGGCAGAATCAGGCATAGCAGAAAAAGCAGGAAGAACATCAGCAAAGGAGAAGGCTTTTTCATTTGATAAGGAAAAGCCTCAAATAATGTTATCCAGATTCAAACGCAGAGTTTGTAGAATTCCAAGAAGATTTTGCTACTCTATTAGGAAAACAAATGTAATGTTCCACTATTGCAGGCATTGCAAAAATATGCCAGATAATAATTTATTCATCCTATCACAGCATTTTTGGAATGGGATATCCTTCTTATGCACGGACTATAAATCTAGAATCCTTAGTAAGGGCCACAGTTGCTAGGGAATTCTGGGAGTTGAAGTCCACATATCTGGAGGGTTGCCAGTTTGTGGATAAACTAAAGTTACACGTTATTATATTATTTAACATTTTTATGTCACCAATCATCTTAGAATTCTAGATATAAGAACAGTAAAATCTCTGACTGACTAAACTAACAGAAAAAGTCTATAAGAACAAAATTATACTATCAAAGTCTTCCAAAAGTTAAAGTCTTCACCCACTGCCAGAAGTTTATTAATAAGGGAAATAAAATTCCCCCTTGGAAAGGAACACACAGTTGAGAGCAGCCACTGAAACATCCCATCTCTCTTGATCAAGACACAGCTGGATGGATCAAAGGCTGAAGCAATCAGGAACAAGTGTCACTTCCGAATCCATTTCAAAGGAAGCCATCCATACATCTGAATCCCTGAATAACATTAATTCTCTAAGCTGCCTACAGAGCAATTAAGAGTGTTAAAAAAAACACAACAATAAAGACAAGCAAAAAATAGCTTCAGCAACAGAAATAATTACAACATGAACATCATTTTTTTCCATGGTACGGTTTATATTTGGAACACATTGTCTTTGGTGCTGGTGGGCTTCCTCTTGATTGCCATCTAGAAGGGGCTGAAATCATGTATTTTGATCTGGCACTTTAGGGGGGGGGTTTGTTTTGTTTTATGCTACTGGTTTCTATCATTATATTTTTGTAAACCATATTCTACCTTCGTAGGCCTTTGAGCTTTGCTTTGCGAAGACTGTCCATAATCCAGATGTTGCAGAAGTAATCCTTGGCTTACAACCATTTGCTTATTGACTATCTGAAGTTGCAAAAGCATTTTTAAAAACCGACTTACATCCTTTTTTTAAAACTTATGATCATTGCAGCATCTCAAAATTCAGGCACTTGGCAGCTGGCCTGTATTTATGACGGTTGCCCTGTCTCAGGGGTTACGTGATCACCATTTGTAACCTTCCTAGCTGACTTCCAAGAAGCAAAGTCAACAGTTCACTTAAGGACCACATGGTTTGCTTAACACCTGCGGCAAAAATATCATAAAACGAGGCACCACTTAGCAGCAGAAATTTTGAGCTCAGTTGAGGTCATAAGTCAAGGACTACCTGAATTAATGCCTTCTCAGTACTTTTCAAGCAAAAATCGAAAGAAAAGCATGGGAAACATAATGACAAAGCAGAAAACGAAAGTTATCCCAAGTGAAAGCAAATATCCCCCCTTCCCACCTGCAGAAGGGCAGGCCCCAAAACAAAAGCACAAGAGTATATATGCAAGGAAAACAGTGTGGGTTTGGGGACCTGACAGTATTGTTTCAGTGAAGGCTTTTTTAGGGAACAGCTGGGCAGGCTTTAACTGCCTAACACAGGCATGTCAAACTGCCGGCCCTTGGGCCACATGCATCACGCCGAAACCATGCCCACCCCATGGCCAGCAATGGGGAAAAAGTCCCGATACGTCACGCGATGTCACAAGATTGACATACCTGGCCCAACAGGTAATGCTAAATATGCCTGTGCTGGTCAGAGTATATAGCTATCTGGTTAGAGCAGGGGTTCTCAACCTTGGCAACTTTAAGACTTGTGGACTTCAACTCCCAGAATTCCTCAGCCAGCAAGCTGGCTGAGGAATTCTGGGAGTTGAAGTCCACAAGTCTTAAAGTTGCCAAGGTTGAGAACCCCTGGGTTAGAGTATATAGCTAGCTTAGGAATTAAGAACTATCCCCTTAAGGGAAAGCCTTCTGGGTAATGTAATTTATGTTACTTGGTCACATCTTGACCACTGGGAGATCTTGTGTTTTATTATGGGATATCCTGGTTACATGCCAATCAGCAAGGTCTCTTTGAAGTCCAGTCAGGAGGACTGTTTGCTTCATTAGTATGGAAGAAACTATTCTTTTTTTTTTTTTTTGGAAGAAACTATTCTTGATGGGTCCAGATTATGATTTGTATTTCAGAAGACGCTCTGCAGTAACTGTAAGTTAATGTCTTGAGGATGCCTGATGAATTAAAGTAATTTGCATGAAACCCTTCCGTGAAGTTAATCTGCCTGTATCAAGCAAGATTAAGCAAGTTCCCTGCTCGATCCAGGAAAGTTAAAAAAAAAAAAAAAGAAAATGTTTCTTCCTTCGTTCAAAAGTAAAAAAAGAATTAGTCTTCTTCTGCCTGCTTGAAGTAAAAAAGACTAGTCTTCTTGCCACAAAACTGGATCCATGAAGTTTGGTAAGAAAACGTTTGTAAGCTCATGTCCACAAACAGAATAGTGCTCAACTAAAACGGTCAACACAACCTTGCAGATCTTAGCGTATGAAAGCAAGAGCTATTTTGGAGTACCGAAATCCAAAGTAGTAGTAGCATCATGAACACAGGTTCCACTAACTACAGGGCCTCCACTCCTTACTATGATGACACTGCAGGCTCCCATCCTTACATAAAATGCTCCACCTTTAGCCTGGAAGAAAACTGCAGCAGGGGGAGAGTGAAAGAATGAGTCATTCCAGTGATATCCTAGGTATCCTGTGGCAATTTGGATGTCTTAAGTCTGACATCTATGATCCCCTTATTTCAGTGGAGCCGAACTGGTAGACTATCATGGGAATTCCTCCCATGGCATGGATGGGCATAGGAACACACAACCCAGAGTTCAGGCATGTTCAGGGATATCAGAAGATGGTGCTGCCTTGTGCCAGTACCAGAAAATAGAGGGAAAGATGGAAAGCCCTTCATGCCTCCTTTCTCCTCAGCTTATCGTATATCCTCACCAGCTCAAGGTTGACTCAGCCTTCCATCCTTCCAAGGTCAGTAAAATGAGGACCCAGATTATTGGGGGCAATAAGCTGACTCTGTAAACTGCTTAGAAAGGGCTGTAAAGCACTGCACAGTGGTATATAAGTAAGTGCTATGGCTAGTGCTAGGTATATATCTGCTCTAGGCTGATGTGTCAACCCAGTGGGTGTGTCCAAAATCCCGCTCAGCCTAATGCCTAACTGCCAGATGAAAAAATTGGTCTTGTCTCAGTGACACTGGGAAATTTCTTCTGACAGGTAGTAGCTGTCCAGTGGAGGAAACTGGAACTTTGATTTGGATGGAAGTTTTTGCCTCAAGTGGGGCAAAAGGAAACCACATTGATCAGGAAAAGAAGAAGAAGAAGAAGAAGAAGAAGAAGAAGAAGAAGAAGAAGAAGAAGAAGAAGAAGAAGAAGAAGAAGAAGGAGGAGGAGGAGGAGGAGGAGGAGGAGGAGGAGGAGGAGGAGGAGGAGGAGGAGGAGGAGGAGGAGAAGGAGAAGGAGAAGGAGGAGGAGGAGGAGGAGGAGGAGGAGGAGGAGGAGGAGGAGAAGGAGAAGGAGAAGGAGAAGGAGAAGAAGAAGAAGAAGAAGAAGAAGAAGAAGAAAGAGGAGGAGGAGGAGAAGGAGAAGGAGAAGGAGAAGGAGAAGGAGAAGGAGAAGGAGAAGGAGAAGAAGAAGATAACCTGATTCTAACCTGACAACCATAAGTGCAGTGTCTCTCAACCTTGACAACTGTAACATGCGTGAACTTCAACTCCCAGAATTCCCATCATCTTAAAATTGCCAAAATTGAGAAATACTGCCATGCTGGGTTAATTAGGAGTGACTGGATCTCAAGGTTTCAACACAGACCAAACAGGCACATTTGCATGTATAAACACAGATTCCCAAATGATCTCAATTACTGTTTAACCTTTTCTTGAATCAAACCGCCACCCTTTGGGATTATGGAGCATTCTGAACTCAAACTCCCAGAATTCTCCTGGTCTGCTTTTCTTGCTGGAGCAAGATTGCTACCAATCCTTGTCTTCTTGAAAACTAGGGCCATGTAAACCTGAAAACACTGGTTCCTATAACTAAGCTTGCTTAAGCATGCACAAAGAACTTGGTGCTGTATGCTTAAAGGAAAAGTAGTTTAGAATCCTTGCAGCATGCAGTTAAAGGGGAAAAAAGATATTTAATTAAATGGCAGCAAAGGAAGGAGATTTCACTAGGACCAGTAAATCCTCTTCCCAGTGAAATAAGAGGAAAATCTCAGTGGAACCTCCAGGACTTTTACAGAAACTGGCAGCACTTGCAAGCAGAGTGAAAAGCAAGGATACTTTATTTTTGGAATACAAGATGCCAGCACTTTGACCCTTGAGTTTGGAGAAGTATTCTATGGGATCTCTCTTGTTCCTCCCTTGTCTCCTACAGCATTTTGGTACTATGCAGATTTTTATACGTTTCTTGTAGACAGGTAAGCCTGAAAACCAATCAAACACCGCAAACAAAGGAAATGCCAGAAACAAGGGCAGAGGGAAAAATTGGGGGAGATTTAGTGGCCAACAGGTTGAGCTGTAAGGATTCCCAGCACTTGCAGAATCAGAGGCAGTTAAATCTGGAGGAGCACCAACAGGAAGAATGTCAAACAATGTCTGCTTATGAGCAGGTGAAAGTCAGTCTGGTTGAACTCCTTCTGAGAGAATGCCGTTAGTGGTGAGAGAAAGATCCAGTGATGCTGAGCAGGCTTGGAATAACAATGGAAAAGCAGGGAGGGGAATTCACGGGTAGAAAAGAGGATGGAAGAAACTACAGCAGTAAGCGGGTCCTGTTTTAAAACCCAGGATGGTTGTGTATAAAATAAGGGTGAATGAGAAGAGCTTTTCTTCTTAAAGCTAACGTAGAATACAACATAACAAAATGTAACTAAGAAAAGACACAAGATACATGAAAGGTCTCTTTGATTTTCCATTCTTTTATGAATATCTGAAATCTTATGAATAGTTTGCACAAGATACTGATTTCATTCTTTTAAACAGGCAGATAACCTTGCCCTCTAAGTAAAAACAGTGTGCTAAGGAAAGAGGTTTACCGAATATATTTTATTACCCTTTTAAAATATGTGCCATCAAATTTTGGCAGCATGATTTTGAGGTATCCTGGGGCTGCAGAAAAAGGCCATGGAATTATATAAAGCTGCCTCCCCAATCCAGGTTTTAACATTTAAACACTCTGGGACCACGTTCCTTGTAGAAATATCTTTTCTATCATCTTGTCTATACTTCAACATCCAGAAACGAAGGGGAGGGGACCTTTCCACTTGCCTCCCCCTCTTCTAGGGAACATTAATTTGGCTAAAACAAGAAAAGAGGCCGTTTCTGCCAACCTCAGCTGTACAAGATAGAATAGAATAGAATAGAATAGAATAGAATAGAATAGAATAGAATAGAATAGAATAGAATAGAATAGAATAGAATAGAATAGAATAGAATAGAATAGAATAGAATAGAATAGAATAGAAGCTGGAAGGGACCTTGGAGGTCTTCTAGTCCAGCCCCATGCTCAAGCAGGAGAACCTATACCATTTCAGACAAGTGACTGTCTAGTCTCTTCTTAAAAGCCTCCAGTGATGGGGTGCCCACAATTTCTGGAGACAAGCTGTTCCACTAGGTAATTTGTCCTCACTCTTAGGAAGTTTCTCCTTAATTCCAGGTTGCTTCTCTCTTTGGTCAGTTTCCAACCATTGTTTCTTCTCCTGCCCTCTGGTGCTTTGGAGAATAGTTTGATCCCCTCTTCTTTGTGGCAGCCCCTCAAATACTGGAATAGTGTTATCATGTCACCCCTGTTTCTTCTTTTCTTTAGACTAGCCAAACCCAAGTCCTGCAGCCGTTCTTCGTATGTTTTAGTCTCCAGGCCTTTGATCATAAGATTGAGCGACTTATTTCAAGCAACTGATGCTAGAGCCACATGAAACCCCAAGATCTCATTTTTCAACTTGTGGAGCTCTCTGGGAACATGATTGCTAAAAGCTACCCCATTCCCCACCATTCTGAAGGTAGATACTGAAGAGTGGAACCTATAAATTGGACAATAAAAAATAAAATTAACCCCATATTTCTATTATTGCTCTATTAATGACAATTATTGCTCTATTAGTGACAATTCCCACCAAATCTGCCCACCTATGTGGTCTTCATCCCAAAATGATTGCCCCAGATACATACATACACACACATACACACACAAACATATATATATATACATATATACAATATATATATATAAACAATATATATAAATATTATAAATAAATATATATATATATATATATATATATAAATATATATAAACAATATATATATTGTTTAAAATTGTTAACAAAGAAATAAGGGATTTCTGAGATAGCTATTTCGAGTTATTTACCTCTCTTCAGTCAGAATTCACCCTTTCTGGGATTCGAACCTGGGCAGTCTGCATGCTAGGCAGAAGCTTTAGCCTCAAGCCACAGGCTCTGTCCCACTTTGTTAGTAGTCAGGGAGTGGATATGTGTGTCAAGTGGTTATTTTTTAGATTGCACCCTGTAAACCCAAATATGGGAGGAAGAAATCATTCTTTCCTTTGCTTGTTTCAGCTCAACCCAGAGCCATCTGCAAGCACAAATATATATATGTTGTTTAAAATTGTTAACAAAGAAACAAGGGATTTCTGAGATAGCTATTTCGAGTTATTTACCTCTCTTCAGTCAGAATTCACCCTTTCTGGGATTCGAACCTGGGCAGTCTGCATGCTAGGCAGAAGCTTTAGCCTCAAGCCACAGGCTCTGTCCCACTTTGTTAGTAGTCAGGGAGTGGATATGTGTGTCAAGTGGTTATTTTTTAGATTGCACCCTGTAAACCCAAATATGGGAGGAAGAAATCATTCTTTCCTTTGCTTGTTTCAGCTCAACCCAGAGCCATCTGCAAGCACAAATATATATATGTTGTTTAAAATTGTTAACAAAGAAATAAGGGATTTCTGAGATAGCTATTTCGAGTTATTTACCTCTCTTCAGTCAGAATTCACAGAATTCACAGAATTCAAGCTTGAGGCTTGAGGCTAAAGCTTCTGCCTAGCATGCAGACTGCCCAGGTTCGAATCCCAGAAAGGGTGAATTCTGACTGAAGAGAGGTAAATAACTCGAAATAGCTATCTCAGAAATCCCTTATTTCTTTGTTAACAATTTTAAACAACATATATATATATTTGTGCTTGCAGATGGCTCTGGGTTGAGCTGAAACAAGCAAAGGAAAGAATGATTTCTTCCTCCCATATTTGGGTTTACAGGGTGCAATCTAAAAAATAACCACTTGACATATATATATATATATATATATATATATATATATATATATATATATATATATATATATATATATATATATATATATATATATATATATATATATATATATATATATATATATATATATATATATATATATATATATATATATATATATATATATACACTGAGGTTTTCGCGGGTGTCTGTATGCAGGTCTTTGGTTCTTCGGGTTTTCTCCCACGTAGAATTTGAAGTGTCTTGGCAACGTTTCGATGAAATCTCATTCATCATCGTCAGGCTGGTGCTCCTGGTAGCAGAAGCCAAAAGCACCAGCCTGACGATGATGAATGAGATTTCATCGAAACGTTGCCAAGACACTTCAAATTCTACGTGGGAGAAAACCCGAAGAACCAAAGACCTGCATACATATATATATATATAAAACCACATGCAGTGCTGTATAACAACAATTCATTGCATGATGGCCGTGTCAAGGTGCTGGCATCTTGTATCCCCTGGAATTTATGGTTAACCTTCCCACCTGCTTTATCTTACCTGACAGGTGAAACATTTATATGATTCAAAGAGAAACTATAGTGATTTTCCTGACAGGCAATGAAATGTCATTCCAGATGCTGTGCATCTTTGGTTCACTCCTTCTATATTAATATTTTGTTGCTATCCTTTTAGTTTCTACAAATGTCACACACTGATTGATTATTCTCCTTATATATTTTTTTCCAATTTCATTAGCACTGGCATATTCTTAGCTGCACTTTAATTTATCTTCCAGTTGTTATACCTACCAATAAATAAATATTTTAATTCTCCTCCTTGGAATGGACTAAATATAATAAAATCACTCCTTCCTCATCTTATTTTCCCCACAATAACAATCTTGTGAGTTGCTTTGGGCTGAGAGTGACTTAGGCTTTTAGGCCTAAGGCAAGATTAGAACTCAGAATCTCTCAATTTGTTGTTGGTGTTTTAATCACTACTAGACCAAAGACTACTGAAATGTCATAATTGTGTTTGTGTAGGGGGGGGACATTTTAATTTTTGATTCAAGTCATCATGTGTGAATTCACTGAAAGGCCTGGCCAGCTGAGAAAATTAGCAACTGCTCTTACCCTGCTTCTTTTTGTTAGACTGCATCAGGTTGAGCTGTACCAGCCAGCAGCTGGTCTTCTCCTTTTGCTAGGCACAGGATTGCGGTCTGAGGGAAGTTAAGTCAAAACATTTGTCAGAAGTAAGTCTTCATCCTGGTTCATCCAAGCCGGGATAAATAAGCAAAATGGCGACTGCTTTGGGAAGAAGGTTACAGTTTATTGAAGAAGCAGAAAGATGGTCCTTGCAAGGAAGAGCAGAGAGGAAAGAGGACTTGAGCACATGGGCAGTAGGTTTTTATACCCCCTCTAGCCTTTCGGAATAGTTTCCTGTGGCATGAACCTTGAGGCTATTTCTGAGTGTTTTTCTAGGCCAGGGGTTCTCAACCTTGGCAACTTTAAGACTTGTGGACTTCAACTGAGGGATCAGTGACCCTGCATACTTTCTATGCAGTAGACCAATGGCCCGACCATTGTATTTAGTGTTTTATAACATGCAAATTTGGTCAGAAGGGTTGAACAGTGGAAAAAAACTCCTGAAAGCTAAATCAACAACCATTTAATAAAGCAAGCAAGCAGGCAAAAAGGTCCCAGTTGAATTGGTGCAGAAGAATGAAAGGAATTCTGTGATATCTCTTGTTGGAGTCATTCTCAGGAGTATTCAATAATGTTCATATATACACTGTTTTTAGCAGTGTGATGTCTACCTGCTGGTTCTTTCAAAGGAAGACAGTGTGAATATCCAAGTTCCAAGCTATGGATTGTCATTATTATGTTTCCGGCCTCTCAAGATATTATTCATTACGCAAAAACAAAGAGTAGATCTCAAGATACATTGCACCCATCCTTTTACCAGGGAGAACCTGTCAGATCTGGCATGCCTGTTTTTGTTATTATGTTCTTGAGCTGTTTTTTAACTGTTGTTTGTCTAAATTTTAAATAGTTAACTTGTTTAATACCATTTTAAATTGATTTGTTAGATGCTGAATGATGTGGGGGGGATTGAATGTTTGTGGAATGAATCGGGTTGAATGGATGGTTAACTTATTGTTTTAAATTGTTTGTTTAAAGGGTAGTTTTTGTGGGTGGGATAAATTAATGATATGGATGGAGTTGTGGTTGAGTGGAATGAATGGGATGGACTGGCTAGCCTGCCTGGCGCGGCAGAGGTGAAGGGGGAGGGGAGCGCTGGCTCTGGGGTGATAGAGGGCCAAAGTATACCGGTCTTGCTGGGGAGAGGCAGATATGGCGGGGCCCACAGGGTAGGCCATTCCCGGGGAACAAGAGCTCACTGTTTAAAAGCAATCTCTTGCTCCGACCCTGTGAGTTCAGCCCGAAGTACTGGTAATGGGCGAAATCCGGACCCTGGGCTCAGGCTGCTGCTGCTCAATGCCAGGTCGGTTGTAAATAAAGCTCCCCTCATCCATGATCTTCTCCTGGATGAGGAGGTCGACCTCGCATGTATGACCGAGACCTGGCTGGGCCCGGAGGGAGGAGTTCCTCTCTCTGAGATGTGTCCAGCTGGGTTTCAGGTATGGCATCAGCCACGACCCCAGGGAAGGGGGGGAGGAGTGGCTATTATAGCCAAGAAGACCTTTAGCCTATGCAGGCTTGCTGTTTCTGAGATTGCGGGTTGTGAGTTGCTCCTTGTGAAGTTGGACCTAGGGGTTCAGGTGGGCTTGTTGCTCGCGTACTTGCCTCCCAGCTGCGTGTCAACAGTCCTGCCTGCGCTACTTGAGGAGGTTGCTGGGCTGGCGGTTGAGTTCCCCAGGCTTATTGTCTTGGGGGACTTAAATCTTCCATCGCTCGGCGAATCCTCTGGGTTGGCGCAGGAGTTCATGGCCACCATGGCAACCATGAACCTGACTCAGGTAGTTCAGGGTCCGACTCACGAGAGGGGACACACTCCCGACATGGTATTCCTCTCAGAACAGTTGAGCAATGATCTGAATTTAAGGGGCTTGGATATTTTGCCTATGTCATGGTCAGATCATTTTCTGCTATGGCTTGTTTTTAAGGCTCCACTCCTCCCCTGCAGGGAGGCGGAACCGATTAGGTGGTTCTGCCCCAGATGTCTGATGGATCCAGAGAGTTTTCAGAGGACGCTTGGGGAAATACCGGATTCTCTCATTCACAGTTCGGCAGAGTCCCTGGTTACGGCCTGGAATATGGCTGCGAAGGGGGCTCTTGACTGGATTGCGCCGCTGCAACCTCTCTGTGGTAGCAGACCCAGGAGATCTCCTTGGTTTACTGAGTAACTCAGGGGGATGAAGCGCCAGAAGAGATGCCTAGAGAAGCGATGGAGGAAAAGTAAATCCGTATCTGACCGAACACTTGTAAGATCTTATATCAAGACTTATCAGGTGGCGCTCAAGGCGGCAAGATGCGCGTATCATTCCGCCTTGATTGCATCTGCGGAATCCCGCCCAGCCGCCCTGTTCAGGGTAACTCGCTCCCTCCTTAATCAGGGGGGGTTGATGCACCCTTGCAGGGTAGTGCTGAGGACTTTAATAAGTTTTTCGCGGATAAAATCACCCAGATTCGGATGGACCTTGACTCCAATTGGAATGCAGTATCGGCTGATAATGATTCAGTCGAGATGACAGGGACTCGTCTTGATCCCGTTGTGTGGGAGGAGTTTGACCCGGTAGCACCCGATGAAGTGGACAAGGCCATTGGAGCTATGAGCTCCGCCACCTGTTTATTGGACCCGTGCCCCTCCTGGCTGGTTTCGGCCAGCAGGGAGGTGACGCGGGGCTGGGTTCAGGAGATTGTCAACGCTTCTTTGAGGGAGGGGTCCTTTCCGGCTCCCATCAAGGAGGCAATTGTGCGCCCTCTCCTCAAGAAGCCTTCCCTGGACCCAGCTGTTTTAAACAACTACTGTCCTGTCTCCAATCTTCCCTTTATAGGGAAGGTTGTTGAGAAGGTGGTGTCACTCCAGCTCCAACAGTCCTTGGATGAGACCGATTATCTGGGCCCTTAACAGTCAGGATTCAGGCTCGGCTACTCCACGGAAACTGCTTTGGTCGCGCTGACGGATGATCTCTGGCAGGCCCGGGATAAGGGATTATCCACTATCCTGGTGCTACTTGACCTCTCAGCAGCTTTCGATACCATTGACCATGGTATCCTTCTGCACCGACTGGAGGGGTTGGGGGTTGGGGGCACTGTTTTGCGGTGGTTCACCTCCTACCTCACTGGTCGGTCGCAGTCAGTGTTGGCAGGGGGTCAGAGGTCGACCCCTAGGTTCCTCCCTTGTGGGGTCCCTCAGGGATCGGTCCTCTCCCCTCTGCTGTTTAATATCTACATGAAACTGCTGGGTGAGATCATCCGACAACACGGGGTGAGATATCATCAGTATGCTGATGATACCCAGCTTTACATCTCCACCCCGTGTCATTTCAGTGAAGCAGCGGAAGTGATGTGCCGATGTCTGAGGCTGTTAGGGTTTGGATGGGTGCTAACAGGCTCAAACTCAACCCCGACAAGACGGAGTGGCTATGGGTTCTGCCTCCCAAAGATATTTCAATCTATCCGTCCATTAGCCTGGGGGGGGAGCTTTTGACCCCCTCAGAGAAGGTCCGCAACTTGGGCGTCCTCCTCAATCCACAGCTAAATTTGGAACATCATCTTTCGGCTGTGGCGAGGAGGACATTTGCCCAGGTTCGCCTGGTGCACCAGTTGCGGCCCTATTTGGACCGGGAGTCTCTTCTCACAGTCACTCATGCCCTTATCACCTCAAGGTTTGACTACTGCAATGCTCTCTACATGGGGCTACCTTTGAAAAATGTTCGGAGACTTCAGGTAATGCAGAATGCAGCCGCGCGAGCAGTGTTGGGCTTGCCTAGAAATGCCCACATTTCAGCATCACTCCGCGAGCTGCATTGGCTGCCAATTGGTCTCCGAACCCAATTCAAAGTGTTGGTTATGACCTATAAAGCCCTACATGGCATCGGACCAGGTTATTTACGGGACCGTCTGCTGCCTCATGAATCCCAGCGGCTGGTTAGGGCCCACAGAGTGGGCCTTCTCCAGGTCCCGTCAGCCAGACAGTGTCGCCTGGGGACACTGGGGAAGAGCCTTCTCTGTTGCGGCCCCGGCCCTCTGGAACCAACTTCCCCCGGAGATCCGTGTCGTCCCCACCCTCTCCGCCTTTCGTAAATTGCTTAAAACACACTTTTGCCGGCAGGCCTGGGGCAGCTAACACCTTGCCCCTAGCCAGTATATGTTTGTGGAATGATTGGTTTCTTTTTTAATTAAGGGTTTTTATATTTATGTATATAATGTAATTTCTATCATGTTGTGAGCCGCCCTGAGTTCTCCGGAATAGGGCGGCATAGAAATTAAATTAATAATAATAATAATAATAATAATAATAATAATAATAATAATAATAATAGTAACTCCCAGAATTCCTCAGCCAGCAGGCTGAGGAATTCTGGGAGTTGAAGTCCACAAGTCTTAAAGTTGCCAAGGTTGAGAACCCCTGTTCTAGGCCTTGATATCTGTGGTTTAATCCTATTATCATATCCTGCTTGCCAGGTGATGGGGTTAATCACTCTTAGAGTTTGGGTGGGGCATGCAGATCTTCTCTTTGTCTTCTTGAGTGCCCTGGCTTCAGCTTTCTGATGGTTCTACATCTGCATTAGTATGGGGCTAGCTCTTGCTTGGGGCAGAGAGATAGATTTGGGGCCAGGTTTCATTTTTTTTAAAAAAAAATCCTTTTGAGGAAAAATATATTTTTCTGCCCTTTTAATATTTCCTTCTCTGGGCTAACTTCCTTCACATTGTGGATGCTCTTACCTGCTGCTTTAATGGACAATGGAGGTCCACTGTGGCTGCCGTGGCAACAGAAAGTATAAAAAGAAAAGAAATTGTGATCCTTGGGGGAAATCTTCCCACCAAGCTTCTAGAATTCACAGCTCCCCTGTTGAACACGCTTGCAACTGTCTGCCCAATTCCAGTTAGAAAAGATTGCCCTGGTGGCATTTCCTACTTGAACCCCATATTTGTAATTTAAATGCATTGCAAAGCCTCCTGGAGAAGAGAAGCTCTTCCCTATTCTGCTCAGACCTGGTCTTAGAACCCAGTGATTTGCCCTAAGGCAGAGGTAGGCAACCTTGGCTCTTTTATGACTCCTGGACTTCAACTCCCAGAATTCCTGAGCCAATATGGCTCAGCTTGGAAACCTCTCCCTTTCCCCTCAGCACGGCTGGCTCAGGAATTCTGGGAGTTGAAGTCCAGGAGTCATAAAAGAGCCAAGGTTGCCTACCCCTGCCCTAAGGGAAGTTTGCAGCAAGTGAAGCAGAGCAAGGCAATTGCTCTCTCCTTGGTGTGGCTACTAGCCCTTAAAGAGAGGGCCAACTCTCTCTGATGCACAAAAATAGCTGTTACCTTTGCTTACATGCAGTGCTTTTTTTGTAAAAAAAAAAAAAAAAAAAAAAAGGTGCCGGAACACAACCCGCCTTGCCTACCCTACAAGGTTCCATCCAAAAAAGGTGCCAGAACTCCGTTCTGGGTGCTCTATGACAAAAAAAATTAAAAAAAAATCCCTGCTTACATGAAACCTTCAAGCACATTATGCTGAGCAGAGGTAAAGTAGGCATTATTCTGCTGATTCTTTGGCAAGGATTTACATGTTAAGCTTGCTAGCTTTTTTCATCAATGAAAAAGTCTCCCACATTCCCAAATGCAAGATGTCTTACCACATCCAGCCACCAATCAGATGACCATAGATTAGCACACATGGTTATGTGAACCCAGCTCGCATGGTTTGTACTTCAGTGTATCTTTCAAACTCAGAAAATTGAGTTAGGTAAACCATAGTTCAGTTCCCCATGGGTAAGTGCAAACAACAGGTATTGCCTGCCAACTTGACATAGGGCTAAAGAAAAAAAATTGTATCCTATATTCTTTGCCCTTGTCTCCAATTCAAAAATAAAATCTGTGTTCCTTCTGAAAGGGAACACTTGTATTTCCATGATGGATCCAATTCACATGTCTCTCTTTGTATATCTGTAGATGCCATATGCTAAGTAAAATAAATAAGATAAACATAGCTCTCTGTAGGAGAGATGATGTAGAAGCTTATTCTAATTTAGGCACCTGAAGAGTGAAACAATATGGTGCAATTTTGTCCTTCTGTTTCTGTCTCCTGCAGAGAGGAGTATATGGAATCCAGACAGCCCAGCAGGTTCAATTCAGCTTAATCCTTTATGATTTGAGAATTAAGTTCACACATCATAGAAAATCATGGTTTTTCCCCCCAATTGTGGTCTGTTGTACACGCTGCAGTTGATACGATCATAAGTCATTGTTTGCTATATGAACGCACAATGGCTGAGTTGAAAAATATGCTAAAGCCAAGCCAAACAAATCACATTTGTGACTTAGCATGGTGAGCAAACCTAGCCTTGTCAACTCTGATGATGACCAATGGTTTTTAAACAAACAACTCTGACTGATAAAGTCATGTCTGTTTAACTGGCCTTAACAAAGAAATACTGACATTTGTTTTAGGGTAATGAGTAAATGGATTTTTTTTCTATCCTTCCATGTCCAAATGAGTGGCCATTACATTTACTTTCTTGTAAGCCACTTAGGTAGTACTATTAAATAATTGAGGAACCCAATAAAATAGAGGGATGAAATACTAGGGGCTGAAAAATTAATTGCCTCACTTATCCAAACTCTGGAATTGGATCAATAACTAGCAGTAGGAGAAGCCTATTCCCTCCATCACACTCAAATATTGGTTCAATTCAGAGTTTCATTTCTTTTTTATTCAACCTTCCTATGACTGGAAGGCTCACTTCCTGCTGGGAGCCCTCTGGTGTCTGAAGTGCTAAATGGTCTTAAATCATAGATCCATTATGACTTAAGGTCTATTAAGGCCTTTAGTCATAGATGTACCAAGTGTCCTTCTGCTTTGCCATATGTACAGTAAAGTATTTGCTTTTCCCTTCTGGTCCTCCTTGCCCTGTTAATTCAAGCTGTGTTAAAATTTCAAGTTCTGCCTCAATGAAGCAATTGCAGCATTAGTCTGTAAGTCCATCACAAGTGCACTGTTAGAGCATTGCCATCATGCTGCTTCAGTCAGTCATAGTAGGAAGACAAAACATGTCACAGTGCAAACCCTGCCTTTTATATCTCAAATCTTCCAGCTTTAAAAATGACAGGCTAGAAATCTAAGGCAGCAGTTCTATGCATATTGATCTGGGACTAAGCATTACTTCTGAGTAAGACATATCTTGGTTTGCGCTGCATAGCAGTAATCTTGGCCATAGTTTCTTTACTTAAAGTCCCTGATGAGGCAATTCTAAAACCGATGTGAATTTCATATTCTTGCAAAGATTTTGCATGGGGTAAAATACTATGGAATGACAAATATCTACACATAGTCTTGGCCAAGTGAAGGGACAGCAACCATCCCTGTACTAGATTGCATTCTCTCTGCTCCAAAATGCTTGAGAACTAGGTTATTCTGCACCTAATTGGGGTGGGGTGGGGTGGAAGGGTATCCCAAGAAATCAAGGGCTTGTCCAAGTTGCTTCAAGGAGAGAGAGAGAGAGAGAGAGAGAGAGAGAGAGAGAGAGAGAGAGAGAGAGAGAGAGAGAGAGAGAGAGAGAGAGAGAGAGAGAGAGAGAGAGAGAGAGAGAGAGCTATGTTCAACAGCAGAAGTGAAACAGGTAGAGACCCCCTCCAAACTTGCACCAAGTTTGTCCTTGGCAAACTTCATTTAGCACTTCATGTCCTTGATTCTCTTCTAATAGTTCCAGCTATGTGATCAGTTTTTGGAGCAGCATTTCCTCCTTTTGGCATTTAGGAAGGTCGTGACCTGATTGTTCCACAAAAACTTTGGGGACTGAAAGTAGATTATTTCCCCCCCCCCCCATTTAAATATTGTTGAGACTGTGGTCCTTAGTGCAATAGGACAGACAGAGTTGTTATGTATTTTGTTATGTTAGGCTTTAACTGTTTTTACTAAATTAAAACAGAAGTAGTCTAGTAAATTAAGGACTACCTAAACACAAATGTTTCCTACATTAGGTAAAATCAGATATGAACCCAAAACGTAGATGATGATGATGATGATGATGATAATATTAATAGTAATAGTAATAGTAATAGTAATAGTAATAGTAATAGTAATAGTAATAGTAATAGTAATAGTAATAGTAATAGTAATAGTAATAATAATAATAATAAAGTTGGAAGGGACCTTGGAGATCATTAAGTCCAACCCCCCGCTCAGGCAGGTAACCCTATACCATTTCAGACAAATGGCTGTCCAGTCTCTTCTTAAAAATTTCCAGCGTTGGAGCATTCACCACTTTTGGAGGCAGGTTGTTCCACTGGTTAATTGTTCTCACTGTCAGGAAGTTTCTCCTTAGTTCCAGGTTGCTTCTCTCTTTGGTAAGTTTCCACCGTTGCTTCTTGTCCTGCCTTCAGGCGCTTTGGAGAATAGCTTGACTCCCTCTTCTTTGTGGCAGCCCCTGAGATATTGGAACACAGCTATCAGGTCCCCCCTCGTCCAAAATTGATATTTTTTTCCCCTTCAGCTCTTCATAGATGGAAAACATCAGGGCTGGAGAGGAGTGAGTATAGTTTTCGGACAGAGATCTCTAGTTGCTAATCCCACTGAATGTCAGAGGAATTCTGTGAGTTGAAGTCTACATGTCTTCAAGTTGCCAAGCTTGAAAAATGCTGCTGTGGGTGCTTGTTCAGAAAAGGCTGGGTCCTCAGATCCTGTCTGCCACTTCCCACCGTTGCCCATAATTGTCCTGCAGTGTTGCATTTGTACTGACTTTAATGCTAATTAACAGAGCCCAGAAACACTTTGAACTGTTTTTCAGGCCTCTTAATTTCCTAGCCCAAGGATGGACACCTATTTGTGCTGCTTGATCTATTTTCAAATGGCCTTTGACCTAATTTCAAAAGCACTTTGTTTGTGACCAGTTTGGCCTTCTGACAAGGGTGACCTTTCTCTACCCTGGAAATATTTAATGGAGAATGAAAGAGGAAGGAAAAGAGAGAGAGAGAGAGAATCTAAGGGAATCTGGAGGAGGAGGGGAAGCGGGGGGGGGAGTGATGGCATGTCTACCATGATGTCATCACAGAAGTGATGTGAATTGTGCATTGTGCATAACTGATGCAAATTCCAGAATTCCCTCCTTTGCACAAGGGCATCGTGATGCATGTGATGCTACTGTGCCAGGGAGAGAAAAGTGTATGTCAGATAATGGCAATTTAAAGCTGTTTCAGTTCTGGGCTGGGGACAAGAAAAATGCAAGAGGAGAGAAATTGCCAATGCCAAGGCATGGCAGCATCAGGATTAAGCACAAATGGGAATATGCCTACAAAGAACGATCTGTCCCTTGCCAGATTTCTTTTTTTAGTTATTATTTGTTATTTTGAAGCTGTTGGATTATAATTCCCATCATTCTCGCTTAGCTGAAACTGATGAGAGTTGAAACCTATTAATCCATGGAGGGCCCTAAAATCTTCACCCTTTCTGTTGAAGAAAAAGAAGTTTGTAATGTTTCTGGAAGTAAACTCAGTTGCAAAAATATAGACAGCTCAAACAAGTTTGTTATAAGTCCCTCCCACCCCAAAACCCATAAAGTTTGAGAAGGTGCCACAATAGTTGCCACTGCTCTGTTTTCCTCCATTTCCAGTCTCAGGACCATTTTTAGCAAGGGAGTCAGCTTAGCTTCTTCACAAAATTCAGATTCCTTGTTATGGGGACCGGGATACCATGCAGTAAACAAATACAAATATAATCCACATGAAGCCCCCTTATCACTTAAAGGGTATGCTGTGAATACCTGTCACAAGGCCAGGGGTTCTTTAGTCCAAGGTCCTCACTAAATACTAGTCAATCCATTCAAACCTTTTATAGATCGACTCATATACCCAGGCCGTTAAAACACTGTAAGAAGATATGTGGAAGAAAGGTATCCCCAGAGCAATTTATTACTCTGCATTTGAGGGAGTAGCCAAATCCATCTCTCTCTTGCTCCTTGCTGCTTAGTCATTTCTCCTGATCCCTGATGACCATCTGCTTCCCTTTCAGAGAAAGGAATTAAAGCAACTAGTGCTTTCATCCTCTAATTATCCCCCTTTTTCTTCTCACTGCTTAGCTCACTCATTTGAAAATGAGAACAAGCAATAACAAGAAGAAAGTATATTGGCCAGAGGATAAGCTAGGACATGGCCTTGGACGGATGTTGGACAATGTCAGCTTATGGCACTAATTCGGCCTGCTGACTGTGAGTAAATGGGATGCAAATACAGGACACTATGCAAAAATGTAAGGCAAAAGAAATGTTTTTCTTTTATATTGTATGTCGGTGGACAATTCAACTCAAAAGATCCTCAGTTTCTCTTCAGGTTGTCAAATGCAGTAGGTTCCAACAGGTGGCGCTGCAACCTCATCATTCTTCTTGAGATACTTAGACGCTGGAAGAGAGTTTCTTCTACCACAATCTCCTCAGATCCAGGCTTTGCTCCCTCATTAAGGATCACTGGACACAAATATGGGTGCCTCAGTGGCTGTGAATCCTCAGCATTGATCCTGTCAGGGTAACTGGACTATGAAAGCCTCCAATACCTGAAAGTATTTTAATGCCTAGGAAGGAACTGCTGAGGCCTTCCCATTTTCCAAATATATGACCATTGCATCTGAGACTTATTAAGTAATGACAACAGTGCGACCTACCTATGTCCAGAGCGGAAGGCTGGGGAATGGCTTGCTGGAGGAGAGGGTGTTGGATGGGGTGTCGTTGGAGGATGCTTTGAGCACTTCCTCCTACCCCATCCAACTGGCTGCTCACCTTTTGCTAGCAGTCCTACCAAGGGGGACCAGTGTTTGGGCAGGTAAATGTAAAATCTCCTTTGAATTTGATTTCTGATGATTTCACAAAAGCTTTCATGTTGTTTTCTTGGCAACAAACAGAAGTTTGGTTTTGGGGTGTTTTTTTTAGCTTCCTATTTAATTTACAGGCCCATGATTACTCTTTTCCTAATACTAATCTAATGTTTCAAGATCAGCCCAAGTACTGGTAGAAGTACCTGAAAAACCTGGAAGAGAGAAGAGGATCTGAAATAAAGGAGTCTGATATAACGTGGCCCTCAGATTAAAAGTTTGCCTCTCACTCCTGCTCCATAAGAAAACTTTACAGTAGCAGCAGCAACAGCAGCAAACTATTTCTGCTCTTGGGAAGAATGGAACTAGCTTAACAAGCAATCAGATCCTTCAACAAGTGTCCTATTGAACAAGGACAGACTTGTTCTTGGTAAACAAAGCAGGGGAGAAGAGCCCATTCTAGCATGGAGGGAATGATTGCTGTAAAGATAATACATATATGCCTGAAGCACACAGAGGATTCTTTGGGTGCAGGAAGAATATGAAATAAGGCAAACCCACTTAAAAACTAACTATATAGAATCCTACAACAACAACAAAAAGTAGGGTTAAAGTCCAAAGTTAGGAGCCAAAAATACTCTGAACATCTTTCACTTGCATCCTCTGTTCAGGTTGCTCTCTCCTGCTCAGAATCCCACTCCATTCCAGCATGCACCAGGACTGGGGAGTGACAGGATAGCAGTGTTCCAATATCTAAGGGACTGCCACAGTCAAGCTATTTTTCCAAAGCCCCTGAAGGCAGGACAAGAAGCAACGGGTGGAAACTAACCAAAGAGAGAAGCAACCTAGAACTAAGGAGAAACTTCCTGACAGTTAGAACAATTAACCAGTGGAATAACCTGCCTCCGGAAGTGGTGAATGCACACTCAAAATTAATTTTAAAGCAATTTGTGATGTAAACAGCATAAGAAAGGGAAAGCTTGACTCAGCCCAAACGAGAGGCAAAATATTTGGAAGGGCTGATCTCTTGGTGAGATCTTATGCCCTACAAATGAATAAAGGGAGCTGGCTAAAAGTTATGTTGTATAAGATCTAGATTTCTGTGTGTTATACAGCTCCAGATGGGACAGAATATGGTACTGATAGTCCACAGGAAAGTGAAAAGTAGGGCTGGCAAATCTTGGGTAAGAAGAAAATTGTAGTTGATAGTGGGGCTAAAAGTTTTGGCTCACAAAAGAATAATGTAGAATATAGAACAGAGAATTACATGGTTGGGAGGGACCTTGCAGGTCATCTAGTCCAGTGGTTCTTAACCTGGGCGATATCGCCCCCCAGGGGGCATTTTCATTTTTCAGGGGGGCGTTGGAACGAAAAGGGGCGATGCGGGGGCGAAGGAACGAAAAGGGGCTGATATGGGGGCGATGGAGCGAGAAGTTTTGGGGACACTTTTGAATCTTCCCCTGCGGCTCCGAGTCTCCTCTGCCATTTGCAGAGAGAGACAGAGACAGAGACAGACAGAGAGAGGCTCTCTCTCTCTCTCTCTCTCTCTCTCTCTCTCTCTCTCTCTCTCTCTCTCTCTCTCTCTCTCTCTCTCTCTCTTTCTCTCTCTCTCTCTCTCTCTCTCTCTCTCATGCAGATTTGCCCCCTCGCAGGGCTCCTGATTGGCCCTGCACCCGGGTGCCCTGCCCCCTGGGAGAAGCGTGGCCAGGAAGTCCCTTTCCCTGGCTGGCCCCGTCCGAGGTGCACGTGACCGGGGAACTGCACGGGGAAGCCGCGGGATCCCACTGGGAGCAGCCGGCCAGAGCCTCAGCTGAGTGGGCCAGCCTTCCCACAAGCTGTGGCCCTGAAGAAGAGCAGCCCCTGCGATCCCCAGCCACAGGACCGTTGGCCTAGCTGGCCGGGAAGGTACGCCGGAGTCCCAGTTGCTTTGTTGGCAAAGAATGTGAGATGAGCAGAAGATGGGGAGAGAAAGGGAGGGGGAGGCATTTTCCAACCAGCAGCAGAAGAGTCCTGGCCGGACCCACGGGAGCACCTCCTCCTGGGGCCCGGCGCCGGCTTCCTTGCCCTCCTCCTCCTCCCCTTTTTCCTCCTGCTGCCCTGCCGGCGGCAGTCCCAGCTGGGCCGGCAGCCAGCGGGGGCATTGCTTCCTGGGCGACGCTGGTGGGTTGCGGATTGCTGGGAGTGCCACGCGGTGTGGAGCGGCCCCAGCTCCTCCAGCATGACGGACCTACCAGCAGCACGGGAAGCTCCAGCGTTGGTCCTGGCAGGAGGCGGATCGTTGCCCCGGTTCCAACTGAGGACACCAGCGCGCAGGAGAAGGTTTGGCAACATAGCTGATGGGGGCATTCTAGGGATGCCCCACGATTTAAGCCCGGGGATGCCGGCGGTGTGAGGGGAGGCCTGGCAATGCAACTGATGGGTGGGACATTCTGCAGATGCCCCGTGGCCCCGACTTGAGCCCAGGGACGCCAGCAACACGTGAGATGGCCTGCCAACGTGACCGTGAGCCGGGGCATCCCTGCAGACCCAGCAGGCAGGGGAGCTGGGTACCTCCAACGGCAACAGGGGATCTTCTGCTGCCTCCTCCTCCCCTCCCCGCCCCTTCGGCACTCTCTGCCTTTCCTCTCTCTCTCTCTCTCTCTCTCTCTCTCTCCTCACCTGGAGAAAGAAGGGGGGAGGGAGGGAGAGGAAAGAGAGAAAGAGAGAGGAAAGAGAGAGAGAGAGGAAGCACAAGTGCCTCTCTCTCCCTCTCTCTATCTCTCACACACACACACTGAGTGGGGGAAGAGGACTGGCAGACCAAGGGCAGAAAAAGGGAGAGAGAGGAAGGGAGGGAGGGAGGGAGGGAGAGAGAGACCCTTTTGACATCTAAAATGAAGATAACACTGAAGATATATAGATATATATATAATAGAGGTAAAAAAGGATATATGCAGTGTTATCTTCATTTTAGATGTCAAAAGGATTTTGCGCCTCCCAGTGTTTTGTTTTCAGTGGGAATATAAACACAAATTATCAATTATCTCTTTAAAATTCATAACCTTTTCTCATTCTAGCGTGTTTCTAACCCAGCAGTTCTCAACCTTTTTCAGGCCGTGACCCCGACCTGCGCCGCGCATGCGTGGCGCGACCCAGACCTGCACCACGCATGCGCGGCCCAACAGCCCGCATCGTGCATGCGCAGCGCGACAGCCAGCATTGCGCATGCGCGGTGCGCGCGCGACGGTCCACATCGCGCATGCACGGCGCGTGCACGATGGTCCACATCGTGCATGCGTGGCGCACGTGCGACAGCCTGCATCGCACATGCACGGTGAGATGGCCCGCATCGCGCATGCACGGCGCGACGGCCCGCATCGCGCATGCGCGGCGCACGTGCGACGGTCCGCATCGCGCATGCACTGCACGCGCGCGACGGCCCGCATCGCGCATGCACGGCACGCGCGCGACGGCCCGCATCGCGCATGTGCGGAGCTACCCCACGCATGTGTGGTGCTGCCCCCTGTGCCGGTCGAGGGGAAAAGAGGAAAAAATGGCGGACTGCGGTGTTTGGCAACCCCCGTGAAATGGTCGTTTGACCCCAAATGGGGTCGCTACCCACAGGTTGAGAACCGCTGTTCTAACCAATAATAAAATTTTCCCCATGTTTTAAAATAAATTGTGTCTTCTTTCTCTTTCATTTCTAAAGTCAATCTATCCATTTCTGCACATTCGAGTATTTTTGTTATTATAGTCTGGTCAGATGGTAAATTTTCATTTTTCCAAAATTGGGCAAATATTATTCTTGCGGCTGTCAGCACATGCAATATTAAATACTTATTCTCTTTTCCATAATTCAAACCTAATATTCCTAACAAACAGAGTTCTGATTTAAATTCTATCTGTATTTTAATCATCTCTTCTAGCCACATATGGATCTTAAACCAAAACCTTTTAACATTAGGACATATCCACCAGAGATGGTAATAAGTGCCTGGTTGTTGTTTACATTTCCAGCACATATTTGATACATTTTTAAACATTTTCTCTAATCTAACTGGTGTCATGTGCCATCTATAAAACATTTTATATACGTTTTCCTTATATGCAGCTGCTTCAGTAAATTTAATATTTTGGTCCCGTAGTTTTTGCCAATCTTTTAAATCAATAAAATAACCAAAATTCTTTGCCCACACTATCATTGTTTCTTTCACTTGTTCTTCTCCCATCTTCCAGTTTAGCAGGAATTTATCAAGTTTCTTAATCAGATTTTCATCTGTTTTCAAAAGTATTTTACCTAGTGGTGTCTGTTTTTTGTAGAATCCCATTACTTTTACATCTTTTTCATATCTTGTTTGAATTTGCAAGTATGACCACCATGTTAGATCAATGCTAGTTTGTTGAAGTTCTTGCCTATCTTTAAGTTTTCCTTCTTTATCTAAAATGTCTTTATAGGCCACAAGTTTATCATAGTTAATTAAATTCGGATATGCAAATGCTTCCATTGTGGAAAGCCACTCAGGTATTTTCATATAAATTTTCTTTTTAACTATCTCCCACTATGAAAGCAATACATTCCTTATGGCATGGGTTTGGAAGTATTTATGTACTGTACTTTGTTTTTCTCGTACCAAAGGAAAGCATGCCAACCCAGTTGCAAATCATGTCCCTCTTAGTAAAGAAGTCGTTTATTTCTCAGTGTGATCCATTCGTTAAGCCACAACAAAATAGTGGCTTGGTAATAAAATCTCCAATCTGGGAGCCCAAAGTCCCCTCTGTCTTTTGATTCTTGTAGCAGTTTAATTTTGATTCTTTTTTCCCTTGCCATATAAATCGCATTATTGTTGCATTTAAGTCATCAAAAAAATTGTTGCTTCTTGGCCTGCCTTCAGGCACTTTGGAGAATAGATTGATCCCCTCTTCTCTATGACAGCCCCTCAAGTACTGAATGACTGTTATCATGTAACCTGTAGAGTAGCCTTTTTTTTTCCTTTTGACTGTGGAACATAGTAGAACATTTAAGAACGGAGGAACAGGGATGTTTTATATATTTATGTATTGTTTTCATTTAAAACTTAGAGAACTGAATTCTCAAGCATCTCAAATGGCTTTCTGTAAGATTTCTTCCACAGTCCATTGGCTCACCTTCCTTCCCTCCCCAACAATTGAAATTCAGATACTATTAGCAGTTGCTTCCTGTGGATTGAGAGCAAGTGAAAAACCTCTTTGGAATCTTCCTCTGAGAATGTTGCAGTAACTTGTCTCTGCTTATTTGGGGCAGGCAGTTCTGGAGGGGATATCTGTGTATTCTTCCTCCAAATTCTTTGTTTTATTTATCTTTGAAAATCTGTTGCTTTTCCCAAGGCCCCAAATTTCTCCACACCTCCTCATAGCTGCACAATGTCATTGCAACTTAGAAAAAGTAGCAATGTGTTGCACTGGGTGGAATGTCTGTCTAGGAGGAGGGAGAGACGGATAAATTTCTCAGTGCAGTAATCAGGTTTCCTGGTGACCTTCGTCCCATTCATACACTCTCAGCCTTATCTACTTCACAGGGTTGTTCAGATGTTCAAATTAGGAGTGAGAAAACATGTAGGTTATCCAGAGATCCTTGAAAGAAGAGTAAGATAAAACTGTAAGGCACAAATAAGTGCCATGTACTTCGGGAGGAACTGCAGAGTACCAAATGATAAGTAGGAGTGAACAAGCTGTTGGCATCCAGCATCTACTAGTCTCAGCACACATGTCCATGTGAACCTTTAATCCTGACAATATTCAGAAGGGATAGATTTCCCATCATTGCAGCACGTGCGCTTGTGTATTTTTATTTCCTGGCCGGGTTATCATATCATCTATCAGATCGTCCCTGCCACCAACATTATTCTATGCTTTTACAGAGGGCACAGTTCCCAAAGGATGTGCTTGAGATTCCTTAATGTGTGGAAGGAAAATTCTTTGTGCTAAAAAAGAAAACAGAAACAATGAAAGGCTGCTGGGATTTGCAAGATATTTTCCCCTGCAGAGAATGCTCATTGTTTCCTTTGTTCTTATCTTTAATATATCTTTCTTCTGATATCAGATCACTTTTTCTCCATCTGTTTTGGGTTCAGGTGATCATGCAGGGCTGCAATAGAACTGACTGTCCTTGAAAAAACATCCCCTAGTAATGTTTGCAGGGAAACGGGGGATGAGATCCTTTGAGGACAAATTGCTCTTATTTTTAAAGCTAAAATATATCTTAAAATTCCAGGGTGGTTATCAACGATGGAGGCATTTATACATCCGAATTTAGTGGACTTTGAGAAAGTATGGACATATAAAGATATCTTAGATATTCATGGGAAATTAAAACCTAAACAAGAATTGGAAAATTTAGGAATTAATTTATCTTGGTGGGCACATTTACAGATACTAAATAGATATGAAAAAGATGTAAAAATGTATGGATTTTATAAGGATCAAAATGTGTTTCATAAGATTTTGTTGACCTCAGATGAGAAATTGATTAAGAAAATGTATAATTTTTTGTTAATTTTAGATATGGAAAGTGAACAAGTGAAAGAAACAATGATAAGATGGGCAAAATTTTTTGGTTATAACATAGAATTAGAAAAATGGCAAATGTTATGGGAGAGAAAGTATAAATTGACAATGTCAACTTCATATAAAGAAAATCTGTATAAGATGGCATCTTCCACCAGCAAGATTAGCAAAAATGTTTAAAAACATGTCAGATAGATGTTGGAAATGTAAACATAATATAGGTACGTATTATCATATTTGGTGGACATGCGGGAAGGCAAAGGCTTATTGGAAAAATATACATATGTGGTTAGAAAAAATATTGGATGAACAAGTGGATTTCAAACCTGAACTTCTTTTATTAGGCATCATGCCTGAAAAGACTAATAAGCAGAAATTATATTTAATTCTACATATCACCACAGCAGCAAGAATAATTTTTGCACAATATTGGAAGAATGAAGCTTTGCCATCAGAGGAAGAAATAATCAGGAAGATTTTGGAATGTGCAGAGATGGACAGATTAACTATGAGGCTGAAAGACAAAGACGATACAGACTACTATCAAATTTGGAATTTATTTTATACTTGGCTAGAGAAAAGAAGCAAGGATTAGGAATTGAATATGTATTAATTTAGCAAATTTCAGACAACTGGTTGATTGGAAAAAATTAACATATATGGGGGGGGGAAAAGTTAATAAAAAAGATTGGAAAAAACAACAACAAATTGCTCTTATTTGTTCACAGTCTAATTTGGGGAGTTCCAAAAAAGAAAAGTATTTTAATTTGGAGGGTGGGGGGTAGAAAAGGGCCAGCTCTTACTGGGGGGGCATATTAAGATCTTCTGTGTACAACCCAAATTAGTGTACATTGTCCTGATCTCAGACGGCACATGAATTTCCTCTACTAAAATGAAGAAAAGTCACCAAATACTACACAGACTCTTTGTAGCCAACAGTTCTTATTGATCTGTCTTCTGTGGGGCCTTAGAGGGATATAAACCCATTTTACTGCATAGCTGCTTCTTTCAAGAACAAAAGATGTCAGGTTCTTGTGTGTGTAGATCCAGAGAAGAAAGACAGAGTGTAGCTAAGCTGCACGCGACTTAACATGCTCCAACGTGTAAAGAAAAACTGAGAAGCTAGCTGGGTCAAGCCACTCTTTAGAAATCTCCCAGTTACTCCTTGAACAAGCTACCGTAGTGATCATGTTTCAGAGAATCATCATGTGGCATTGTGTCTATGAAAGGAAATGTCCTAGACCCAAGCAACATAGCTTGTCAAGGATAGGACTAGGACCTATGTAGGAAACGGATGACCCCACAGATTATTAATTGAGCCTGACATTTAAGCAGCTGAGTAGTAACCTAGGGATCTGCCAATACTGTTTAGGGGTGCAAAAATTCGAATGGTAGAAAAAAGTTTGAGTTTTCTGCATGTTGCCATCTAGGGTTTGGTCACATTTTTGCAGCCCAGCAGATCTGGTGTTTGTGTGTGTGTGTGTGTGTGTGTGTGTGTGTGTGTGTGTGTGTGTGTGTGTGTGTGTGTGTGCTTTTTGCAGGTATATTTTGGGCACTGAGAAGAAACCCTACTGTAAGGAAAAAAGGAAAAGGAGGGGGACAGGTATGTGTGCCAGCTGGAGAGAGGACATCAACAGGGAGACAGGAGAGCTCCCCTTCCTATGATTTCTCATGAGGGCAGCTGGGACAGTTTTTTCTGCCTCAAGGAAGCAGGTTCTGAAGTATTTCAGTGCTGGCAGCCATAGCGAGAAGGTTGCCTTCTTGCAGCTGGGCAGGAAATAATTGCCACTTGTTCTGAGATTAATACATTGGCCAGAACTTGGAAAGGGTAACAAGAGGAATCTGTCATTGCAAAGAATATTAAACACCCCAAAGAAAATGGAAGGGGGTGGAAGCAGCTTTATCACCCAAGCTGCCCTCAGTCTGGAGCTTTCCCCAAGGGCACTTTGCTTCCCTTCCAACATGCTTTTCCTCACAGGAAGGTGTTTTCTGAGACGAGAGCTCATTTCTTTGTTAATACCAGGCCGGGCCTAATTGTGGCTAACTCATCCTCTGCTTCCAGCTTTGGCCAGCTCACAGTAGCACAGTTACTGAACAGTCCATTAAATGTGCAAACATTTAATGCTGAAGGAGATCTTCACACATCAACACTACACAGGGATTTCTTTTAAATATTACATGCGGGATATTGAGGCAGACAGACTTCTGGGTCTTCAAAGCCAGGGTTGAGAAAATACTCTTACAGTATTTCAGCAATCCATCTCCCAGTATTCTGTCTCTCTTTGCCCCTCCCCCCCACACAAACACACACACACACAAATGCATTGATTATGCATCTTTGTCTAGTGCAGAGGACATTCCTTCCACCCTTTCTTACTCATCCCAGCACAAAAAGTCTTTGTTTTGTCTCTGGGTTATCAAGGAGCCCTGTTATCTCCTCCTCCAAGTGGAGGGCTGGTGGGGGGGGTACAGGTGAAGAAGCAGCTGAGGCTGAGGGCCCAGAACTAGAAAACAACAAGGGCAGCTGGGAACAGAGGAACAAACAGAGAGCAAGCAAGAATAAGATAAGATAGAGAAATGCAAAATATGCTAGGGAAAGAGAAGGAGGGGGTGTAGAAAGCTATTGTAAGCTCTGGGAAAGACTAAGTCCACCTCCTCCCTTCAACTCCACACCTGTGGCTTGGTGGGGGAGGGTGGGCTAGATCCAGACAATGTATGATCTCTTTTACGAGGGAATCTAATAATTTCCGTGAATGAGTGTCAAAACAAATATTTGCAATGCTCATATCTCCATTCTGGGGCATGTAGACTATAGCAGAGCAGCCCCAAACATTTGCAGAGTGCTTTTGATGTTTTGCCACTGACACCCCAACATTATCATATAAATCTACTAGTGGGTAGGAAAGTAAATTTGGACTAAGTATCTCTCACTCTAGTACCGTGTCACTCTTTGCATCCCCTCTTAATAAACATCCGTATGATCCATGAAGCACATTTTTTTGTGCAAGCCTTAAAGACCTGCGGATTTATATAAACTTTCCCACCCACCTTTTAAAATAGTATTTTTAGAGCTCATTTTGCTGGAGTAGAAATTCCTTCCCTCCCCCTACGCACTTTTGTAACCTTCTCCTCCAATCCTTCTGAATGCCATTGTTAACACCTGCACCCTTCTCCTTCCCTAACTCCTTGCCATTAGGAATCACGCCAAACTTGCCATGATAAAATCGACTCGTTATCACTTTTGTGACAGGTGCCTCCAGGCTTGGAGCAAGAAGGTTTTTTTTCACACAGGCGTGTTGCTCTTTGCAATCACAACATAACCCACTTTTGCAGGAAAACTGCAGTACAGAACACATCAAGGCTGCGTAACCTATTTCAGACCTACTACTGTATTTTTGTCTTTATTTTCTGTCTAAGGACTACACTTCAATAGCCAATATAACTATTTTGCAAAAATTGATAGAACCATGGCAGAAAAGAGACAGTTTGGTGCAGTGGTTGAGGCATCAATCTAAAAACCAGGAAACCACAAGTTCTTTGATTCATTAGAAGTTTTTGGAATGAAGTATGAAAAAGTTTAAGTGTTGCACCCCTAGAGCTAATGATCCTATAATCCTTGAGACAGTGTGATATCCCAGGCTGTAAACTCGCTGTGTAAACCTCTTGACTCAGAGATTCCCCAGAGTTTTGGGGCTCATGGACTACTTCTGATATTAAGAGAGTGTTATGGCTTTTCCTGCAACGTAGTTGCCACAGCGAGGGCTTTCCATTTACAAAATGGCTGCCCAGAGCATTCAGCCTGTCACAAAACATTGCTTTCTTTAAAGATAAGAACATAAGAAGAGCCATGCTGAATCAGGCCAAAGCCCATCGAGTCCAGCATTCTGTGTCACACAGTGGCCCACCAATTGTACATGGGGATCTTGAGCAGAAAGAGAAGGCAAAACCCTCCCTTTCCCTTGGCCCCCAACAAATGGTACTCAAGGGAATCCTGCCTGCCTCAACCAACATAGAGGTGGCACATGGACATCCGTTTTAATAACCACCGATACACTTGGCATCCATGAATCTATCATGGGTGGCAGAGCAAAGTTGGAAACTGAATCTCTAATGATAAATCACATAATTGCTCAAATAAAGCACAGCAAAATGTCCACTCTTCAAAAAGCAAATGTGGTGATAACTCAGAGAAACACACATACTACAGAAATGCAACAGAGGCAAAATCATACTCCTTCTCCCTTCTACATCTTACAGTTTCCCCAGGGTTTTCCACACTGCTTTCCAATTCACTTTCCCCAACTTCATCTTTTCTCTTGGTCTTTTAAGCAGTCCAAGGTACCACTTTGGAGATTTCATTAACCAAAATGAATACAATGTTTGCATTCCGGTTTTGGAAAAGTTGTTCTCTTCCTCCAAGGTTTATTTATTGACTTAAGCACAATTAGAAAAAAAAATAGCCCTTGTCATACCAGGTAAATATCAAATTTGGAGCCATCAAAAAGTTAGGTCAGGTGAGTCTCATCCTGATTCTGGATTATATCAAATTTCTTTGGCTAACTCAGAAATCCATCTGCGGCCATCTATTCTCTCTCTCTCTCTCTCTCTCTCTCTCTCTCTCTCTCTCTCTCTCTCTCTCTCTCTCTCTCTCTCTCTCTCTCTCTCACACACACACACACACACACACACACACACACACACACACACACACACACAACCGCCCATCTCCCTCACAGGGGGGCTGACCTGACCTGACCTCCTAAAGGGTTTCCCTTAATATTTGAGCTGAATCAGAGCTGAAGAGAAGAAGATGGCCCAGCCCTCTCTTGCTGAAACATTGGCCGCTTACTGGCTGAGAGGTAATTCTGAAGCTTTGTGATGTCATTGCTGCTCCATGTCCACCCAAAGGAAAGCATCCTTTTCTGGCAAAAGAGTATGGGAAGCTGAGAGAGGAAACATCTTGAATCTGGCAGGGTCATCAAAGCCCTTCAGCAGAAACCAAAGACACTCTATATAGCTCTGGATACAGTGGAGGGGGTGTGGGCAAGGCACAGTAGCAACTCATTGCTGGTTGGTGGAGGATACAGCTGCTTTGTGAGGTCACTGCTGCTATGTGTCCACCTAAGTGAAAATACCATTTGCAAGTAACAAGAGCATGGAAGATTAAGACGGCAACATCTCAAGTCTGGCCGGGTCATCTAAGCGGCTGTGCTGAAGGAACACCTACGCCTTTTAATACATTTCCACTTTTGAATGACAAAGATGGCTCACGAAATTGATTGGATCAACAATAAGGCTGGAGTGTGCAACATTAACTCCTACAAATCCAAACAAAAGAAAGAAGACTCAGAATGTAAAATGGTTTGCTTTGTTAATGTTGCCAACCTGAACATGAAAGACGGGAATTTGGGCCCAAGGCTTATGAGTGACCAACCTGACAACATCAACGGCCCTGCCGGTGAACTCGACTTACGAAACCTGGAGGAGAAGGAGGTCATTGTAATCAAGGACAATGAACAAAGGAAATGCATGAATACCGACGGAGCGGTCTGCCTTTTCAAGCCAGGTTCCTTGGAAGATGTCAACATTGTCAGCTGGCTCAGTAATGATCTCCAGAAATATGCCTTTGGATTTCAACATGCACTTACTCCTTTCAGGACCTCTCAGAAACTGAAGGTGTATGATAAGGGATCTCAGAACAACAATAACACTGGTTCCAGCAGTTCAATGGCTGAAGCAGGAAGTTCAGATGATCTTGCCTACTATGCTAATAAGCTCTGTTCCTTAGTGGTTGAGATGACACGTAAAGAGATCAAGGATAGATGGGACAATACTAGAAAATACCTATGCCAAAACATTAGTTCTTATAATGCAGGAAGAAAACCTAGTGCAACTGAAACTAAACCATCTTCCGAAGATGATGTCAAGGAACAAGAAGGACAGTATTCCGACAGAACAAGAAGATCAGATGACTCTACTTCTGTCAATAAAGGGTTGATGTTATATGCAAACCAGGTGGCTTCAGACATGATGCTCTCATTCCTGAGGACCATGAGTGTCCAGAAGGGAAGACACCCTGCACCAGCATGCATTGTTTTAAAAGAGGTACTTGTGAATCATGCCAAGGAAATAGTCTCAGACTTGATAGATTCCTCCATGAAAAATTTACACAATATCACAGGGGCACTCATGAAAGACTCTGATTTTATTTGTGGGATGAAGAAGAATTTATACAGCGTTGGAAGCCAAAAGTCCACAGAGGTTTTGGAAGCAATGGTGAGACGCTTGTTTAAGCTCCTCGCTGGAGATGATAAGGCCCGGGCGCAAAGTTTAGCTTTTACCGCATATAAATTAGGAGCACTGGGCAACCAAAAAGCTCAAGGCATGCAATTTGCATCCCTGAAAAGTGAGTGCCACAGCCAGGGGAAGGAAAGAATGGGGGGACCAGGGAGACCTCAAGCATCAGGAAGTCGGGGGCTAGACAAGCAAGGGTCAGCGGATGTGTATGCAAAAGAGCTTCTTTTAACAGCCTTAATGCAGATACAGCAGCACTTGTTAGAAAAAACCAAAAAAGCCAGACTCCGGGAAAACCATGCCAACTCATTTGGCTATCTTCACCATGACTCCACCTATGACAGAAGTGGTGAGAGAAGCCTGAAGCGCACATCGAAGTCTTATGATGGAAGAACAGACTGCGATGGCTTCAAAGATAAAGGCAGCGGTCTAGTGTCTGTGATCCAGAAGATCCTTCAAGAGATTGGCTTGAATCCTGATGACATTTGCATGGACAAGAACAGAGGATAGATTGCAGAAGACCCTACAGGTAAAGAATCTCCTCTTCTGAACCAACCCAATGGAGTATCAGATCGGCATGACAATATGCAGCACATGGACAAGAACATTTATTGATCAACCTGTGGGATCTGTGATGCAAACGATCTCTTTATTGATAACTAAAGACATTTGCTCTTGGTTTTAGCTCATTAGATAACATCATCACAGCCCCATTGCAAGCTGCGGTGGAGTGAATTCAGATTGGGTGATTCAATGGTAGCTGGGCAAGATCATCAATTAAAAACTAAAAGAAGAGGAAAGACACGTCTGTTATTTATTGCTTTGTCAGAGTTTACGCAATAGCCCTGTAATAACTAATCCTTGGCCATTATACCAACGGAGCAATACAGGTACCCTCCACCACAACTGAGCCCAAAATTTCTGTTCTTAAGCAAGATAGTTGTTAAGTGAGTTTTGCCCCATTTTATTTTTCTTTTCTTGACGCAGTTCTTAAGCGAAACACTGCAGTCGCTAAGTTAGTAACATGGTATAAGTGAATCTGGCTTCCCCATTGACTTGACTTGTCAGAAGGCCACCAAGAGTGATCACATGACCCCAGGACACTGTAAATAGGAACCAGTTACCAAGCATCTGAATTTTGATTGTGATGCAGTCATCAGTGTGAAAAATGGTCATGAGTCACTTTTTTCAGTGCCACTGTAACTTTGAGCAGTCACAACATATAAGTGGAGGACTATCTGTAGTGACCGGGGGAGTATAGGTGTATTATGTGTAACACCTTTTTTTCCTAACGTCAAAGAACTGTAGCAGATCTTCATTTCAGCGAGTAGTTCCTAACTTTACAATTTGGAAATCAATAACATAAGAAGAATCTGTGTTTTCTTCAATCTATTGCAATACCTCATGAAACCCAAACAGTTCCATGACTGATTTTGCATGATACTGCCACCTTCCAGCCTCAACACGATGAGAATGCTGCATAAGTAGCAGATGCTATCCCTTCCCACATGCATCCCATTAGTTGGCCGGGAGTTGTTTTCCAATTTTGTTATAGACCATAATTTATTATATTGATTTACGTACTGCCATCCCTCTCATGTAAGCCAAACAAAAAACACAACTAAATGAAATAATTCCACTTTATTGTTAAGCTACACCAGTGATGGCGAACTTTTTAGAGACTGAGTGCCCAAACTGCAACCCCAAACCCACTTATGTATCGCCAGATGCCAGGCGGGCGTGGACCGCCGGGTGGGCGTGGGCCGCCGGGTGGGTGTGGCTGTGGAAGTCATGCAGATGGATGGGTGTGGTCAGGGTGGGCGTGGCCAGCTCATCAATGTTGCTCCTGGGAAGGAACACCTGTGGGGACCGGGCAGGGTTGGGGGAGATCCTGGGGATCTCTGGCTAGTCGGGCGGTGGGCAGGAGGCTCGTCCTGTGGGGTGAGGCTCAGCAAGGTGAGGTAGGGTGAGGGTGCCATTGTCGCAGGGCAAGGTGAGGCAGGGGCCGGGGCAGCTGCTGCCTGACACCATCGGCCCTCGCACATAGAGGCCAGCGAGCGCATGGGTGCTGGGATGCATCTGGACACATGGGACCTCAGCGAGTTAGCAGGCGGCTGGTGAAAAAGGACAGTTGCCATCTCCGGGGCATGGCGCGCATGCCCACAAGGAGGGCTTTGAGTGCCGCCTCTGGCACATGTGCCATTGGTTCGCCACCACTGGGCTACACTAACAGAAACTTGCAAGCCTGAAAGTACTTCCTACCGCTACTTTTTTTTTTTTACAATACAATTTACTGGAATTTTAATGGATCTGACAAAAAAGTCCATTTTATTCTTGCATCTTCTCAATTGTTTCTTCCTTGTATTTTCCTTTCTCTTTTCCAACTTGGCGAGACTTCGCTTTGCGTTCCAAAATCTTTTTGCGATCCTTGTCCAGCTTTAATCTTGTGATCACCACCTTACTAGGGTGAATGCCCACATGTACAGTTGTGCCATTAGCTTTCTCACGCTGTACACGCTCAATGTAGATAACATACTTCTTTCTATATACCTGGACTACTTTGCCAATCTGCTGTCCTTTATAATGGCCCCGAACAACTTGAACTTCATCGTCCTTTCGGATGGGCATAGAGCGAACATTGTACTTCTGCCTCAATTCTTTGGACAGGGGTGAAGACATGATCTTCCTCCGAATGTGAGATGGAGCATTGAAGTGCCGTTTGCGATTCTTGCTGCGATCCGAAGTCACAAATGGATTGAACTTCATTTTGACTGCAGCTTAATCGCTGCTTGATTTGTCTTATGTTTCTTCCTCTGACCCATTGAGAGCTCCTGCCTCTTTCTTGCCTGATTGCTTCCTAGGCAGCATCTCTTCCCCTCGTTCCCCAAGGTCATCCACGTGTCCCATTAAGCGTACTGAGTTTATACCTCACCTTTCATTCAGAAGCTCAGGAAATTCAAAACACATAATTGGATGAACTGCACATATATTGTCTTATTCCAACATGCAGAGGTATATGTTGCCCCTGCATGAATTATAAACGAGAGAAAAGGAACTATGAATTGTAGTACGCAGATTGAACTAAGAAAGTAACAAGACGCGTAGGCAAGAAATAGAGCATTATTGGATGTCAAAGTAAGGGGGTGATCATCCCAAAGTCCAAATCAGTGTATACTGTCACCCAGAGATCAATAAAAATTAATTCAGGAAGCTAGTTTGCAACTCAGAAGAGGGATCTATACCACCACCTGAAGAAAAGAAAAAAGATTGGTGATAGGCCTTTGATATTTCCAGTACACAAATATTAATGTGTATCAAACTGTACCATGAGCAATAACTTTAATGGTCGTGCAGTTCACTTTACTGTTATAGTTTTCCTCCTGGAGTTGTGAGTGTTCCATCACTGGAGGTTTTCAAAAATAGACTGGACAACCATTTGACTAGAATGGTATAAGGCAGGGGTAGGCAACCTTGGCTCTTTTATGACTCATGGACTTCAACTCCCAGAATTCCTGAGCCAGCATAGCTCAGCTTGGAAACCTCTCCCTTTCCCCTCAGCATGGCTGGCTCGGGAATTCTGGGAGTTGAAGTCCACGAGTCATAAAAGAGCCAAGGTTGCCTACCCCTGGTATAAGGTCTCCTGCCTTGAGAAGGGCGTTGGACTAGAAGACCGCTGAGGATCCTTCCAGCCCTAGGATTCTATGTTCTATTACAGCGGTTCTCAACCTGTGGGTTGCGACCCCATTTGCGGTCGAACGACCATTTCACGGGGGTCGCCAAACAACGCAGTCCGCCATTTTTTCCCCTTTTCCCCTCGGCTGGAGCAGGGGGCAGCACCGCACATGCACGGGGTAGCACCGTGCACGCGCGATGTGGGCCGTCGCACCGTGCATGCGCGATGCGGGCCATCGTGCCACGCATGCGTGATGTGGGCCATCGCACCGCGCATGCGCAATGCGGGCCGTCACGCCGCGCATGCACAATGCGGGCCGTCACACCGCACATGCGCAATGTGGGCCGTCACACTGCACATGCGCAATGCGGGCCGTCACGCTGCACATGCACGGTACAGGTCGGGGTCGCGGCCTGAAAAAGGTTGAGAACCGCTGTTCTATTAGATGAAAGTCAATTAGCTTGTCTGAAATTACTGCCTCTGTCCTTATTTCAAATTCACTATGAAGGTGACAAGGATGGGCCAGAACGACGAAAGCAGCAAGCTTCTGCAGATGCTGATGATATACTATCACGAATCCAAGCACCATTTATTCCCAATCTACAATTCAAATGTCCGTGGAGAAACCCATTTACTTCATATCAGTGGTGGGATTCAGCCAGTTCGCACCAGTTCGGCAGAAGCGGCAGCTAATTTTTTTATTGCCCAGGCCCAGAATGTACTTCGGGAAGTGGCATCCACACAGAGAACCGGTTGTTCACATATCTGAATCTCACCCCTGCTTCACATAAATGCAAAACACACCTCAGTAAATTAATCTGAGGGATTGCACCTGATGCAAAATGACCTAGTGAGCCTTGCAGCAAAGCTGGGCTTTGAACCCAGGCTTTCTGGTTGTAACCCAGCACTCTGACTAATATTCCATGTTGATTCTGAAATAGTTGCCCTATCTTGATCCCAGCACTGCAGTCAGGATAGTTCTGCTGCTTACGGAGGGTCAACAAATAAACATCTTAGTCAGCCAAATTATTCTAACTAGAATTAGGAAATTCACGCAAAGCAGTGCATTAGTAACACATTTACGTATTTATTATTTGTCCCCTTTATTTAGCTAAAGTGGTTATTTGAGACAGTGTCTTATAGCAATGGTCATGGCAATAGCATTTCAACTTATATACCGCTTCATAGTACTTTACAGCCCTCTCTAAGCGGTTTACAGAGTCAGCATATGGCTCCCCAATGATCTGGGTCCTCATTTTACCGACATCAGAAGGACGGAACGGTGAGTCAACCTTGAGCTGGTCAGGATCGCATTGCTGGCAGTCAGCAGAGTTAGCCTGCAACACTGTACTCTAACCACTGCGCCACCACAACTCACATTCTGCTTAATGCAGTGGTTCTCAAACTTTTTCAGGTTGAGACCCCACTTGCGCCGCCCATGCGCGCCGCGACCCCGACCCGCGGTCCGCCATTTTGTTTTTTTATTATTTTTTATTATTTTTTTAATTTTTTTTTCGTCGCGCGCGCGCCGCGCATGCACGGTTTGGGCCGTCGTGCGTGCGCACCACGCATGCACGGATCGGCCCGTCACGGTCCGCCATTTTGTTTTTATTATTATTATTTTTAATTATATTTTTTTTAATTTTTTTTTTCATCGCGCGCGTGCCGTGCATGCGCGGATCGGCCTGTTGAGCACGGGTGCGCACGTGCGCGCGCGCGCCGGAAAAAAATAAAATAAAAAATAAAAAAAAACAAAAAAAAACAAAAAACAAAATGGCAGACCGCGACGGCCCGATCCGCGCATGCGTGGCGCGCGCGTGACGGCCCGAACCGCGCATGCGCGGCGCACGCACGACAAAAAAAATTAATAAACCCCCCAAAAAACCAAAATGGCGGACCGCGACGGCCCAATCCGCGCATGCGTGGCGCACGCATGATGGCCCGAACTGCGCATGCACGGCGCACGCACGACAAAAAAATAATAAAAAAATAAAAAACAAAAACAAAATGGCAGACCGCGGTGTCCAGCGACCCCTGCGAAACGGTCGTTCGACCCCAAATGGGGTCACGACCCATAGGTTGAGAACCGCTGGCTTAATGGCAGGGCCAACTCTACACATGAATCACAACTACCTTGACACTTGGAAATGGACAGTGTATATCTTGTTGGTGAGAAAGGCAGCATATGCATTTAATAAACAAAATACTTGTCTATAGTGCTAGAACAATAAATTACCCCAGCAAACCCTCACTAATTTTTTCTACCTATGCATTTATCCTTCCCTCTTTGCTGCTGAACCTTTGCCCACTGTCACGTTTGCCCACTGCCCACATCCAGAGACTTTATCTCTTTAAGCAATTCATTCAGACACACCAGTGCGCTTCCCCGACTTCGATGTGGAGAAGACAAAAACACTTTGATTTCTACTTAATGAATGATACAGCAGTGATCAAGTACATATTTTACATAAAGAAGGTCCCGAGTTAAATCAGTGTCATCAGTGTCAACAGGAGGTGGTGACAAAGGGCTTGGGAGAGATCCCAGGGTGCTGTTGCCTGTCCGAATAGACAATATTAGTCTAGATGAACAAACAGTTTAAGCCAATGATGGCAAACCTTTTAGAGACCAAGTGCCCAAATTGCAACCCAAAACCCATTTATGCATGGTCGGGTGCCGGGTGGGTGTGGCCATTGGCTGGGTGTGGTCCATTGGGTGGGTGTGGCCCATTGGGTGGGCGTGGCTATGGTGGTAACAGCAGACTGGGTGGGACTAAAAAATTCAATCAATCAATTCCAACTTTGCAAGATCTTTTTTTTTCCGCAAGAAGTTGAAATTGATTGATTGATTGAACCTTTTTTTTTTGTTGTACACGGTGGTGGAGGCCTAAAGTGAAAAGGTTTTATAAAACCCAGCTGAAGACCTAGGACTGGGGTGACAGTACGTGTGCCCACAGAGAGGGCTCTGAGTGCCGCCTCTGGCACCCGTGCCATAGGTTCCCCACCACTGGTTTAAGCTGCTCAAAAAGGCCAATATTTCTAGCGCAAAAAAAAAAGGACAGAGTTCTTATGTCCTTACTACTTTGGAAGATAAATATTTTTGTAGGTGTGGACTACTTTCTTTCCTGGGTGTGTCTGCCCATGAAAGTGTGAATGGATTGCCCAGGAGTGACGTGCACTTGATGCATGCCGTCTATAGTCATAGGCCACAACAAGTAAAGCGAAGAACAAGGGAAAGTGTTTACAAAAGCCATTTAGAAGCATTACCTTACATTTAGAATTTCAACCCGAATGGCAGAACAAAGGATGGGAAGAAGGGAATGAGTAAGCATACCAGAGGCAGCCATACCGACACTAAGACGTAATCCCACGCCCTTTGATAGGCTGCCTGAAGAGAAGATGGCCACAGCAATGGTGGCGGTAGTAGGCAGGTCCTGTTACATGAAAAACAATGTCTAAGCATAGCAGAGCCAGAAAGGAAGAGTGACCAAGAATTATCCACCTGGACTTCTAGCATTCTTGCTCCATGGTACTTTTTGGGCTCCAGATAGGTGACCTTGGTTCAGCAGGCAGGTCAGGGCAGAGATGCAGTCTCCTCCCCTGGCCCGCTGCCTGTATCCCAATGAGTCAGGAGGGAGGGGCCAAGAGAGGAGCCGGAACAGCAGCCCTGGAGCAACAGAAGCTCCCAACGCTAAAGAAGAGAGGGGGGGGGCTGGCGCTTTTCTTATCCCCCGAGAAATGTGGTAACTAAGAGAGAAAAAATGCTTTCGAAAGTATTCATCTAGAACAGAGCCCCGCGGCTAGAGATTCCAGCCGAGTGAGCTGGACCTGGAGACATGAGTGATGCACCAGAAAAGCCAAACAAAAGGCTCAGGCATGTATGTGCACACACTGAAACACAAAGGTGTACGCAGACAGGAGCAGACAGAAACAGGCACTGAATCTCTGCAGGCAAAAGACTGTAAATCTGCATTTCAGGGTCAGTCAGACAAGGGAAACGTGGGCACCCCATTGCTTGCCGAAAGTGTCCATTCTGGAGTATCCATTCAGGGCTTCCCCAAGCCACTCTTCAGCATGAGGCCTTCATAAAAGGGCAGAAGTTCCCTAAGGGATAGTACACCTGTAAGACTAATCAGAGCATAACCCTCAACATTTCATCCCACTCCTGTTTCTATTTGCCACAGCATTTATTGTTCAGTTGCTAAGTTGTGTCCAACTCTTCACGACCCAATGAACCATAACATGCCAGGCTTCCCTGACCTCCACTGTCTCCCTGTGTGGTGTCCACATTTAGCCACAGCATAGTCCACAATGATATGATGGGTTCAGCTGTAAGCTCGGTGCAATGGAGATTGCAGTTCTTTAGGCCACCATGTATAAAAGTAGAAGTACTACGGTATTATCATTTCACTAAGGAGTACATTGTTAGGATGCTGGGTTGGAGGTTAGTGAGCCCACGTTCGAGACTTGAGGGCTGCATAAACTCCCTTTGCTCCAGCTCCTGCTGGGGACATGAAAGGAACCCCCTGTTAGGCATCCCCCTGGGCAACGGTGATGTCATCGGCTAATCCCTTCAATTCTTCAGCACCTCGTTTTCCCCCACCTCCCCCCAGTGCAATATGATTGTTTTACTTCTTCAGAATTCTTCGTTGTTCAAGAACTCTGGTGAAAGAGTCCTGCCCCACTTCTTAGGTCAATAATATCAATCTCCACAATCATCAGATTGTTCTGTGCTTCCGTAGCCACCTTCATAGAACAGGAAGCTGGAACAGGACAAAACCGACCTTATGTGATTCACAGTCCAAAGGTTGGACTTTCCTTTTTTTTCCAGATTTCCCAGAGGGGGCAGAAAGTAAAGAAAGGCAGAATGCAAAGAATGGGCAAGTGTTTCCTTGTGCTGGGGTGAAATACCTTTAGCCTAAACTATCAGGCCATTCTTCAGATGACCTATCTACTGATTCCATGGTACCACTATATCTACTACTAAGGAAAGGAGACTCCATTATCTTGAAGTCCATTCTGGAAGAACTCCTGCTGTTAGTTGGGGCTTGCACAGTGCCTGGATAAGCTGTCAGTCAGTGATTTAGACATTTTGTACTGAGACAGACAAGCCATCATCTCTCTGATCACCATCAGCCTGCTCAGTTATGTCACCTTCCCCCAATGATACAATCAATATTTTCCTATCTAGAAGGCATTCTAGAATGTAAAACAGTTTAAAGTTCTCCAGAATCAAAGCAGTCCTTCCATGCAAGACTTCTTCTTCTCTGGAGAATAATCTGCCCTGCCTCTCTGAGACTCTCTAATTCCACTGCCCAAATCAGAATTCATCACATCGGACTATCCTGCATCTATTTCAAGTCACTTCTGTCACCTGGTTGTTTGCCGAGTTTATTTTATTTATTTATTTATTTATTTAGATTTCTATGCTGCCCTATTCCAAGAACTCAGGGCGGCTCACAGCATGGATACTAACATGAAGAAATCTGGCATTAAAATACATTGTAAAAACCCATTAATTAAAAACCAATCATCCAAAGACAGACATACAAACATACATACACTGGCTGGGGCAAGGTGTTAACTGCCCCAGGCCTGTCGGCAAAGATGGGTCTTCAATAATTTGCGAAAGGCGGAGAGGGTGGGGGCAATACGGATCTCCGGGGGGAGTTGATTCCAGAGGGCCAGGGCCGCAACAGAGAAGGCTCTCCCCCTAGGCCCCGCCAGGCGACACTGTCTGGCTGACGGGACCTGGAGAAGGCCGACTCTGTGGGCCCTAACCGGTCGCTGGGTTTCATGGGGCAGCAGACGGTCCCGTAAGTAACCTGGTCCGATGCCATGTAGGGCTTTATAGGTCATAACCAACACTTTGAATTAATGGGCGACAGAGCCTAAGAAATTTTGCTCACCTGAAGCTGCCCTTGGACGGAGTCAGAATGTGGGAAGACGGCAAATGGGAAGTTAAGCCTGCCTCATTCGCAGACTGGGCTGAGAAACAAGCAGTGTTATGGCATTCAAAAAGAAGTTGCCAGGAGGCATTTGGGCCACAGTAAGAAAAAAAGACCTTTTGGCAGATGGCAATGACAGATGCAGGAAAAACTAACTGACAATCTAAGACTTTAAATCATGGGCTAGGGATGAGATGGGCCAACTTTGTGAGAAGGGGGATTGTCAGGATGTTATGGTGATGTGCTAAACTGCAAGTGGGAACAGGTTAAAGAGGCCCCAGGAGGGTAGTTTGCCTTGGAAAGCAATCTTAGAAAGAGTGACTGAATACCAGAAGGAGAAATATGTCAGAAAACTAAGTACAAAATCACTTATGGAGCAGGCCATTGGACAGGCATTACAAGGAGGGAGGGGTGTGCCCTAACTGAGAAACAGCTTCCAGGGATCGTATCCAGTGGAGAAAATCCAGAACGTGGTAAAATGCCTTTAGGACAGGGGTGTCAAACTGCCGGCCCACAGGCTGGATGCATCATAGCAAAACCGCCCCCACCCCATTGCTAGCAATGGCAAAAAAAGTCTGAATGCGTGGTGACTTGTCACGTGGCGTTGCGAGTTTGACACCCCTGCTTTAGGAGGATCTCCAGCTAAAAGATGTTTGTTGCAAGGCATGGTTGTGCCAGAAATAAAAAAAAAAAAAAGCTGTAGCACACAGGTTGCCATGGGCACACCGGCTCAACACCAGGACCTACCATAATGGCCCCAGGAGAGAGTCCAGAAACACCCATCCTTGAAAGTGAGTTGTAGTTCATGCATTTAAGAACATTTGTTTGTCTGAAAACCTGGTCCTGCCAACTGGCTTGGGGCCCCAATGAGGGCATCCCATTTTTGACTAGTAGACTAGTAGAAGATCCCACCTCCACCCCAACCACATATTGGTTCTTTTGGTTTGCTTTAATATTAGTTTTACTGTTTCAACTTTTAATGCCCTATGTTTTAATGTTTTACTCTTGTAATTGTTTTATTTGGTTATTTATGGTATTGGAAGCCACCCAGAGTCACTTAATACAGAGTTCCCCAACCCCTGGGCTGCAGCCCTCTACTGGCTTGCTTGGAACCGGGCCGCACAACTGCTGGGTGTGCACGCAGCTCCACTTGAATGAGTGGCGTCATGCATGAAGCTCCATTTGTGTGCATCCACCACTCACATAAGTGAAGCTTTGCGTGTGACTGCATATGCGCCTGCCGCTCACACAGAACCATCCCCTCTACCCCCCATCCGCCCTGGCTGGGCCACCACGCCGGAAAGGTTAGGGACCGCTGGCTTAATACTTAAATGAGCAGCATACAAATGTAATAAAGTAAAATAAAATATGCATATGTCCAGGGAGAACATGAGTGCAACCCTTCTCAGATTTGTTAGCAAACCCCCAGGGCTTCATGTTTTGAGAACCCCAATATAAGCAAAGAAAGTTAAAACCAGTCACTTTCACTGCCTTTGAGCAAAATTGAAACAAAAGACACAATCTAGTTCTAAAGATCTTTGAACTGATCCAGACTGACAGCTCTCAAACCAACAGTTTCAAGTCTAAGAACCTGAGATGAGGTAGACAAGTGGAAATGGATTGTGGGAAATGTGGTAACCTATACCTCCTGTTGAGGTGGAGAGAAGAACCAGCTTGATCTAGTGGTTAAGATGCCAGGCTAAAAACCAGGTGACGGTGAGTTCTAGTTCCCCCCTCCTTAGACATAAAAGCTGGAGGAGGAAGGAATATTATGTATGTTCGCCTCTTTGAGTTATTTGCAAACATAATAAAGCCAGGATAAAAATAAATACATTTAGGGAAATAGCAGTGCCTCCAGCTCCTGCCAAATGTCTCAGAGTCACTAGAGTAGAATGGTTGGACTCAGAGAGTCAATCTGGCGGAAAGGACTAGCAACCATATATGATGCATCAGCTTTCCATTTAAGAAAGAAGTAAACAGATTGGATGTTCATCACCCTTCTTTCTACTCTCTTGCCGTCCTACCAGCACCGTAATGCTCTAATCACTCAGCACCTATGTTAGTGTAATTACTTTTACAATTCACAAGAGGGCACTCACAGTCCAGGTTGTCCCACCACCTGTTAGTCAGATGTGAACAGGTCCTACTCTGTTGCAGCTTGTCTATTGCCAGGTCAATACCTTATGCCACCTCCTCATTTTATTTAGCTGGATGTCAGATTTTCAGAGTTTTGTATCCACCCATCTTTCTCTCAGCGCCAAATATCCAAGGCTGGGGAGCTTTTGCAGATCAGTTTGAAAACTTTGGGATGTATCTTATCCTCAAATCTTTCTGTGACAAAAATTGGATATACAGCTAGCTGGCTTGCTAATCAAATAGTGTCACTATTTCAAAATTATTTATTCACTGTTCCCAGTTGAACTGAGTGAATAAAATAAAAAAAAAACACCCCACAGTTGTCTAAGACTGAGAGTTGGGATTATCTCTTTTGCCCACATCTTTTAATTCCCTTCATTGACTGTGAGTGTATTTTCAGAAAAAAAAAAAAAAACATTTTAGGAGAATAATGACTTTGTCTCACCCACTTATAAGATCATGACTAGTGATGTCTATTGGCTTGTTATTTTTACACATTCATGATGCAGTATTGATAGGCCATAGTTTGGCTGAAAAAGGGTAGTTTTCTGCAGTTAATCACCTCCATAGTGTGCAACACGAATTAATACTACCACTAGTAATATATTGGTTTTTTTTATATTGGTTTTATAAAAATGTTGAGAATTAGGGAAGTGGGGTTCAAATGGCAGCTGTGTCTCATTGGCATAAACTATTATAAATGTGAAACCACCCCTTGCTATTTAAGTGAGTTAAAAAGCATTCTGTTAAAGGAGAGCAGCAGATAAACGAGAGAGTACTCATCATTCAGCAATTCCTTTTTCCATTCCTGTCTTTATTTAAAAGATTTGTACAGAGGCCCATTTTAAACCCAATGCTGGGCAGCTCACAACAATAAAACCAATTTTTAAAAAAACACCAGTGCCTCAATCATCCCCTTGAGGTGCCCCACAACCAATTCTAGGTATCTTCATTCTATCCCAGCACCTGGGGGGAAAGAAAATCAGGTCTTGATGGTCTTCCAAAAGGCTATGTGGGAAGGGGCCTGTTGAATTGCCTGGGGGAGGATGTTCTATAACAGAGGTCCCCAACTCTCAAGACATAGCCCACTACCAGGCCGTGGCCTATTCAGAACCGTAAGGTGACCAACCGTCCTCCTTTAGGGAGGACAGTCCTCCTTTTGTGAGTTCTGTCCTCCCTTGAAAAGTGTCCTTCTACATGTCCTCCTTTTCGATATTTGAAGAGTAATCTGCAGGGCTTTTTCCCCCCCTCATAGAACGCTCAGAACGGCGTTCCGGCACCTTTTTTTGATGGGTTTTTTTTTCAACTTTTGCATGAGCTGTGCTACTCCCCCTATTGGCTTTCGAAAGCCAATAGGAATTGCTGCTGAGCGTGCCAAAACACCCGGCCGGCAAACTTTGCACATATAAGTTGTCTGCAGCGAAGGTGAATTGGCAGGAACTTTGCACCCCTCCCTGCTACCCAACTACACCATCTACTAGTTAGTCCCAAAGATACCTGGAGGAGACTGGAGCGGCGATGCCACAGTAACTTTCTCTTGATCTTCGGCCCTGCTAGGGCAATAATGGCTGCGGGCGCAAGAGGCAGAGGCAGCGGGGCTGCTGCGGGCAGGGGTGTGAGGATTGGTGGTGGCCGGCTGCCTCCCGTGCTGTGGGAGCCGCGGGGCCTGCTCTATACGGGGCTGTGTAGGGTGGGCAGTGGTGCTGGCGGGGTGACTGCAGGCAGGGTGTGTCGATGGTGGGCTGCCCCCCGGGGCCGGAGCTGGCACAGCTGGTGCTTTGGGAGCCGCGGGGCCCACTCTACATGGCGGGGTTGCAATGCTGGCGGGGCAGCTGCGGGCGGGGGCACAGCATGTAAGCATAATTACAATATAAAATGTTATTGTTACAAATGTTTTTATTATGCATTTATCATATTATAGTGTATTCTGTATTATTGTTGCAATGAATAAAATGTTTCTTTTATTTACGATATTTTTTCTTCAATTTATTTGTGTCCTCCTTTTCATTGTAAAAAAGTTGGTCACCTTAAGAGCCGGGCTACATGAATGGTGGGCCAGCATGTATGTGTGCACGCAACTCCACTCTCACAAGCGACCCGGTTCCCCTCCCCCCCCCAGGCCAGGCAGCCAAGTCACAAAGGTTGTGGACCGCTGTTCTATAAGGCAGGGGCAGTCACGAAAAAGGCACACTTGTGAGGCCCATTAACTGGAAGATTTCAGGGAAGAGACTTGGGGCATGCTTACCTTATCTGATGTGGTAGGATGGGCAGACACACACATGAAGAGGTAGTCCCACAAATAACCTGGTGCCATGCCATGTAGGACTTTAAAGGTGATAGCCAGCATCTTGAATTGCACTCACAAGAAGCTGGCAGTCAGTGCAGCTCGCACAAGAGAGGTGTAACATGGGTAAACCTAGGAACAATATCATACACGCCATTGCATTCTGGATCAGTTGCAGCTTCTGAGTGGTCTTCAAGGGAAGCCCCCTATAAAGCACAATTTATTTCTTCACTCCTCTTCAAACATCTTCCAGTTTGGGGCAACAAAGACCATTTTACTCCCCAGAATAGCTAATAAAGGCCTTACGTCTGGAAGACAAGCTCAGAAGAACAGTGGAACTAGGGAGTCAGATCAGGAAGAGGCTTCACCACCATGACTGGGCCTATCATTTAACTGCATTAAACAATAGGCCTAGTCCTGTATTGATCAGTGGAGATTTCCAGTCTTCTCTCTACCTGCCTGCTTTCATCCAGAAGTGGCAAAGTGCAGTTGGGGGTCACCATGGAGGGCTTGCCACATGTCCATGCTTCACACAGCTGCTGCTGTTTAAACTAGCTTTGTAAGGCACATTCAGTATTGGCAAAAGCCAGTCTGCACTCGGGAGGAAACCTGTATTTAGGCAGCCACAAAATGGCAGAAGAGAGGGCCTTGGCAGGGTCATACGCCTATGATTACAAGGAAAGCACCAGGCAAGGCTGTTTCTTTCCACCCTCCCCTCCTCTTCCTCCTCCAACTCTCCTCCTGAAAGCAAATGACTCCAGAATTATATTTTTATTTGTCATAGAATATGTTTGGAAAAATTAAGCATGATAATTTCAAAGTTCAAGGGAACAGACTGATTGGAGACAACAGATAGGAAGGTTACAAACATTCCTCCTCCCGCCCCCCCCCCCATCCCAGCCCTCCAGTTTCGGCCTGGTAATAGCATCCAAGAGGTCATAACCTTGCCTCTAGTCTACTTCAATAGAGCCTGTAAGGAGCCCCCCTGGAGGGCAGCTCAGTAACATAAACTAGTACAGAACATCACAGATTGAGATGGTGGCACAGATTAATACAATTGTGTGTCATGATTCTCCAGAATGTGCCTTCCAGGCTTGCAAGCTCTAAAGTGTGTTAAGGGCAAGTTGTAAATTATGTTATTTACACTTTAAACAATTGCATAAATTGGCTAGTTTTATTGATGAAGTCAAAGTACTTACATTGATGCAATCCAGAGTGCAGGTTATCAAGATGACCTGGAATTATTTTCATCAATTTTTTACTAAAATATAGAAGTATGGTTGTTGCAAACAACAAACTTGGGAGCCAAGTTGAGGTCTTCAGCTAGTAATTAGTATCTAGTTTAGCACCATTTTAGCACCTTGGTGTTTTTTTTTTTAAAGCATAAAATATCTCAGATGCAATTTGTTCCTTAGACTACAATCTAATGCACTTCAGTTGAAAACAGCAGGATTAATTTCTTTGTAAAGAAGATACAGTGCATTGCAATGTGAGGTTGTAAATCTCAACCTGTTTGCCTGAGGGTATACTGAACATAGCAAGATTCTTTTTGGAGTAAACAGCAATGATTGCTCTGCTAAATCTTCCCTTTTTCTAAAGAATTGTGCTTTTATGTTATCTCACATCAGCTGGAAGCAACCTATTCATCAGTGCATCCAGATAAGAGACTTAGACCCTTAGGAATATTCAAAGTATTGTCCAAATGCTCTGGGGCTTGCCCAGCCCTGGATATCTTTTAAAAGGGATAGATAACTTTTATTTAGGCAATTTTCCAGGACATGTGTTGACTTTACATTTTCAGAGTATTCAAATTCTCTGCTAGCTCAAAGCAGTAGGATTGGGAGAGATGAGCATAAATTCCACAAATAAAATTTCTCATAATTTGATGCAGCAAAACTAGAACAACTCTTGGTGTAAGAATCCTGACAATGAAGTGATGTAAATTCATATTTGATTTCTAAATATATTTTATAGTACCAAGGAGGAGTACCCAAAAAGGATTTTAGGAATTATGACTCAATAAGCAAACACATGATGTAATAGCATTGATATTGAGGCCAGGCAAATAATAAAAGGAAATCTTGTTTGTCTTATTAATCCATTAATATTATTATTTTTTGTTTCATAGTGGAAAAATGGGATTAAAATTGAATATAAAGATCAAACTAATGACAGGTGGAACAGCATTAGATTTGACAATGAAGATACAGAAGTGACAGACAGCTTCTGCCTTTTAGAATCAGCCATCAATAAGAAAGGAACAAGTGGTAAAGAAGTATGCCACAGACTAGCATCCATGAACGCTGTGGAAAAGATATTCAGATACTGTGATGTGTTCTACTTACGAAGATCAGAATAGCATAAGCAATAGAAATCCCTGTGACACTCTATGGAAGCAAACTTAGACTTTAAAAAAACAGGATAAAAAGACTATTGACATTTTTGAACTTTGACATTGGAGAAGATTTCTGAGAAGAAGCTATACAAATGGATCATCAAATAAATCAACTCCAGAGTTCTCACTCCAGGCACAAATGACCAGACTCAAATTATCTTACTTTGGAGACATGATGTGAAGACTTAGCTCTCCGGAGAAGCCACAACTGTTGGGAGAGAGGGAAAGAAAGAAAAGAAGACGACAGCCAGCTGCAATGTGGATGGACTCCGTTACAATGGCAGTGGGTGTATCATTGAAAGACCTGAAAGACTAGGCTAAGAAGAGATCATCATGAAGAAAATCTATCTATAATCAATGTTTCTCAACCTTGGTAGTTTGAAGATGTGTGGACTTCAATTCCTAGAATCTCCCAGCTATACTGGCTGGGGAATCCTGGGAGTTGAAGACCACACATCTTTAAACTACCAAGGTTGAGAAACATTGATCTATATGATCCCTAACAGTCAACCCTGACTTGAGGAACATTGATTGAATGGATGGATGGATGGATGGATGGATGGATGGATGGATGGATGGATGAGTCAATTTGTTCTGTTTATATCTTGCCTTTTCTCCAAGAGCTGAAGGTGGCATCCTTAACACATCCTCCTCTAAATTTCTACCCATATCAACAACCCTGCGAGAGAGGTAGGACTAAGAAATATGTCCAAAGCAATCAAGAACTGAACTTCTTTATCTGAATTACAGGCAGTCCTCATTTAGTGACTGCAATTGGCACCAGCAACTCAATTGTTAAGCGAAGCAGTTGCTAAGTGAAACCACAACTTATGATCTTTCATCAGCTTTCTTTTGCTTTACAGACTTGCAAAAGTCATAAACGCAAGGATTGATCATGTTTTATTTCATTGCCATCATAACTGAGAACAGTTGCTAAACAAGGCAGTCCCTAAACAAGTACTAGTTTTATTTTGTCTCATAGCTTAAGGAATCTTATATAATACTTTTTATCTGAGATAAAGGTTTTATAAATGCATGTTGAAGTGCTGTACTGAAAACTTTTGGGGAGGAGAGCATTCAGCATGGAAACAGTACAGGCAAAATAACTTTACATTAGATTAACTGGCTTCTTTTGTGGCATATCTGGAATACAGGGCTAGATGGCAAAACAGTTTGGCACAGTGCACATGCTGAAGGAAAATGTCTATTTTGTCATCCTGATTTTTTTCTAATGTTTGTCACTATTGATCCAATAGTACTTGCAGTGCCAAAGAGAATTAATATATCTTCTGGCCTGTCCTTTTTGTTTTGTTTTATCTTTTGGCATAGCTGCTGACTGAAGGAAAATGTAATTGCTATGTACATGAGGAGAAACACATAAGATACCATGTTAATTGCAGGCTTGGGGAAGGTGGTTGCAAGACACTGATGGCACCAGAGCTGGAGGACAAGAGAAGAGAGGCAAAATTGGTGTAAGTCTAGCCAAGGCTGAGGAGGCAGCCATTATGGGGCCTGCAGGAACAGAGGCCCTGCCAAGTTCCCCTCACTGTCCACTCTTTGCCCCACACCTTCCCAAACCAAATCAAACAGGTATATTAAAAAAAAGGCATCAGGAGGAGGAAAATTCCACCCAATTCTATCAAACAGAAAAATGCCTATGAGGCAATCATTCTTTTTTCTGAAAATAGTTGCATTTGGTCAATACAAAATGCAGAATAACAGGCTTGGTAGAGACCTCTTGAGATCTTCTAATCCTTTGGTCAAGCAGGAGACACTATACCATTCTGAACAAATGGCCATCCAATTTTATTTTAAAAACCTCCAAAGCATTCACAACTTCTGGAGGGCAGACATTCCACTGATTACATTCCACTGTTCTCATTGTCAGGAAATCTCTCTCCAGTTCTAGGCTGGATTTCTCCTTGATAAGTTTCCATCTGTTACTTCTTGTCCTGCCTTCAGGTGCTTTTGGAGAATAAGCCAACCTCCTCCTCTCTGTGGCAGTCCTTCAAATATTAGAAGGTTGCTATCATGTCACCCACTGGTCCTTCTCTTTGTTAGACTAGACAGATCAGTTCAATTGTTAACAGGGGTTCTCAACCTTGGCAACTTTAAGACTTGTGGACTTCAACTCCCAGAATTCCTCAGCCAGCTTTGCTGGCTGAGGAATTCTGAGAGTTGAAGTCCACAAGTCTTAAAGTTGCCAAGGTTGAGAACCCCTGGACTAGATGCATCAGTTCATCATTTACTTTAGCCTCTGGTCCCCTAATCATCTTTGTTGTTTTTCTCTGCACTTTTTGTAGAGTGTAAAGTCTATAACTTTGGACATAACTGAGCCCCTTTGATAGTACCATTTCAGGACATAGTTGAGGAATAACAGAACAGACTAACAGAATAACAGAGTTGGAAGGGACCATGGAGGTCTTCTAGTCCAGCCTCCTGCTCAGGCAGGAAATCCTATACTATTTCAGACAAATGGTTGTCCAATTTTTTTCTTAAAAACTTCCAGTGTTGGAACATTCCCAACTTCTGGAGGCAAGTTGTTCCACTGATTAATTGTTCTAACATTTAGGAAATTTCTCTTTAGTTCTAGGTTGCTTCTCTCCTTGATTAGTTTCCATCCATTGCTTCTTGTTCTGCCTTCAGTTGCTTTGGAGAATAGCTAAAGCAGCGGTTCTCAACCTTGGGGTCGCGACCCCATTTGGGGTCGCACGACAATTTCGCGGGGGTCGGCGGACACCGTGGGCCGCCATTTTGTTTTTTATATTTTTTTATTTTTTATTTTTTTATTTTTTTTATTTTTTTTATTTTTTTGGCGCGTGCGCCGCACATGCGCAGATCTGCCCGTCACGCCGGAAAAAAAATAAAAAAAATAAAAAAAATTTAAAAAAAAAATAATAAAAAAATAATAAAAAAAAACAAAATGGTGGCCGCAACGGGCGGATCCGCGCATGCGCGGCGCGCGCAACCGGCCGATCCGCGCATGCGCAGATCCGCCCATCGTGGCTGCCATTTTGTGGGGGTTTTTTTGGTGTTCTTTTTAAATTTTTTAAAAAAAAAATTTCCGGTGCGCGCGCGCGCGCACACACGCGCACCCAGGTTGGGGTCGCGGCGTGCATGGGTGGGGCAAGTGGGGTCTCAACCTGAGAAAGGTTGAGAACCACTGAGCTAAAGGATAACAGTGCCTTTCCCAAGTAGTTCTCTGATGGAGTAAGGATTACATCATAGCAAGGCTTCCTGTTTTGTTGGACCTGGCTTTAACAGTAATGCTTGATTATTTAATAAAATTATATGGCCGAGCAGTGATCTTACCACATTTCACTTTCTGATTATTATCAGGTAGATGTACAATTCACTTCTTGATTATATTTTTTCATCTACAATGAGTTTTAGCTGACTACTAGAATCTATGCAGAGTTGCTGAAAGCATATCAGTGGCACTGCCAGGAAATAGCCAAGTATTACAGAAATCAATGGTTTTTCTTACATAGGTTCAACATCACACTTGGGTGTAGGGTGTGAGCTGAAGTCTGTTCCTTCCGAAAAGGAGAAAAGCTGTGAAATTATCCCACCAATTATCACATCACCTGGCTGAAAATATTGGTATTGCACTTTCAGAGACTCAGGAATAGTACACACTGCAGGAGATAGCACACAATCTGTTGGTGGCAGCAGCAGCAAACACACAAGAAGTCTCATGGACAAGAAGGACCCTCTTGTGCAATAGGCAAGATGATTGCCCCTTAATTTAAGATCTCCTACTCCTTTGATCATCATCATCATCCAGCTATTTAGTTTGCCATGGTCTTTCTGATTCTGGTTCCTACCAGTAAATGTATGTGCACTGGTTCACTGAAACCATGGATTGATGGATGGATACATGGATGGATGGGTGGATAGATGGATACATACATAGATATATACATATATACACTAACCCTCCTCTTGAATTATTTTGGAGAATGGGCTATGGAAAAAAACAAGAGTGAACCATCTTTCATACTCTCTTCAGCTGAGGGAACATTGTTTGGTTTTACTGGATGTCGGGGAAAGAGGGAGTAAGATCTGTAGAAGGCATAAACAATGGCCTTGAAGGACAGTAGGAAGACCCATTACCAAAGCAATGATCAGACAAGTGTGGTTTGGGGCCATTCCAAGATTCAAACATACGAAAATGCTTCCTTATTTCTTATGAAGTTAAAGTGAAGGACGGGGAAAGCACATTGAGAGATGCACAATTCTGTTACTATAGCTATTCTAATGAAAGCAGTTTTAGACCAATAGGGCATTGGCCTCTTAATCTGGTCTGCTTCATAGGGCCAACAAAATCTTTTCCTTCTTACAAAAATATCTCCAGCTAATCAGTTGCCCTTTTAGTATACCAATTACAGTGCAATTTATTTGTTTAATTATTTATCAGATTTATATCCTGTAAATCAATCAATCAATCAATCAATCAATCAATCAATCAATCAATCAATCATCTCTGCTGTCCATGAGCCAATGTGGCTATATGACTAAGGCCAAAAGGGAAGGCTAGCTAGAGGACAGAAACTCGTACTGCTGACATAGGTAAAGAACCCACCAAATGAGAGAAAGAGAAGAGAAATACTCAACAGCGAGTATATCCCTACCTGTAGTAATCAGTCTCTCTGCTGATGCTGGCCAACACACATGGCTAGAAGAAACTCAAGTTGCCCATCATGGAGGATTTCCATATCCTTAGCAAGGGTTACCTTAATGACAGCTGTGACAACCACAAGGCTGTCATATTGTTGGCCCTGGAAGCTATAAGGATGAGAAGAAGAATCAACGCCACCCATAAGAGTAGAGGAAAGTTTTTGGAATTTCCAGAGAATAAAATTCTTAGTTCTGCATCCAGAAGCACATACTAATCTCATTTAATTAAAAGCAACTCTTGCCGCTTTCCATAATGGGACTTATGCCAATTAAGCACACTTAAGATAGCAGTTCTATTTAGTTTACAATGTTGTTCAAATAAGATAAGTTTATATTAATGAATATTGGCATTGCAATGAGAAAGATTCCATATTGAAGCCCTGGAGATCCAGGAGCTGTCTGACATAACAGTCACTGATTTAAATCACAACTATAACTGCCAGAAGATGTTAAAATGAGGACTTGTAATTTGCAAAATGTTGTCCAGGGAGAAAGAGAAACACACACAGACACACATACACATATACATACACATACTGTACACATACAGAACTATTAAGGTTCCGTCCTGCACAACTAACATCATGCATTTCTTCTTTCTTGGACGCAGCATCTTTTTTTGCGCCCATCTTTTAAAAAAGGGCTAGCAGAGATTACTGAAGAAATTGCTTTGGATAATAAAAAAAATTAAAGGTGCAAAAATGCTGAATTTCAAACATCCGAAAAGCTGCACAGAAAAAAATAAATAAAAATGAAGAGTCAATATTTACAGTGTTCCCCCCCCCCCGCCCGCAAAAAGAGGACAAGAAACAATTCATTCAGTTCCAAGTAAAGTAAACTGAATTGCCAGGGAGGATATTATGGATTTGCCTTCTGTAATAGGAGACAATTGACCATCTATCAAAATATAGTTCAATGTAAGGAATCCTGCCAGTAGGGGACGAGGCTAAATATCATGGGTCAGCTCTCCACGACTTCGCCTCCACTTACAGTGTTCCTAAAACCCTTTTAAAAATCATGAGTCAGGTTCCTTCCATAGAATCACTGTTTTAGTTGCCCAGGTCTTTGGAAATAGCATTAAACCAACTTGTGACCATGCTCACTGCCGCGGTCTTGAAACCTAGGGAATCCAATAGGAGGCAACCATTGCATTTTCCAACTGATCAATAGGAGGCTGTAAAACTGGGTTTAGGACAACTCACCGCCGCCCATTTGCCAAGGGCAACTCACTGTGGCTAACTTACTGCAGGACAACTTGCCGCAGGATAAGAGTTACATTAATATTGAAGAAATTGTGAAAAATAATCATTAAAGAAAGGATGCAAAAGGAGGGACAAAATGAAATGTGAATGACGAAAATTAAAATATTTTCTCTTTGGAAATCAAACCGGGCAAAAAAGCAACAATTCTGAAGAGAATTGTTGAATTGTCCCACAGCGAGTTCTCCTGCCTCAAGTTGACCATGGTGAATTGGCCGTGGCCAGTTGTTCCATTTTGTGTAAGATCAAATCCAACCAACGCATCTAGGGCAGTGTTTCTCAACCTTGACAATTTTAAGGCATGTGGACTTCAACTCCCAGAATTCCACAGCCAGCATTGCTGATCTAGGGTATGTTTGGTGTGGTATTAAAACATCCTGGCATTTGCAGTGAGAGGAGCTTCAAAACCATCAAGAGACCATTTCCTTGCTCAGTTTATTATACAGTAGTGTCATGTCAGAGAAATGATATTATGAAGTTAGAGCCATTTAACCTTTGAGGGCAAAGCTCAGAAACAGAAGGTAGCATGAGGCGAGAGCATCTACCAATGAGAAAAAGTGCCATATCAATATCTAGAGAGTTCCAATGTTTCTGCTGGAACACTGGTTTCCTATAGAGTATCAACTGAAGTAGAATTAAATCATATAGAAACCTACAGCTAGGGAGTTAATCCTGGAGCAGTGCAAACCTTGGATATGGAGACTTCATATGCAAGCAACCCAATGGAAATCTTGAGCAGAAGGATGGATGCAGCAGGCTACTGGACCTTAAGCTCAAATGGACAAAGTTACATATAGTAATTCCCAATTCCAAACAGTGGTGCTGCTGGCATATCCTTGGGAATGGCTCAGAACTGCCAGTCCCCATGCTAAAAGTGTGTTCTTCCTCAGCCAGCTGAGATGAAAGCTCGTGGTCACAGACCTTTCAGTAACAACCACCCCCCAGTCTTAAGCCCTGAAATTAGAGCTTTCTTTGAGCCCTTTCTTTGAGGGTGATGCCATAGAGAAGATAGCAGAGCAATGTTTATATACACAAGCTTGACTCGCTTCCCCACCCCACCCTATCCCCACAGTCTATGTAGCGGTAATTACAGAGCTATGGCTGCTGAAGTTTGGTTGTTTGCAGCCTGGCTAGACATGGCATCGTTCTGGGCATCTGGTCTTACCTAAGCAGCAGCTGGGAATGTGCTGGTTCATCAAACCAAAGCTCATCTCATCTCCCCAAACCAAATAAGCGCCCACTTCATTGGGGCTGATCAATGGACAGATCAAGCCAGCATCTTGCATCAGCCCTAGCACGTACAATCTTCCACAGGTAGTATAGGGGAGTCAATGGCTACAGCTTAGAGCCTGTTTCTTCCATTCAATCCCTCTTAACTATCAAAATCTTATTTATATTGCAGCTTTTTCTCGTCAATGAACAGATTCAGAATCTCTAGCATATCTCTACCCTGACAGCTGCATGTTAAACAAATATTATCTGAGCAAACTCCATGGTGCTCATTGTTACTGTACCCCATGGGGTACGGTCTATGGAAATTCTCAATCATCCAGATCATGATTGTCCCAAAGGCGCTTTTCTTAGTTTTTTTCCTTGAAAATGTTGCAGTTCTCATCCAAGAATCTTCTTCAGTCTCCTTGAAACATATTCAAGGACAAAACCATAAAAGTCCAGTTGCCTTTCAAAATCACCCTTGAGGTACCCCATGGGTGTGCTATGGGGCCCATGAAACAAGCATGACCTGAGCATAAGTCATGGTGCTCCTATCAAGGATGGAGTAACAACATATTTGAATGAAACAAATTTCATGTCAGGATCTGCAGTCCACAAGAACCAACAGGGCAATTCAACACACTTAGATGTACTGTATCTTACCTAGCTTGATCCCAGCATCCATTCTAAAGAATTAGAAGAGCAGGTAATCAGGATTTTAATTCTGTGTTGTACAATTTTCTCTTGTGCTCACCTTCGATGGTGCCACCTCAGTTTGACTTCAATCTCCGTATCTCTAGTTTCATTTTCTAGTATGATTTTTGTGGACATGGACAGAGGCTAGTCATCTGCTGCTGAGATTCACACTGATTTCTAATGGGTTACTTAGTGCCTTCTGGTTGTGGAGATAAATAGTGGATAGGTGGATAGATGGTTTGTTCCAGCAAGATATTTTTGTCTTAACCAAAGCAAAAAGGTATTCATGTTTGCATAATTATAGTGATTGCATAACTATTGAAGAGGTGCTGTGCATCAGTGACTATGCATTCTTGATATCTAAGGTTTGTTGTGTATGTATTGATTTGTTGTGCATGGGGATGGGAAAATAATATTGCAAGGAACCCTGCCCTGATACATTGAACTTAGACTTCTCTTAGCTAAACTCAAATTTCTTCTTCCCCTTATCCCAGTTCTTAAAAGAGTTGCTTTTTCAGATTATTTCTTGATCCCTACTGTTGAAGCCTTATATACCAACGAGATCCAACCAAATGTATATATTTTTTTATAATCCTAAATGTGAATCCTAAATTTTACAATCCTGATGTGAAAAATGCACTATAGCCCCTATTACACAGATTGGGGTAAGATCTTCTAGAGATAATATTAATGGCTCCACTTGCTTCACAACAGTGCCAAGCCCTACTATTTCAGTCAACAGCCACTATGATTGCAGCTACTAAAACTGTGGTACACAGCATGCTAATAGCAATGCAATAACACAGAGATTCTGAAAATAGATTTCACAGAAAAGTCAAGATAGAAATTGCAGCAAAGCAGATAGATTCACATAACACACAAACCAGAGAAAGGAGGCTTAGTTTTGGAAGTGCAGTTCATTCAATGAATCATGGTTAAACAGGTTCATATCTGTAGATGGCCCTGTGCTGATGCATTTTTCCATCTCTCTAGGATATTGTAGACAGCAGTTCTTAAAAGCCGGTGCCATGCACTGCTGTATTATTTTTTTAAAGGGGAGGGGGCAAGCAAGGGGATTAAGATTTTTCCTATTCATATGTGATGATTCCAGTCTAGATCAAATCATTGTGTGCTTAGACTAGAATTGCGTCAAATTGAATCAAAAGGGGAATTCCATGGAGCTGATTTATGTACAGGTAGTCCTCAACCTACGACCACTATTGAACCCAAAATTTATGTTGCTAAATGAGACATTTGTTAAGTGACATTTCCCCCATTTTATGACTTTTCCTGCCATAGTTATTAAGTAACCCATTGCAGTGGTTAAGTTAGTAACATGGTTAAGTCAATCTGTCTCAGAACTGCCATCTCATGCCTGTGCTTCCCAATTGTTAGCTGCGAGTCTGCCATGAACTATGTGGGAAGGGGGCTGGATGGGAAGGCTAAAGACTCATCATACCTTCTAGAGCAGCAGTTCTCAACCTGTGGGTCGCGACCCCATTTGGGGTCGAACGACGATTTCACGGGGGTCGCCAAACACCGCAGTCCGCCATTTTTTTTGGTTGGCCATTTTTTCCCACTTTGCCATGCAGGCCGTCGCACCGCGCATGCGCGATGCGGGCCCGCCATTTTTTTTTGGTCAGCCATTTTTTTGGGGGGGGCAGCCATTTTATTTTTATTTTTTTGGGTCGGCCATTTTTTTCCCCTTTGCCATGTGGGCCATCGCGCCGCATATGCGTGATGCGGGCCCACCATTTTTTTTGGTCGGCCATTTTTTTTGGTCGGCCATTTTTTGGGGGGGCGGGGTCGCGCCACGCTTGCACGGCATGGGCCGGGGTCGAGCCCCGGAAAAGATTGAGAACCGCTGTTCTAGAGAAACCACTTCAAGGCCAGACAGCTGGGAAAGGCACGGACCTCCGCACTGCCCAATCTACAGTTGAAGAGACCATTCCCAAAACATTTTATTTGAATATGACTGGACAACGAGGGATCAACAATGGGAAGGGGGGAAAGGGGGGAAAAGTTAACCAGAAAAGTTTGACCTGTGAGCCTCAGTTCTGGCTTTGCTATATTGTAATCCACTTGGCCTTTAGTAAAGTAAACCTTTCACACCGAATGGAGTCGAGGGTTGTTCTTGCTTAGGGGACCAAGTTTGGGGCAGGACTGACGATCTGGCTTCTCCATTGTCAGAAGGTCACAAAAGCTGGCCACATGACCCCAGGACACTGCAGCCGTCATAAATATGAACCAGCTGCCAAGCATCCAAATTTTGATCACATGACCATGGGGATGCTGCAACAGTCGTGTGAAAAACGTTCATAAGTCACTTTTTCAGTGCTGTTGTAACTTTGAACAGTCACTAAGTGAAATGTTCTAAGTCAAGGACTACCTGGATGTGCACCTTTAATTCTGAGTCTGTAGCTTAACTGAACTGTGTCTCCAGATCTCTCTTCTGAATCTCTTATAGATGGTACAGCAGTGGTTTTTCTACAGGCAGAAGTGTTCCTGATGTATGAAATAGAAGATAGAAGGACAAATATGAACTCTAAATTTGTACTTTCTGTTCAGACGTGGACACATCTTTTGGACAACTTTCTTTTCATTCGGAACTTCAGCAGATGTGAAATAAAGCCAAACTATAAAAATACTTACATTTCACAAAATATTGTTTATAGGTTTGCTTTTTGCTCAAAGCAGTTTGGAAAAGCAGTGCTGTCTAACCAAATAATGTAAACATTTGCACTCAATTGTATGCAAATGTTAGTGAAGAAAGAGAAGCTTACAGCATTTCTCAGTGATGCACTTAACTGTATGTACATTTTCAGACACTAGATCAGAAACATTTCACCTCCCACATACTTAGACAGGAAAGCCTTATTTAAGATAGAATTTGTCATCTGTTAAAATATATTATTATTATTATTATTATTATTATTATTATTATTATTATTATTATTATTATTATTATTATTAATAATCATCGCACAGTCAGCCAGATATTCAGATTGGATTTGGCATTTTATTTACCTATTGAGTCCTTACCAAGGACCTGGGATAGGCAGATGTGGATGTTTGATGGTATTGTAGATATCATCGCAGGATGGAAGCAGTTCCTAGTAAGGCTGCCTTTTGCAATTGACTAATGGCAAATTTGTCAATGCCAACAAATTCGCCATTTGTTGGCATTGACAAATTCGCCATTAGTCAATTGTTATTGTTGTTATTATTATTATTATGAAATGCAATTGAAATTTGACTTTTTAAAGGAAATTGTCAGCCAACTAATCTTGGACTGCTTTAAAGTCCATGAGAATATATTAAGTTTAGTCTGAAATGTAAATGATTAATTTGCCTGATTATTTGATGAAAACTAACAGCTGTACTCTATATGTGGGCATTTAAAACTGGAAGCATCTAGCTGTACATGTCATGCTCAATTAGATTTGAGCCATAAGAACTTTACATGGAAATTTATCCACATTGCAAAGCTGGAAGCCAGATGGGAAGACTTCTCAAACTGCAGGTGGAGGGGCTGAGATCGCATTCTCATTTGAAAAGAATGTTTGTAGTGTCATAATAAAGGACCAAAAGCTTGCTAAATATACCTGCTTGCAAGGGAAAGGGTCACAGGTTCAATCCTTAGTAGCACCAATTAGGGCTCATAAAGTCTTTTTTTTCCCCCTGAAAAACCTGAAGAACCACTGTAGGTCAATGCAGACAGTGCAGAACTTAAAGGACTAATGGTATAGTTTGATTTTAGGTGACTTAGTTTATACGCTCCTTCTGGAGCTGTAAAATGTAATTTTACATTATTTTTACAACTGTAAAAGTAACTCCATAAAGATCAGGATCTCATTTTTAGAAAAGCAAGAGATGTAAAAGATATTTTCCATTCCTGGATCTCCAAAGGAATGTTCAGGTTCTTAAAGTAAACAAGCTCGGAGGGTTCTGGAAAAGAAAAAGAAATGCCGTGGAAAGGGATAAGAGAGATGGATCCCAAAAGCCAAAGAAGAAGCAACTGTATCTTATTAAAAAAAATCCAAAAGAAGAGACATGATAATTGAGCCCTCATTAAATGGGAACTGAAATAAATGGATGCACTTAGACTTATATACCACTTCACAGTGCTGTAAAGCTCTCTCTAAGCGGTTTACAGAGTCAGCATATTTTCCCCAACAATCTGGGTCCTCCTTTTACTGACCTTGCAAGGATGGAAGGCTGAGTCAACTTTGAGCTGCCAAGAATTGAACTGCTGGCAGTCAGCAGAATTAATCTGCAATACTGCATTCTAACCACTGCACCATCATGGCTCTTTCACCACTAGTTGGTGAAATGTGCCTCCTATCAGCAAGCAAGGATACGGATGTGATAGAGCAACTTCCAAGGCATGATATCCACTTATTAATATCCCTTCCTGTTAATATGTGTAATAATAAATGATCCTACAAAAAAACAGCTGCAATCCTATTCCCACCCAGTCTGAAAATCTTGGAAAGAAGTTCCAGTGTCTTGAGTCGCATGTTATACTCATCCACTCCAGATTGCAAGTCGATGACTGGGTATACAAACAGTTTTGAAGGCAGGGATTTGATTTCTGGGATCTTGGACTGAGTTATGCATAGGATTGGCACAGTGCATCCAGTTTTCTTCACCATGATACAAAAAAAAAAAGATCTTTAGAAAGAATTTGGAGAAGAGCAATAAAGATGATTAAGGGACTAAAGCAGGGGTGTCAAACTTGCCGTGTCACGTGACATGTTGTGACATATTGCAACTTCCCCCTCCCCTTGCCAGAGCTGGGGTGATGTGGCTTCCGCATGACGCATACGGCCCATGGGCCGGCAGTTTGACACCCCTGGACTAAAGGATAAAACATGTAATAAACAGTTGCAGGAACTGGGTATGTCTGGTTTAATGAAAAGAAGAACTAGGGGTGACATGATATAATGTCTAAAGGGCTGCCACAGATAAGAAGGGCTCCATCTATTCTCCAAAATACCTGAAGGGAGGACAAGAAGTAACAGATGGAAGCTTATCAACGAGAGAACCGACTTTACAACTAGGAGGAAATTTCCTGACAATCAGAACAATTAATCAGTGGAAAGAGTTGCCTTCAGAGGTTGTAGGTCAGACATGTCAAACACAAAGGGGGGGCAGATGTGGCCTGCGAAGTGGTTTCATGTGGTCCACGAAGCATCCTGGAAACAGTGAGGGAACGGCCCCCGCTGCCTTGGCCCTGGCCCAGGCCAGCCAGAAGCCAATGTACAATTTTGTGGTGGCCATCTATGCTGAAATGCATTCAGTTTTAGCTCCATAAGCTGCCCCCCCACGTGGCCGGAGAGGAACAGTGAGACTCCTCCAGTGGACCATGTCTTGGCACTTGCCCTGGTCCCACGCCCTTCTGCCAGAGACCCTCAGATCTATCCCACTCCTGCCCAGGCCCCCACAGGCACCCTTGACACGAACGATGTAGAGCTGGTCACACCTACCCAGTAGGCCACTCCCACTTCATCCACACCCACTCAGTAGGCCGCACCTACCCTGGCCACACCCACCCGGCCCACTGAGGGCAACCGCAATGCTGATGCGGCCCTCAATGAAATTGAGTTTGACACCCCTGTTGTAGGTGCTTTGGAGGTTTTTAAGAAGCCATTGGACAACCATTTGTCCAGAATGTCATAGAGCAGGGGTTCTCAACCTTGGCAACTTTAAGACTTGTGGACTTCAATTCCCAGAATTCCTCAGCCAGCTTTGCTGGCTGAGGAATTCTGGGAGTTGAAGTCCACAAGTCTTAAGGTTGCCAAGGTTGAGAACCCCTGTCATAGAGTCTCTTGTTTGAGAAGGGGTTGGACTAGAAAACTTCTAAGGTCCTTTACAACTCTGTTACACTGTTACTGTACTTTACAAATAAAAGTAGCAATGTGCTTGGCCACAGCATGGCAAACTTTATGAATAAGGGCCTTAGATCACGATTTATGCACTGTAGAAAGTGGGAAAATGGCTGAAACAAGCCTCCTAGGATTCACCTGCATGTGTGTGCTTGACCAATATGAAAATGCCCCAATAATCATTCACTGAGGGCAAGAATGCACAGCGTCATCTTCAACCCACCCTGGGCCCAATGCAGTGGCTTCTTTTAGTCACTTTTCCTTGCTTCATGACAAAAGCAGAGTCTGGTTTATGTAATCGCATTTTATAATGCCTTTTCCAAGCCATTTATAAATGTGCTAAACAGCACGGTATTCAGTACTCCCCTCATCTTGTCCTTCTACCCATTAACATACACTTGAAGGGTATACTTGTTCAGCTTTGTATCTATCTAATGATAATGCAATAACTGGCATTTTTGCTATGTTTTCTAGCAGAATTTTATGGGAGAGTTTATTTAGTCTATCTAACAGAGTATAAAATATATTATATCAAATATTAAAAATGTCTGTAATTTCCAAGCTTCCATATGCACACAACTCCTAACCGTAATCTGTAGCTGAAAGGATCACATTTTGCTTCTACCAAAATTTAACAATACTTCTGGGATCTCTTCCCACATTCAATTGCCTGCTAAGGAATGCTGAACTACATGACATATCCCCTAAGGTGGCCTGGTAAGTATTTAAAAATGCTTCATGATCCCTCTTTATAACTTGGGAATACTTGCCAGAACATACTGACCAAGCAAAGACTGATACCATTGTATCTTTGAGCTAAATGTTACTCCACATTGCTGTTTTTGTCCCTGTGGAATTTATAACCAGCAGCTAACAGAAGGTCCTGCAGCCAGGACTGGGCTCTGAAACTAAACCCAGGAGTTCTGCATTGGAGGTAACTGAAAGTGAATGACTAATATCCTAATTATTCAGTATAGATCAGTGATGGCGAACCTTTTAGAGACCGAGTGCCCAAACTGCAACCCCAAACCCACTTATGCATTGTCGGGTGCTGGGTGGGTGTGGCCCATTGGGTGGGTGTGGCCCATTGGGTGGGCGTGGTTGCGGTGGTAACAGCAGACTGGGTGGGACTAAAAAGTTCAATCAATCAATTCCAACTTTGCAAGATCTTTTTTTCCCCGTGAGAAGTTGAAATTGACTCATTGATTGAACCTTTTTTTTTTTTTGCACATGGCGGCAGAGGCCTAAAGCCAAAAGGTTTTATAAAACCAGCTGAAGGCCTAGGACTGGGGTGACGGTGCGCATGCCCACAGAGAGGGCTTTGAGTGCCGCCTCTGGCACCCGTGCCATAGGTTTGCCACCACTGGTATAGATAGCAATGTCATTCCCTTTCGATACAACCACTGACTTTAGTTGCTCTCAGAATATCAGTATTAGTTAATACTAAGGTAGGAAACCAGTAGGAAATCACAAGAGTGTAGACTAGACTGGGAAATCAATAAAACTCAGGAAGAAGTCAAAGAAAATTGATTGATTGATTGATTATGTGCTATGAAGTTGGTTGTTGATTCCTAGCCACTACATAGATACAGTTTCTCCATGAATAAAGAGCAAATCAAATCCTTGGCATATTATTGCCAAGAAAGCAACATGGCTGTGTTTATAAAGTCACCAGCCCTGGAAGAAGACTCTACTGAATGGAATCAGGTGTTATGAAACTGGGGGGTGGGGGAACCAGCCTCCTCAAATCCAGCCAGGGTGAAGCCCCTCTATCCACAAACCCTGAACGTTACTTTTACGTAATACGGTCCATCCCCTGGGTTGTAATTAAACTGCAGCTGGAAAGCCCCAGCACCCAAGAACTGGGAAGAGGGGGCTTGAGCAGACCGCAAGCAGCTGCAGGCACCCACATGAGAGCGTGGATTAGAGGACAGGCCCCACCTGGCCCATTGATCTCCTTCATGCTGATCAGCAAGAGCAGGCTCAGGCAGCAGCTTTGGACACCCTGCCCTTCCCCAAACCTCATTTCCATGGCAATCAGTTCCAAACAATGCATCTGCTGCTCTGTTAGGCTTACACAAAACTCTAGAAAGTTTGGATTTCAAGACAATTGCAAAGCAGGTGGCTGGCACAAGATCCTAGACCTGAGGGTGTACATGGGTGTACATGGGTGCTTTCCAGCAACCTCTAGATCAGGGGTGTCCAGTCTTAGCAACTTTAAGATCTGTGGGCTTCAACATCCAGAGCATGGCTACTGGGGAATTCTGGGAGTTGAAGTCCACAGGTTGTAAAGTTGCCAAGGTTGGACATCCCTGATCTTGATTCTTTCTTTCCTGCCTGAGAATTCCTAAGACAGAACCCCAGACAGACCAATACCCCCCAAGAATATAGCCATCAGTCCTACACTGGTTTTCAGGTTAGCAGTGAGAAGGCCCAGTGTGAATAAATAAGACAGAGATACTGAAGTAGACATCAGGCAAGGTTAATTTATATCAAACTTCTTTAATCAAAAACTTATGAAAATAGTCTTTTTCTAAAACCTCATTGAAGCAAAAATGTACAACATATTCAGCTGCATTTATTCTCTCCTTAAATTATTTTCTTTGATTTCCAAATCAGAGGGAACAATCTGATGCCCTTTAGGGTAAAAAAAAAAATGTAATGGTCAGAATCTATACAGATAGTCCTCAACTTACAACCATTCATTTAGTGCCCAGTCAAATTTACAGTGGTACTGAAAAAGTGACTTATGGCCAGTTTTCACCCTTAGGACCCCGTGGTCATGTGATCAAAATTTGGGCGTTTGGCAATAGGCATCTATTTATGACAGTAGCACCATCCTGGAGTCATGGGATCAACATTTGTAACCTTCCAAGCAGGCTTCCAACAAGCAAAATCACGAAGGGGGGGGCAGATTTGCTTAACGACTGCATGATTCAATAACTGCAGTGATTCACTTAACGATTATGGCAATAAAAGGTTGTAAAATGGGGCACAACCCACTTAACAGCTGCCTTGCTTAGCAATGGGTGCAATTTTGGTCGTAAGCTGAGTATTACCGGTAACTGTACCAGATAAAGTCCAAAATATCAGAGGGGTGTCAGCTGGCCTAATCCTCACTGTGAGTAATACTGTAAGTAAAATTCTAATTTTCGCAGGAAAAGGAGGTTGTGAGAATGGAACTTCTGAAGTACACTACATGGGCAATGTTTTAATGTGCTATAAGAGCAAGTCTCAAGAAAATGATAATAAAAAACACCAACGGAAAAATATCTCTTTATCTAATATATTATTAACAATTCTGAAAATTGGATTTGGACAATTTATATTGAACAACTACTATTGCAATCACGATTTACAAATGTACAAAAGCCCTAAATTATGTAGAAGGGAAAAGTGTGCTGCAATCTTTCTGTATCAGCATTTGTCAGACTTTACGTACAAAACAGGTTAATGTGATTAAAGCTCAGGGTTAAAATTTGTACCTTGCAAAGACATGAAATCTGATGCACAGGAATTCTTCTTTGAATGTTCCTGTCACTTACAAGTGTTTGTTTTCCTTCCCTAAACCTCCATTTTCCATAGCAGATCTCTTGCCACTTAGAACCTCCTTTGTTACAGAGATCAATCATTTTGCTAAGTATGCTGTAATGTGGACAGCTAAATTAGGGACCTTACTATGGTGTCATTATCTGATAGCTTCCAATTATATGAAGTACATCTGCTCAGTTCCCTTTGCTGAAGTCCTTTAAAAACACCAAAGAGGGATTCCAGAGGGAAACACAGGCTTGGACTACCTTCACACCTGTTTACCACTTTATCCCCTACACACCACACCTGCACACGCACACACATTCACATTGCACACACACATGTTTATGTGTTGCTCAGTTCCTCAGATCCTAGTAATTTTGCTGACTTGATTCCCTTGCTCATTTTCCATTTATAGAGTAGAATTTTCCAAATAATAAGTGGTGTTAGAAATAAAGGTTTGGACAGTGGAGAAAAAAAAAAAGAAGGATAGCAGAGATAACTGCCTGGCTTTGAGTTTTGGGGGAAACAAAGCAGATACAACTTTGGAAAATCACGTTTTGGTGAGGTTCTAGAATGCCCTTCTAGATGTTTCCCAGATATGTGGCATTATAATTCTTCTAATATCATCGTTATAATTTCTGAGGAACTGTGTACTATACCCAGGACATAACATGTTGGCAAAGGCTGTTCTTAAGGTGAGCAACTGTCCTCCTTTAGGGAGGACAGTCCTCCTTTTTTAAATTCTGTCCTCCCTCGAAAAGTGTCCTCCTACATGTCCTCCTTTTCGATATTTGAAGACTAATCTGCAGGGCTTTTTTTCCCTCATAGAACGCTCAGAACTCCGGCACCTTTTTTTAATGTTTTTTTTTTCGACTTTTGTATGAGCTGGGCTACTCCCCCTACTGGCTTTCGAAAGCCAATAGGAATTGCTGCTGAGTGTGCCAAAACACCCGGCCAACAAACTTTGCACATGCAAGTTGTCTGCAGCGAAGGCCAATTGGCAGGAACTTTGCACCCCTCCCTGCTACAACTACGCCATCTCCTAGTTAGTCCCAAAGATACCTGGAGGAGACTGGAGCAGCAACGCCACAGTAACTTTCTCTTGATCTTCGGCCCTGCTAGGGCAATAATGGCTGTGGGCGCCAGAGGCAGGGGCGGCGGGGCTGCTGTGGGCAGGGGTGTGAGGGGCGGCGGTGGCCGGCTGCCCTCTTGCTGTGGGAGCCGCGGGGCCTGCTCTACACGGGGCTCTGCAGGGTGGGTAGTGGTGTCGGCGGGGCGGCTGCAGGCGGAGTGTGTCGGCGGGCTGCCCCCCGGGGCCGGAGCCAGCGCAGCTGGTGCTTTGGGAGCCACGGGGCCCGCTCTACATGGCGGGGCAGCAGTGCTGGTGGGGCGGCTGCAGGCAGGGGCACGGCATGTAAGCATAATTACAATATAAAATGTTATTGTTACAAATGTTTTTTATTATGCATTTATTATATTATAGTGTATTCTGTATTGTTGCAATGAATAAATCTTTTATTTACGATACTTTTTCTTCAATTTATTTGTGTCCTCCTTTTCATTGTAAAAAAGTTGGTCACCTTACTGTTCTAGAACGACATGACATTGTTTCCATGGCTGACATATACTTTGCCAGATGTCCTCTGAGAAGAAGAAAGGAGGATTCCCACATTTTGGGTTGTCCAGTTATGAGGGAAGAGGTCCCTTCTTTCCCTTGCCATCGTCAAAGAACTGAGGTGGATATTGCCTTTCCTTGTAACACTCTCCTACTTTTGCTTAGGTTGTCTGCTGAGCAAACCAGTGTGTGGCTGTGGCTGGGTGTTCCCAATATCTTGACAGTGCCTCTGGGGGAATATCTGATGGGTGTTCTAAGCAGAAAATGAATACCAAAAGCCTTACAGTCACAAAAACACACATACTCTCCATACAATCATTCACCACCTCTCTCCAGAAGATGCCACAGTCTCCAGCAAGGGAAAATCCCAATGCGGTACAATATTTGCTGACTTGTGCTGGAATTTTTGAAAAACCTGAAAGATTTTAGAGTTCAGGAAAATGGGGATACACTTGGAGAGTGTCTGTGTTTCTGTTTTGAGATGTGTGAACACATTTTTAATTTAACTTCTACTTCAAAACTACGAAGATGCTTAAAAGAGCTCTCAGATTAATTTAGTCTTACCAGTTATAGAATTAAACGTGATCACATGCCTTTAATCATGGATTTTGAAGTGACTTCAGGGTCTAGTCCTCAATTATGAAAATCTTTCTTTCATAATACAAAAGGGAGAAGGAATCACCTGGTGTCCTGTGTTCCATTTCTGTTCTTCGTCTGTTAAATTTATGGAAAGGTTAAATTGGTCACAAGTTAAGTCATCATGTGACTGGGCTGGATTTTACAACCATCTTACTATGGTTGTAAAGTGAATCACCATGGTCGTTAAGTCAATCATGCGGTCATTAAGAAAATCCAGCTTCCCCAGCAAGAGAGATTGCAAATAGTGATCGCATGACCAGAGAATACGGCAACCAGTCATAAAGGCAATCCACCCCAAATTGTGATCACATGATTGTGGGGGTTGTGTAACAGTCATAAGAGGGCAGGTTGTAAAGCACTTTTTCTAAGGGTAAAGTAACATTGAACCAATGTTAAACGAACAGTTGTAAATTGAGGACCACTTGTAGTGTAATTGCAGTCAAGCAGAATTGGATTAGGTAAATGAGGAAATTACCAACTAAATGTAATCGACGAATTTTCCCTTAGAAAAGACCGATTTCTAGAAGAACTCCACTCCAGGAAAGAAAGAGAAAGAGCCCCTTCCACTGGGGGGTGGATATGGCAAGATAAGAATATACTACTACTAATGTATGTAACTACTAATGTAACTCAGAGGTCTTATTAGATGCCTGGGGGTTGATCTCTCTTTCAGGGTGAACCAACTCAATGATTCAAAGGCTGAGCTAAGACCTGCTAGGGATCTTTCCCTTAGATCAGGGGTGTCAAACTGGTGGCCAGTGTTACATGCAGGCCACGCCCCTCCCCAGCTCCGCAAAGGCAAAAAATGTTGCGATATGTCACGATACAGCACATGACACAATCGAGTGTGATACCCATGCCTTAAACCAGGGGTAGGCAACCTTGGTTCTTTTATGACTTGTGGACTTCAATACCCAGAATTCCTGAACCAGCCATGCTGACTCAGGAATTCTGGGAGTTGAAGTCCACGAGTCATAAAAGAGCCAAGGTTGCCTACCCCTTCCTTAGACCAATTCTGGGGGAAGAAGGGACATAATCAGTGATGGGATTCAGCCGATTCGCACCACTTCAGCAGAACCGATAGCTAATTTTTTGTTGCCCAGGCCCAGAATGAACTTCCGGAAGCAGCATCCACACAGAGAACCGGTTGTTCACATATTTGAATCCCACCACTGGACAAGGCCCCTAAGAAGTTATGGCAATTGGCAGCTGCGGAGGGTTTGTGCTCAAACCAACAAAAGCTTGGAGGGACTTTAGAGGCAACCATTCAATGCAGGAATCCAATATGATGCACTTCTAGTGGGTGTCTCTGCTGGGCCTAAACATATCTAGCACAGGAGCTCCCCACTCATACAGTTTCTTCTTTTACTAGATTCCCCCCCCCCAAATAGCTAACCAGAATCTGCCTGCCTGCCTGTAACTTAAGCTCACAATTGCATATCCTGCATTGTGAAAAGAGAGGGAAAGGTCCTCCTTGCCTTCTTTTCAAAAACTTGATGAGTTCTCTCATACAACCGCTTCAGCCTTTGCTCCAGGCTAAATTTGCTCCCTTCTCTCCGTCTCGCCTTGTAAGAATGTTTATCCCCTGCTCATCCCTATTATTTTCTTTGTTCTATTCTTTCTGAATCTTTCTTAAAATATGGCATCCAGTAGTGGAAACAATACTGGGGGGGGAGGGTAGCATTCATTGTTTTAGCACTGGTATATGCTTGTAATTAGTGTTTTTCTACACATGCTCTGAACATTCAAAGACTTCCTGAGTCTGTACCTGAATTTTTGATTGTTTTTTTCCCCTGAAATAATAACTTACAAGCAAGCAATATATGCCCAACACACGAGCACACACCTCTTGCCTATCCCTTCCTCTTGGAAAAACAGTATTTCCCCTAATGGGAGGATTCCAAACAAATGATTTGCTGATCCTTATGGGGACTTTAGAGAGAAATGAAGTCTCCTTCAAGTCAAGCTGAGTTCCCAATGACTACAGAGGTACACCTATGTAGATTTCTTTGTAAAAATATGGCAATGGCTTCTTCCAATATTTATTTATTTATTTATTATTTATTTAATTAGATTTCTATGCCGCCCTATTCCAAGAACTCAGGGCGGCTCACAACATGGATACAACATGAAGAAATCTAAAATTAAAATACATTGTAAAAAACCCGTTAATTAAAACCAATCACCCAAAACAGACATGCAAACATACATACACTGGCTGGGGCAAGGTGTTAACTGCCCCAGGCCTGTCGGCAAAGATGGGTCTTTAATAATTTGCGAAAGGTGGAGAGGGTGGGGGCAGTATGGATCTTTGGGGGGGAGTTGATTCCAGAGGGCCGGGGCCACAACAGAGAAGGCTCTTCCCCTAGGCCCCGCCAGGCGACACTGTCTGGCTGACGGGACCTGGAGAAGGCCGACTCTGTGGGCCCTAACCAGTCGCTGGGTTTCATGGGGCAGCAGACGGTCCCGTAAGTAACCTGGTCCGATGCCATGTAGGGCTTTATAGGTCATAACCAACACTTTGAATTGCGTTCAGAGACCAATTGGCAGCCAATGCAGCTCGCGGAGTGATGTTGAAATATGGGCATTTCTAGGTAGGCCCAATACTGCTCGCGCGGCTGCATTGTGCATTACCTGAAGTCTCCGAACGTTTTTCAAAGGTAGCCCCATGTAGAGAGCATTGCAGTAGTCGAGCCTCGAGGTGATAAGGGCATGAGTGACTGTGAGAAGAGACTCCCGGTCCAAATAGGTTTTCCAATAGGCTAGCCATCTAGCCTACAACGTTGAGATATCTTGGTGGTCTCCCATCCCAGTATTAAACTTGTTTAGCTTTCCTGAGATCAACCCAGTGAACTAGATGCTGTGATTTGCTATAGCACAGGCATGTTAAACACGTGACATCACGTGACATCGCGTAACGTATCAGGCCAGTTTTGCTATTGCCGGCAATGGGGTGGGCGCAGCTTCTGGATGAGGCATTCGGCCCGTGGCCCGGCAGTTTGACACCCCTGCATAGCAGTTCTTAAGAAACTGAAAAGAATTTAGAAATCGGGAACTCTGGAACAAGGGTGGATTCAAATACTTGTTTTCTCCAGAATGCTGCCCAAAATTTGTGTACTACATAGAGTGATAGAACGATTTGAAAAAAGCAGATTTTGCTTCTGAAAAAAAATTGATTTGCTATCAACATTTCTGGGAAGAAATTACTCTTGTTTTGGACTTGGTTAATTCAGTAGCGAAATTGGATGGGATATAGAGAACTTGGAGAACAGAATGTATCGAGTCTGGTGCAAGAACTGAATTCATTAGGGAACCAGACAAGAGGAAAACAAAAAGGTACAGATAGTCCTCAACTTACAACCACAATTTCTGCTAAGTGAGACATTTGTTAAGGAGCTTTGCTCTATTCTACGACCTTTGTTGCCACAGTTGTTAAGTGAATCACTGCAGTAAGATAAGTTAGTAACCTGGTTGTTAAGTGAATCTGGCTTCCCCACTGACTCTGCTTGTTAGAAGATTGCAAAAGATGATCCCATGAACCCGGGACACAGCAGCGATCGTAAGTATGAAACCAGTTGCCAAGTATTTGATTTTTGATCACAAGATCATGGGGATGCTGCAAAGATTGTAACTGAAAAACAGTCATAAGTCGCTTTTTTCAATGCCCTTGTAACTTTGAGCGGTCACTAAATAAACTGTTATAAGTCGAGGACTATCTGCAGTTGGATTCTGCATCACTCTTAGGTTTTTCTAAAACAAATGGGACAGGAGCTTTTACTGCACCTTTGCAGAGGGAGACCTCCAAGATAGATGTGGGTCCTTACAGGGTCAAGCGTGTTGGACTTTAGGTAGCTTCTGCTGCTCCCTCTTCTCATACATACCGGTATATCAAGCAGGTGTGTTAGTGGTGGATAGTTATTGCAAAAGGGCAGCACAGTGGGATTTTAAAGCTACAGCTTGGAATAGGGCTGTTTTGGCAACTTACCTTATCATCTTTGGCAGACTGAGATCACACACACTCGGTCAATCCCCCTTTGCTTTGAGCTTGCAAATGGATGTAGAGTTCAAAAGGCAGAGGTGTGATTGATGTGTGTGGATAATTTGCTGCTCTCTGCCCCCCCCTCCGTGCCTGTTGCTTTTTCCCCTCCCCTTCTTATGAAGGAGTGGCCGAGTATGGAGAATGCAGATGGAACCAAGGTGGTTTTGAGAAGTAAGATGAAAGAACCCTGACTATTAAGGATGGGGCAAACAGATGCTGAAATGTGTGAGCCTGCCGAGATTAGAGATGAACACCGAGTAGATGGGCATTGGGAAAGGTGGGCCCCATTTGCTTCAAGGGTGGGGGGCCTTACCTCTGAAAATCATATTGGGGAGGGCTTCCTGATATTGCTTGGTTGCAAAAAAATGGAGAAGGTGGCTGTGTTGAATAACCATGAGGCTTAGCTCTTTGGATAAAGTGCAGTAGGAACAGCCACGGGTTCAGACTGTTGAAAGTAAGGAGATGTCAAGCTATTAGGAGAGATAACTGTTGGCAGAAGATAGTTTCCTCCTATCTTCTGCCAACTGTTATTTCTCTTAATAGCCTGACATTCCCTTCTTTCCATGTTTTTCAAGAGACTGGAGTGTGTTGAGTTAGGGAAGAATGATGGCTCTGAGTATCAAACAAGCACAGGGTGGGCTGGAGATGTAAGAACCTGGGGGGATTAGACTCATGGAGGGAAGATTTCATCATAGTGCCTCCCTTTGGGGCATATTATCTCACAAACTGCAGAAGACTCCATGGGCTTTGTAAATGCTCAGTGTTTTTTTGAATTGAATACCAACATCAGAAATCAAGTAGACAAAGGAAATGGGCATAGCACGCTCTTCCATTAAAAACAAAAAACCGATACCAGGATGAAAGGATGCTTTCCCCCGTCAGATGCACAATACTGGTAGGAACAATTAGGATCAGCAGCTTGGTTGTTAAGCGAAGTGGTCATTAAGTGTAAAAATGACTGTGCTTATGATCTTACTTCAGCTTTCCTTTGCTTTACAGACCAGCGAAGGACAGAAATGGGATGATTGACCGCAAAGTCATTTTGTCATCACTACCGTGACTTTGAATCGCCGCTGTCAGAGACAGATGCTAAATGAGGACTGCCTCTAGTCTGAAGAAGTTACCTTCTTTCTATATTTGAAAATCTATTCCATGGTTTGAAGTCTCACCCATTTAGGCAATTGCTCTGCTCATCTGCTTAATTTTTCCACTTTTAATATTAGGCAAACTGATTTATATACATGCAAATTGCAATTTGGTAGCATGACATGAAAAAAAAATATGTAAAGCTTTGGAGTGATGAATATCTTTGTAAAGGTATTCCCTGCCCCTTTTTACATATTAAAAAAAAATAAAAGGAGTATATAAGGGGGACACAGATTAAACTTAATATTTTGCTTAACAAATCAAAATGCTAAATGTTGCTCCTGGTTCTCACATCACAGAAAAAGTGTAATAAATAAAAATAGAATAATGTAAATGGAAGAAAATAAGCCAGATTCTCTTCCAATCAAGCTTTAATTGCAATATAATTCCAAAAGTCACAAATTTTTGCAAGGTCCACCTCCTGCCCCACTGTCACCCCTTGAATATGCTACCTATTGACTTTGACATGTCTAAAAAGGGACTGAAAGCATTTGATAGACCCCCCCTCCACCCAGACAACCATCTTTATGGCTCATTTAAAAAATTAGATTCAAGTCACACTACTTGAATGACAGTTGCCCGGCATATTATTGACGTATTATTGGGGGCAGGTTGCAGTCAAAACTATATTGGCTAGAGCAGTGGTGGCAAACCTATGGCACTGGTGCCAGAGATGGCACGCGGAGCCCTCTCTGTGGGCACATGTGCCTGCAACCCCCTCCTCACCAGCAGCCCCCTGGAAGAGAGTCGCCCTCGAGCGTGGCCCATGCGGAGCAGCGCAGCCAAGGACATGGCAGCCAGGTAGCGTAGGCAAGACTCTGCCCTCATGGCCCATCGCACACAGTTGATGCTGTGGGGCGTGAGCAGAGGGCGTGGCTGCCATGGCGCTGCTGGGATGCCTAGTTGATCTGTGGCGGGCCCTGGAGGCGGTGAATGGCCCTGCAGGCAGGTGGGGTGGGGGCGGGACAGGGGTTGGGGCGGGGCCAGTTTTTGGGCACTCGGTCTCTAAAAGGTTCGCCATCACTGGGCTAGAGGCATTGAAAATCAAAGATCACCATGCTTGGAGGTTGTGTGTTCGGTTACATATGTACATACATACACGTTTGTTCTACACAATGCGTCAAGTGCAGAAGGTAACCTCCATTGTCAAGATTCACCTTTCCTGACCTAATGTTTGCCTGACAAGTCAAAATCTACTGCTGCAACTTATCTCCAGTGTGAAAATGTAGAAATAGCTAAAGCCTTCAGCAGAAGTACAGCCTATCACAGGTGGTGCTATTTTTTGATGCCTATGTGTGAAGTAAGAAAGACCTTCAACAGGACTTTTGCTTGGTCTCTAGCCGTATTATTACATCTTCTTATTCTTCCAAGGCGCCAAAGCTGAAATGGAAGGGCTTGCCTTTACAGAGGCCACAAAGTAGAATCAGGAAAGGCATTTGGGGAGATGACTGGCCTCTGCCCCAGTTACTTGACTGCCTGCAAACCCACTGCCAACCTTGAAGCGCTTTGAAGACTTGAAATGCAGCTGCAGAAAGCTCCCCATTGGCTAGGGCAGACGTAGCCTGCCCACTCTTCCCTCTCCTTCCTGTCTCATATTCCTGCTGCATAGCCTCTGGGCTGACAATATAGGCAGGGTGGGGATTTATCAGACAGTGCACAATACCAATCAGGTGATTCATCACCATCTAAGCCCAGGAAGGGCAAAGCAGGCAGCTGGGACTGCTTAGAACAGTTACTTACTTCTCACTCCATGTTCACCATTCATCTATCAACCCCATATCCCACTCACCCGTTCTATGAAAACACTTTTAAAGCAGTAGAGACGAGCACTCTCTTTCAAACACTTGAGAGTCCAATATTTTATTGCTCAGCAATAGAGACAAACACTCTCTTTCAAACGCTTAAGAATGAATGGCATTATTGCAAACCTGTGCTACTGTTTTACTTATTCATGGAAGGGAGGTCTCTTCCAACATAAGTGGCCATTTTGTTGTCCCCACTTCTCACCTCATGCTTATCTTAAAAGGAGATTCCTCTCAGTGCCATCCGAGTCCCTATCCTCCTTCTGGAGTGCAATAAATTTCTGGGCAGAATTAGAGATATCCTGATAGCCTCAATACAACAAATATGTTAAAACTTCCTGGGTTGCAGTAATAATCTTCGGAATGTGCAACAAAAAGAAGAGGCTTCCAACACGATAATCGTGCTAGCAAAAACAATGAGTTCTGTGGCACCTGAAAAACTAAGGATTCTAGCATATGTTTTCAATGTCCAGAGCAATCCTGCATATATAGGCACAGTGCCAGGGGCATTATTATAGAAAATACATAAGAGAAAAAGGAGATACTTTGAACCATGTGATTGCCATTATTTGTTTCTTAGTTTGCATGGACTTTACAGATGACAATCCTCGCCATGTGTGCCTGTAAGTTAGGACAACACTTCATGAATCCAGCATTGTGGCCTGTTATCCACAACATTAGCGGCATTTTAAAGTCTTACAGTACTTTTTTTCCTGCAGCAGATTAACATGTCTACTCCCCTGAAAAACAATTTACAAACATTGTGACTAACTCCGCACGCCAATCGGCTCACAAGTCTCTGCATGTGGAAATCATAAATGTAACATCCCAGCTGGGAAAGGCTCATCTGAATTTGCGTAAAACATTTGTGGTTCTTCCAATGGAGTTCAACCCAGGAGCTTAAAAACGAAATATTACAGTCATAGCTTTCTTCCAAGACAGAATCTTTCTGTCCAGTCGATTCTGCAATGACAACATCCCAAAGGTGCACAAAGGAGAAATGATGACATAACATCTGAAGGAAACCCCTCATACATCGCCACATAATTCTACTTCAGACATACACATGCACATTAGTGTCCTGGATTCATGTTTATTCGCACAATAATAAAATAAGTTACCAACCACAGTATTTGCACTCAGTGCCTGTGGCTCTTGTTCCAGAGATAGCTCTGTACCCCCAACTCGTCAATCTCATTTTTCAAACATTTCTTTAAAACCAATGTTGCATTTTATTTCATTGTTCTCCCCCGAACAACAAAGGTGTTCATGGCACTTTAACCAGAATGGAACAAATTTGGCCTAGGTTAACAGGTATTTGATTGTATTCCCTACCCCCTGAATGTTCTCAGTATTGGATTTAAAGGGCATTAATTTGAATGGCGATATGGTGGGAATGACAGCTATTTTATGAGGAACTACAGCTCATAGACTTGACAAGTGTGGCTGAAGGTGTCAATGCTTAGAAACAGCCAGAGACAATCTCTGGGTCTCCAGCAAGATTACTAATATACAGCTCTTGGTGTTTTGGAAATGTCAGGCCAAGGCTCAAATCTGTACAATAGGATCTCCTGGAATCAAGAGCTCATGTAACCAGCCAGAAAGGAAGTGACGGGAGATGTGAAACGTTAGCATGTACCAAGTCCCTCAAACCCTGCTTTATGTTAATGCAGGGCTCCATCCTTAGTGCTGCAAAGGCAAACAATGGAACTTTCTTCAGGCTTACAGAGACATAGATATCATTTGCAGACACTGACCCACTCTGTGAGTCGACACTCCTCACAAGCTACAAAACAGCACCAGTGGAATTTGCAGTTGCATCGCTCACTGCGGGTTTGCCGCAGAATATTATGTCCTCGTCCACAGCACAAGCTTTCACAGTTGTCCATGCCTGGGCTGGTCTTGTTGCACAAACGCCCCTGTGTGCCCATAGAGTCCAAGTTTGGTTCCCTCTCACAGAAGTCAGGTGATTTCTCAAAGTAGATCAGGTCACTGATGCCACCACGACGCCGGTGGCGGGCTTGGCCCACATCCATCTGTCCAGTGTTCCTGTTGTGGGGCCGGATCAGTGTTGCCACATGGAAGCGTTCCTTGAGCACTGAACCCACCAGCCGGAAATCAGGAGTCACCTGCCAACATGTCTTCAGCTGGCAACTTCCTGAAGTTCCATGACACTTGCATTTTCGCTTCATGTTCTCCATCACCACCTGTCAGAAGCACAAGCACACACAGCAGTCAGAAGACCTCATGTAGAAGGATTGAGCTCCATCTAGTTCAATTTTCTGTCTAACTGGCTTTGGAATTTGATCGCTATCCCTTGGAGACAACTTGTGCTACTGGCACAAGAGCATCATTTTGGTGTAGTGGTTAAGGTACCAGGTAAGAAACTGGGAGACTGTGAGTTCTAATTCCACCTTGGGCAGAAAACTAACTGGGTCACCTTGGGCCAATCACTCTCTCTTAGCCCTAGGAAGCAGTTGATGGTAAACCACTTCTGAAATATTGCCAAGAAAACTACAGAGACTTGCCCAGGTGTCACCAGGAGTCAAGACTGACTTGAAAGCACAAACAAGCAGTCACAACTCCTTTGTGTACAGGCTATGCAACCCAGTTACATAAGAGATTGGTTGTATTGACTGTGTTCACACGATCAATTTAATCATCTATCCATATGTGCATAATATCTTGCACCAAAGGCTAACCATGGTGGCTGTAGGTTCACAGAGCATACTAACTAGACTAAAAGGTGTAGATGGAGTGTAAAGGAGAGCCTTCCAGGTAGCCATGTGGCACAGTGAGAGGTGAAGAGAGTTTATGCAATGTTCCTAACTACATGTAACAACATGTGTTGAGAGATTCCAAGACTTCAGATCGTTTAGGGTTATCATTTACAGACTTGCAGGATGAAATGAAGTTATTATTTCAACAAGAATGTGTCATCACCTTATATTTAGAACAAAACTCAAAGAATGGGATTTTAAATGGCTTTAAATAAGCTAAAGACAACATTCTTCTCCTCCATCTCCTTATCACAGAGTCTGGCCACAAGCATTCCATGAAGGCTTGCTTCTGCAACTACACAGGTAAAAAGTGCAAACATTGGCTTGTAGGGGTCCAGAGGTGAGCCAGTTTAACAGAAATAAAATCCACTGTCTGAATAACTGTGTCTTATATCCCCCCCCACTTCCCATCTCATCTAGAAAAGGACAGGTAGTCCTCAACTTACAGCAGTTCATCTAGTGACCATTTGAAGTTACAACGGCACTGAAAAAAGTGACTTATGATCATTTTTCACACTTATGACTGTTGCAGCATCCCCATGGTCATGTGATCAAAATTCAGATGCTTGGCAACTGACTCATATATTTAGACAATTGCAGTGTCCTGGGGTGATGTGACCACCTTTTGCAACATTCTGACAAAGCAATGCCAATGGAGAAGCCAGATTCACTTAAGGATGTCACGGTTTACTTAACTACCACACTGATTCACTTAACAACTGTGGTAAGAAAGGTTGTACAATGGAGCAAAATTCACTTAACTAATGTCTCGCTTAGCAACTGAAATTTTGGGCTCAATTGTGGTCATAAGTTGAGGACTCCCTGTATTACCTTTGGTTCATGAGATGAAGTGGCAACTCCTGCAGTGTTTCTCAACCTTGAGAATTTTAAGGCATGTGGACTTCAACTCCCAGAATTCCACAGCCAGCGTTGCTGGCTGTGGAATTCTGGGAGTTGAAGTCCACATGCCTTAAAATTCTCAAGGTTGAGAAACACTGGGCTAGGGCTACAGCAGAGACAAATTTGGAATATTGTTTTGTGTTCTGATTCTGCAAGACTTGCCCTTTTTCAGATCCTGACTTTTCCCTATGTTTTGAATTTTCACTTTAAGGATACTCTTCTGGGAACATCCGGGAAGCTTCAAATTCTTACTGTTCTCCTAGAATTATTTTTCCAACATCACTGAGGGATATTGTGTGTGTGTTTTTTTTCAAGGCACATCTACCTCAGTCTCATTAACAGTCTCTCCAGTACCATTTTCCTCTTTTTTCTTAAGAGATACATAGCTTTGCTAAGGCATTAAAACAAGCCAGCATAATGTAATGGTTAAGGTGCTGGCCTGGAACCAGGAAGCAGATTCCAATCTACTCTCAGCCACTGAACTCCCCAAGTGATTTAGAGCCCTGCCTCTCAGCCCAATCTATCTGACAGAGTTATAAAAAGAGGAAGCACTAGTTAGGCTGCCTTGAGGCCTGGAATGAAAACATGAGATATAATTCTAATGGCTACACAAGGAGTTTGGAAATGATGGATGCTACAGTCTCTAGCACAGGGGTTCTCAACCTTGGCAACTTTAAGACTTGTGGACTTCAACTCCCAGAATTCCTCAGCCAGCTTTGCTGGCTGAGGAATTCTGGGAGTTGAAGTCCACAAGTCTTAAAGTTGCCAAGGTTGAGAACCCCTGCTCTAGCACATCCAAAGGAGACCAGGTTGTGGGGACTGCTTTGAGATCTAGCAGAACCAAGCTGTGACCCACCTGCTTGTTTCCTGTGCAGTGTGTTCAAATGCATTCCTTGACCTAGAAATTATTTTCTAATAGTAGGTTTTCTTAGGTTGGGTGGGGGGAGGCAGGGAGATCACCAGATTCAGAGTATTACTGTTGGTGGGCCAGTTATATCTGGAAAAGACTAAAATAGGTACATGGACTCTGGGCTGCTCCTAATTCATGGAGGACATGCCTGCTTCCTCTTGTAGGCCAATCTAATGGAGGCAGGATGTTTTCAGCTTGGTTCTGCCAACTTATGTGTTCCCCCCCAAAAAATCTGTTAAATTAGGAAAAGAACTGCACTCTGGTCTGAGCGCAGCTGTGCCAGGGCCAGGCCAGCTTCTTAAAGCTAGAGGGAGCAGGAACTTAGTTCCCCTGCCCATTTACAGTGCCTGCCTGGTGACTAAAACGGTATGCTGTCCTATGTTTCAACTGAGAGAAACAGCTTCCTCCCATCTTCATAAAAGCTAGGAAAAGGACTGGGTCTAAATTCCCAGCAGCAGCCCAGAGATGACCTTGTGGGAGGACACATCTGCAGTCTTGGACCAACAGGGAGCGCAGTGCAATTTTCCTTGAGAAGTCAACCATCTCTCAACCGAGCATGGCTGCTGGACTACATAAACATAATAAGTATTGTAAATTACTACTTATGCAAGATACTTGCCATAGGTCTGTACTTATAGCAGCCTTTTCTGCACTGTTCACAAGAGAAGAATTGTTAACGTCAGTGTATGGGAGAAGAGGTTTAAGGAACTCTGGATTCTACTACAGAATCATAGAAAAGATGTAATTAGAATATTGGTAGGACTTCCTGAACTTTAGGTATCAGGTTAGAACGAGTAGGAACCACCCAGCTGAACTCAACCCATCAGCCAGATACTAATTTATCAACTAGTTGTTTGATAATATGTTCTTGCAAACTCGGATGGCCAGAAAATAAAGCTGATCAAGCAGATCATAATACTTTTGTGCTATATTCTGCCGTTACAAGTTCTGCAAACTTGTTCTGCTTATCTATAATAGGTTCTTTGTGAATGAGGGTTTGCTGTTATACTGTTAGAAGCATATTTTGAGAAAAAAAAGTCATGTGCTCCTAGGATGGAACTTTCAATGCAGTAGAATTAACTAACTTGATTTTGATCACCCTGTTTAACAAAATCCATATTCTTTGCCTCTGAGACCAGATTCCACCGAAGGGACTTCTCATTACTTTCCCAGGCTAGATACCGTACCGGTAGTAGCATTTAATAGAACTTGTCTGCCATAGTTAGTACTAACTTGGCAGGACCCTGCTTAGCTTTCTATGGCAGACAAGTGGGAGCCCACCCAATGCAGAAGGCTAGAGCAAGAAGATAGCCAGAAAAAACTACAGTTTACATGTACAAATGTAGAAGCAGCATGCAGTGCACATCTTTTCAGATTGGGGAAAGGCATAGCACATTTGAACACCTTCTCATCTCAAAGCAAAACCATAACACTCCCTTCCTCTACTACACCAAGTTCATCAGCAGCAGCAAGTCTACAGTTAAGAGTGTCCTCTACTTAGAAGTATGCATATCACACAGCCAAGCTGATCCTCAACTGACTGAAATGTGACAGAGGGTACTGCACCAATACTATAGAAATATAGCTCTTCTCTTCCACCCATGCACCCTTTGAAACAAGAGACCATTGGCATTTCTTTGCATGACCTCTTTTTGGTTGAAATTAGGAACGAAACTGAGGTCTTAGTTACTATTAGGATGGAGGACCACCTGGGAATTTTGTTGGTTAGACCAGTGTTTCTGAATTTTAGCCACCATAAGATGTGTAGACCTGTAACTCCTATAATTCTCCCCCATCATGCTGACTGGAGAATTCTGAGAGTTGAAGTCCACACATCTAAAAAAGGCCACGTTTGAGAAACACTGAGCTAGAGTGAAAAGTCAAGCATTTTGGAAAAAGGCAAACTACTTTCATGAAAACTGAGAATGCCATTACCAGGAGTGAGGTGAACTCAAGGACATTTTTACCTGTAAGCCATTTCTCCCATTAGCATATTTGCCTTCATCACCATAGCATTTTGGGTTTTTTGCATCTATAAGCTTCAGGGCTTTTCTTTTAATACTTGGTATTGTGAGTTACTTATGATTAACTTCAATTGGAGGTGGGTTCAAATCTGAGAGGCACACATGTGGACTGAACCTTTCACCTCTTATGGCTAAGACTCCCAGGCTTTCAAACCAATAAACAGAAACCCACCAGAAGTACCATGGTTAGAAACCACACACCCCAGCTTATTCAATATTTCAAGCAAAGGATGGGGAATAGTCACAACTATTTAAAACTTGCCAGAAAGTTCCACCAAGCTTAAGGAGGCAGTCTCTGGAAGGCAGCTGAGTGCCAGACAGGCCATCAGTCTGGTTTAGTAAAGCAAGGAAGGGTGTCCTGTGCCCAACAGTTGTGGGCATGTCCTATAGCATCACATGAAGACCACAGTTGCATTCCTTGACTTCATCATGATCTGCATGTACCAATGAAACTCCTTTGTGCCTTGGGAGAGGCAAAAGGGCCAAGAAGGCACATGGAAACCAGCCTGCAAAGCACTCTGATGCCACCTCTCTGCCCATCAGGGGCTCCAATATCTCTACATTCTGCAACAAGATCCAGCCCTCAGCCCCCACCCCCACCCAGGCAGCAAGAGAGGACCATCCCCTGCAGTGCCAGAACACTGTAATAAAGGAAATTAGCACCAAATTACAGAGCACTAATAGGCTGGAGCCATTATCCCCTTTGCATCCCACCTAGTGGTTTCTAAATCATTTCCTGTGTGTGTTCCAAGGGGACTGCCTGCCTGCAAAAGGTCCAGTCCTGTTAAGGCAGAGTTCTTCAGGCCAAAACTGCTCCAAGGAGAAAGCAGGCCAATGTCATTCATCCAGAGGGATTTCTTAAATTTTAGGTAAAGGATAGTACTCTAGCAAAAAAACAAAAAATCCTGGATGGCTATATAAGGAGGGAGACAACCAAAGTCGCACACCTCAAGCCCTTCTCCCTCCAAAGCTGACTCCACCCCCACCCCATCCCTGCTCATGTGCTCCTCATTATGCACTCTTTAAAGTTGAGCTGTTCAAAGGGCATCTAATCTCAAAGAACAGCTGTTCAGGGCAAATCCTCCTCTGTGTTTACTTGGATGAAAAGCCGACCTAGTTCAATGGAACTTACTTCCAAGTAAGTGGATATACAGAACTGCAGCTGTAATGAAAACAAAACAAAACAAAAACAATATTTGAGCTCCACCATAATTCCATCAGGCAGAGAGCGCAATCCTTAGGGAAGCCTTTAAAAATTGGGTCCCTGAAGGGACCAGAGCTTATAGTCTTCTCCTCTTTAGGTATCATAGGAGGCATATGTCCTGAGGAAAAGAAACCCACTCTTCTGGGATGGAGAGGGGAGAAGCCTAGAATTAAAGCCTAGGATTAAAGTAGCAAAAAGTGATTGAACTCAGATCTGTTATAAGAAATGTCTTTTTCATGTCGTTCATTTGTAACACAATGACTGATTTATTTGGTTACTTTGCCTTTGGTAAGTGGGCATCACATTATCTTTTCCCTAATATATAGATAGGAGCCTCTACTAAGACTCAAGAAGGCCATCCACGAACACCCTCCTGGTGAACCCCTTCAAGTCTATGGCTACTAATGGAAAAGCCTGTGGAAGCTGTGACTCTAAAATGCTGCCACTGAACATCTGGATAGGAGGTGCCATTTTAATTCCCACTGAAGCATTATCTTAAGGCATTGTGCAAGTCAGCAATTCCAACCACTTAATCCACGGGTCTTCAAACTTGGCCCTTTTATGAGTTGTGGACTTCAACTCCCAGAATTCCTCAGCCAGTGTGTCTGGCTGAGGAATTCTGAGAGTTGAAGTCCACAACTCATAAAAAAGCCAAGTTTGAAGGCCCCTGACTTAATCCAACATCAGGAATGGGACAATTGATCAAACAGGCCACAGTAATCATCGCCAAAGACATCTCTTTTGGAGTAACAGCCTCTGATGTTCTGGCCAATCCAACCCATTTAAGACCCTTCTATTTCCTGCTTCACAGAGGCAAAATAAGCACATTCCTTTTATTCTTTATTCAATTTATATACTACATTTTAATTCAGATTTTACATCTGAATGACTTATAAAACAATCTAATGACAAATATCCTTAAGGACCAGGGCATTCTCTCTTTTATAATGCAATCCTTCTGGATATCATGCAGTGCATCCTATATTTAATCTTGGTCCGTCATCCTATATTTAAAAAAGCACTGATTCTTCTACTAACCATCTTGGATTAGGTGGAAGAAAGGCTACTGCCCAGATGCAAAGCAGTGCCCGAGTGATCTGACTCTGATGAATCAGGCAGAGACCAAAAGGCAGTCTTCCTTCTCAGTCAAAGAGGCCAGGAGGTCAGGTTTAGGGCAATGTTGTTTACAAGAGGAAGGCTTAACCTGTATTACAGTCATTAACCAGGATTATGTCGCCTACATCAATACTCTTAAGGCATGTAAGTGCTTATTTCACCTTTCCCCCTCAAATAAATGACATAGAGGCAGAAAAGGGGGAAAAATACACGCATTGTCTTTAATTGCTAGTTAATGAATTAATGAAGAGGAACTGAGTGAATTTGGGCTTCCACCTCTCAAAAGCCATAGTCTAGGTTTAGCCACCTCTTCAGATCAAGGCAAAAAAGCCCCCAGAGCCTAGTTGTCTAAAAGAAGAACCCAGTACACAACACGCTACAAGCTAAACATCTTTCCCTGAAGAGATTTGTGTAGGCAAATGCTTTATTGTTGCTTGCACCAGAAGTTCTTTGTTGCACAGCTAATGGGTGGTTCTGGTACCCTTTCATCTTTCTATCTCTCTGATCTGGCAAAGGGAAGGGCCACCATTCCAGCCCCTACAAGCTGCAGACTGGCGAAATAGACCTTCCATTAAAAGGTTGGCCATTTGCTTTGAGGCACACTTAATTCTAAAACTACGATGAGCTTTTCCTGCTGTTCCTTCACCATGTTTGAAGAGCAGACAGAATCTGTTCTTCAAACAGAGTAAAGAATCCTTTTGTGTATCTCACAAGTAAGGCTAGTAATGAAACAACCCACCAAAGAAACTAATGCTGTGGGGATGCTGGGAGTTGTAGTTCAGTAAGATTGGAAGCCTTTAATTTCCCCACTCCACCTATAAGATTAAAGAGAAAATATGTCACCATACATCAGGGGTCTTCAAACGTGGCCCTTTTATGAATTGTGGACTTCAGCTCCCAGAATTCCTCATCCAGGCTTGCTGGCTGAGGAATTCTGGGAGTTGAAGTCCACAAGTCATAAAAGGGCCAAGTTTGAAGACCCCTGACATACATGGTATTTGTTTGTTTCTATGTTTTTCACATTTCTGAACTGCCCATCTCCCTCAAAGAGTTTTTCATAATAAAATCCTACAGTGACAGAAAAGTTGCATAAATTTATAGTATAGGAGATTTCTTGTAATCAGGACAGTCCTAATTCCTTTAATTTGTGTATACTTTTAACAACATATGATTCTATTCTATTCTATTCTATTCTATTCTATTCTATTCTATTCTATTCTATTCTATTCTATTCTATTCTATTCTATTCTATTCTATTCTATTCTATTCAGTAATAGAGGACAGTTACTATTCATGACCCTGTCTGTGGAACTCCCTCTAATGCAACACAGTGCACAGCAAGTGTCAAAGCAGACTGGAGCCAGCTCTATATTAAGCAGAAATAACAATCCAAAATAAAATTCCATTTACCATACAAATATTTCCATCATTTTCAAGCACTTTTAATAAAATAAACTAAATCGGCTAAAAGTTGTTTTGCTTCCCAAGAATCCAAGATCTATGCCAAATATCTTATGAGATGAGCAAAGCTATGACTTTTAATTTTTAGGCGCACCCTTCAAAGGCTTTTCTTTGGGCATCTTATTTGAACTACAGTATTAATGGATTAAAAAATATAGGTTTGGAAAGATGAGAAAAAAAGTTGAAGGGGAAGACAACAGATAAGGTGGATGAATAGGATCAAGATTATCCCTCAAACTAGAAGAGTTGTGGAGACAATTTGAGATGCAAACCATTCATCCATACAGTCACCATGAACAGGCATGACCAGCTATCTACTTTTTCCAGATAAAGCAAAGAGAAAATCAACAGGATTTGGTTTTCATAATGTAACAAGCTGTTTTGCTTTACTTATCTCTTTGTATCAGGTTAAATATTTGTTCATGTTAAATATTAAATACAACAACAACAACAATAATAATAATGCTTCTTGTCTTGCCTTCAGGTGCTTTGGAGAATAGCTTGACTCCCTCTTCTTTGTGGCAACCCCTGAGATATTGGAACACTGCTATCATGTCACCCCCTAATCCTTCTCTTCATTAAACTATCATGAGAATATCCTGAGAATATCCTGAGAATATTGTGGACAGCCAAGAAAATAAACCAATGGATCATCAAACAAATCAAGTCACTCAAAGCCCAAATGGCAAAGCACAAATTATTTTACTTTGGCCAAATTAAGTGAAGACCTAACTCTCTGAAAAAGGCTCTAATTCTGGGAAAGTTAAAAGAGAAGAGGACATCCAGCAGGAAGGCGGAGGGAGTCACTTACTGTGGCAATGAGTACCCCATTGGGAGATAGAAAAGAACAGTTAGGGATAGATCCTCGGGGAGAAAATCTATGTGGTAAATAGGAATTAAAATGTTTTGATGGCACACAACAATCTTCGTCAAATACAGTACGGGTAGTTCTTGACCTATGACTGTAATTGACATTGGAAGTATGGTCATAAATTGCTACAGTTATAAGTTGAGGCATCACATGATTGGAATCAATTTTTTCAATGTTTTTTGCAGTGGTCATTAAGTGAATGCCATGGTCATTAAATGAATAAATTTTTCCCAATGGTCATTTTTTTTTTGCCAAGAACTGGAAGTAAATGCCAGAAATAAGGCGGGGGGGGGGTGTCACAAATTACAGTTACATGATCATGGGATGCTACAAATTGCTGTGAAGGTAAGCCAGTTGTCAATGAAATCATGCAACCACACAGGGTGGTGGCTATCATAAATTTGAAAATGGGTTATAAGTAGCCTTTTTTTAGGGTGGAGGAGATCTGTCATAACTTTGAACAATCATTAAGCAAGCAGTCATAAATTGAGGATTACCTGTACCCTGAGTTTTCAAAATCATAATAATCAAAGTGGATGTCTTTTTATGCCTCTCTGTAATTAGAATATAGGTAGTCCTCTATTTACAATCACAATTGAGTCCCAAAATCCTGTTGTTAAGTGAGAGATTTGTTAAGTGAAGTTTGTCCATTTTAAAACTTGTCTTGCCTCAGTTGATTAGTTAATCACCCAGCTGTTAAGTGAATCTGATTTCCTCATTGACTTCACTTGTCAAAAGATAGCAAAAGGTGATCACATGACCCCAGGACTGTGCAACGGTCATAAATATGAACCAGTTGCCAAGCAACTGAATTTTGATCACATGACTATGGAGATGCAGGAAAGGTTGCAACTGTAAAAAAAAACGGTCAAGTCACTTTTTTCTGTGCTGTTGTAACTTTGACCGGTCACTAAATGAACTGTTGTAAGTTGAGGACAACCTGTACAATTTCCTTAAATTACTAAAAATATTTGCATTACTAAATAATCCTGCTCCATGCATTTAATTAAGCAAATGAACTGCAGACTTCCAGGTACCATTCAAATGCTAACTTTCCCCTTAAAAAAAAATGAAATCAAAGCTGATTGAAAAGAAAAAGCTTTTTCTGCCTTTGCATGGAGGAGACAAAACACCTGTACAACATTCGTGATTTTTCCTTTGCCAAACTCAGGTGTTCTACTCACACCCATTTTTGCTGCAGGACATTTTTACCTTCACTTATTTACTGAAGGATATCTTTGGCTATAAGGTTGGCAGTAGCCTTAAAAAGCCCTTCGTGTAATCCACCTATTCAGGATAAATCCATATAAATAAATGCAGCCAAATACTGGTTTTGCTTCTTCTCAACTGTTCACTGATAGAGATGCCATCTTTCTTATACTCTATATACTCCTTAACTGTGTGCCACCAATTTAAGGATTATGAAAGTGCTTTCCAATGCCCAACAGAAATGTTTGAGGCTGTTGTTTAAATTCATTATTCTTTGTCCCTGCTAAACAGAAAGAGCAACTGATTCTTATTTGCCTCACAATGGCCATTTAAGAGTTGGATTTAGCAAAGCTGGCTAAATGGGGAGGAATGGGTGAATTGAGGGGGGGGGGCTACAAAACAGTTGGGAAATATATCAGATTTATAAAGTGGAATGGGGATACTCCTGTCTTTTCAACAAAGCTCTCGATGGAAACCTGCATATTTGAAGGCCATTTATCAAACCTTTTTCTATGTTCATACATACAAGATGGGTAGACCTGGAGATAAAACTCTTAGAACCAGTGGCATCCTTGGGAGTCAAGTGGGAATCAAAATTGGCAAGATGGTGGAGGGAGCATTCAAATGCAAGCTCCATCCCTTTTGAAGATGCGTGCAACAACAATGCACTTACAAAAGAGTGGGGCTTGTATTGCATATACCCCACCCACCCTCCTGTCAAACTTTGCTGGTTAGAACTGTATGGTGGTTCTAGTTTTTCTTCTTTGGTGGATTATCTCCAGAAAGAAAGACAGATGGAACAATGAACAAAGAACAGGTTACAGATGGTGAATTTTACGAATAAGACCCTGATGGTTCACATGAGGTGGCACTGCCTCTATGGCTCCCATTTGGCTCTTTTATTTACACATCCTTATTGTTGTGGAAGAGTTATGGCTCTGCGTAGATGCTCATGTTCTTTTGAATTGCATACAAGGGATATGAAAACTAAGAAGAGAACAAAGGAAACAGGTAATGCATATTTTTAAGATTTAAGATGTAAAAGTATTTTACAACAATCACAGGATATGATACTATACTTCTACAGGTAGCCCTCAACTTAGAACCGTTCATTCAGCAACCCCAGGCCTCCCCCACCCCTTGAGGCATCCCATGCTAGTCTACATGACTGCAAGGGGAGAGCTGGGATTGCACAGGAGCAATTAAGTTAACAACAACTTAATGACTGTAACTCTGGGCTCAGTTGTGATTGTAAGTCGAGGACTACCTGTATACTCAAATCTGAAGAACTTGCCTCTCTATCAACTCTGTCTATCCGTCAGGCATTTTAGCAATTGGAGCCTCAGCTATAGGCCTATGTAGACATTTGTCTGCTTATTATACAGACTGTTATGAACAGATAGGCTCCCCTGCCAATTTCAATACTGCAGCGTTGAAGAGGGGAACATTTTAAACATGTGTCTAATTCTCCAAATATGTGTTTAAAATGCTCTCCTCAGCATCTTCAGCACGACAATGCTTAAACCAGAGGTGGCTCACAATACCTTGAACAACTTTAAGCAGCTAAATAAACAACTAAACAAAATGTATATTCATCAGCTACCTCACACTCTTCTGTACAAGGATAATGTTGTCATCTTTCTTCTAGATCCATTAACAGAAATGACATTCTTCTTCAAATGTTAATTCCTAATTAAAGGAATTTATAGCAAGAAGTGTCTATTTTGTGGTTTCAAAGCTGTAAAAATATTTAAATTCAATTGTTATAATAAGTCAGTTAGATATTATGTCCTAATTTTATCTGATTCCTTGGATTTGCATTCTGCAACACTTTGCATACATGTATGGACTTTGCCCTGTTTAATTGCCACGGAGATCTGGTACCTATAAATGTCAAGCAACTATTATGGGGGAAACATTAATTTCTCTGAAACCAATTCATCTCACAGATGTCATCTTGCTAGCAATTCTACTGAAAGCGTTATGTTTGAGAATGCTGTGCTTCATTTCTTCAATGTTTTAAGTGATACAGCTTAAACAAAATACACTGAGTAAATCTAGCTTTTCTATTTATGTTTATGGTGATGGGCCTATAATCTTCTGTAGTGTAATAAATGGCTTGCAAATTTTTCTCATAAAAGTACTGAGAAATCCAAGAAATCCACTGTCTTATTCAATCACAGAATTACTACAGAAGAAATATTAAAGGAGTATAAGCATGTTTTCCACACCCTGCACTATCCAGACTACCAAGTTTTCATATTTTGTCTAAATTAAGGAAGTTGAAGGGTATATAATCGCTTGAGATGTTCCTTCCTTTGTTCCTTCCCACTATATTTAATGCAACACATTCCAATTTGGACTTAGTGTCATGGAATACTCTGAAGGATAATACAGCATACTTTTAAATGATAAAGGCAAAGGCACGCAACCTAATCCAGTGAAACTTTTGAGATACTTTCCCTATTATCGTATATTTTCTCTGGCTTAGGGGAATTCCCCATTTTTTTTAAGACAGTGACAAGTCTATGCACCCACGCCCATTTTCAGACTTCAGAATGCTAACAATAAGTGCATCAGATATGCATCAAGTAGACACTAAGCAATTTTTGTCAGGCTTTCACTGAAAATCTTCATTGCCATATTTCCCCTAAGCAAATAACTTCTTATTCATCTTTTGCTATTATAAAACTAATTCCTGTTGCATATGATGTGAGTAATTGTAACTCTCACTAGATTTTCTTATGTAATTATTAATTGTGCAGGAATAACAAGGTTTAAAATTTCCCTCAGATATCAGCAGTCATACCCTCGACATTTTCAACACTGCTAAACAATAAAAAAGAATAGAATGATGCATTGGATTGAATTATACTTTTCCCTCAAATGATAGTTTTCTTTAGCTAAAAATTAATACATGCATATGTGGTACCTTGCTCAATAGCAGTAACTATGAGAGGGATCTCGGAGTCCTAGTAGACAATCACTTAAATATGAGCCACCAGTGTGCTGCAGTTGCCAAAAAAGCAAACACAGTGGTAGGCTGCATTAATAGAGGGATAGAATCAAGATCACATGAAGTGTTAATACCACTTTATAACGCCTTGGTAAGGCCACACTAGGAATACTGCACCCAGTTTTGGTCACCACGATGTAAAAAAGATGTTGAAATTCTAGAAAGAGTACAGAGAAGAGCAACAAAGATGATTAGGAGACTGGAGGCTAAAACATACAAGGAATGAAGAGAAGGAAGAGGGGTGACATGATAGCAGTGTTCCAATATCTCAGGGGTTGCCACAAAGAAGAGCGAGTCCAAGCTATTCTCCAAAGCACCTGAAGACAGGACAAGAAGCAATGGATGGAAACTAATGAAAGAGAGAAGCAACCTAGAACTAAGGAGAAATTTCCCAACACTTAGAACAATTAATCAGTGGAACAACCTGCCTCCAGAAGTTGTGAATATTCCAACACTGGAATTTTTAAAGAAGAGACGGGACAATCATTTGTCTGAAATAGTATAGGTGTTCCTGGCCAAGCAGGGAGTTGGAATAGAAGACCTCCAAGTTCCCTTTCAACAACATCATCATCATCATCATTATTATTATTACTGTTGTTATTATTACATAACTGAGATATTGAGTTAACAGTTGTATGCAATGCCACTGAGTGTGGAACTTTAAAGTCTTGTGGCAATTTTGAAATGAATTACATAGTGTGGCGTGAGGTTTTGTGTGCAGAATTCACAAAACACTCCTGTATGTGCATAATATCTGCCATTTGATTGTATGTATATTCCAAACACTGCAAAATCTCAAAGATGTTAATTATGAATAATCTTTGTATATTCACAAGTTATTCTGGTGTTCATGAGGCTATTATAAAGGACAGAGTCTATGGTGGTGGGCAGTTTTGATAAATTTAAATTTATTACTAGATAACTCTTGAGTTGGGTTGGGTCATTTTTTCCAGAGGTATTTTCTTAGCAGATTCCTCAGTGCCTTCAACCATGACAGAACTTCTAATGTACTGCCTTCACTGGAAAAGCTGGGATACATTCAGAGATGCACCTGCCTTGAAAATAATCCATATTGAACTGTATAGCACATTCAAACATCAGCACAGAAAAGGTTTTATGATATTTTATATTATGTCATTAACTGCTTTATGATAACTTCTGTGTCATAAAATGTTTTATACCAAATTTTAATTCTACAGGAGTCAAGAGTCTCCAATTTTGATCACATTCCTTAAGCTAGTCCATTTGAGGTATCTTGATTCAAAAATTGTTGCCCTATGAGGCACTGTTTTGGCCAGTTAAAGGTTATGTGAACGTGAGTTCCAGAAGTATATAGATTATTATATTATTACACCCAACAATGTGAAATCAGAGCTACCAGTTCTTTAATTGATATTATCCTTCTTGTGCACTGAGTTCTTTCCAAGAATCTAAGATGTTGTATTGTATTGGTGTAGTATATGTGCAGATCCAAACAATGTGGCCTTTTGTAATTGATAGATAGGAATTTTTGTCCATGCACAAATTTTTTTAACTACTGTCTAAGATTTTTCAATATTTCATTAACAATTTTACATTACCTATTAGCAGTAGGTACTCTGGGCATTGGAACAGTTTATCACAGTTAATATGTGGTATAAAGTGCCTATTCTTAACACCTTCAGAAACATACCGTATCATTGTCTATATAGTTGCTATTTTTAATAACATTTTTCGATAATGCATTTTGGAATATTAGTAGGCTGCACTGGGGAAAAATTGTTTGTAGGCAAGATATTTATTTTGAAATAAATAAATAACTGTGGCATTACCAGCTTCATATCACAATGTCTAGTTGCCTCTTATCAAGGGCTTCTTAGAGTCAAGTAAACCTGTCATCAGGCTTAAAATTACAGAATGATTTGTTTTGTCTGTGAATAAAGTTGTTAGATGCTAAAACACAATTACCTGCTCTTTAAGGCCGGTGGGCACGTTTGTACAGCAATTGTTGAGATCATCTCATAGTCACTCACCAAAAAATGGTGCCAGTCACAAAATCTCTTTTGTCAGGAGTCAAACTACTAGGGCTGTTCCCCATCAACACATCTAGGCTCCTGAGCTATCTTGCACCATTTTTTTCTTCTACCCTTTTTCCAGGTGCTGAGTCACGTTTCCAAACGGAGCTCTGAGTTATAGCCTCCTATTAAACACTCTGGAACAGATGCAGGATTCTACAGCTCTTAGATATGAAGATTATGTTAACAACTGTCACTTTATTTATATATATATATATATATATATATATATATATATATATATATATATATATATATATATATATATATATATATATATATATATATATGTATGTATGTATGTATGTATGTATGTATGTATGTATGTATGTATGTATGTATGTATGTATTCTTTTGGGTCTAATTTTTAAGTATTAAGCAAATAGCATCCTTATTTTCGACTAATTTCCAAATATTTTAAATTTAATGACCAAAATTTCCCTTGTCTCAACTTCTCCCTTTGACCCTCTAATAATTGGTAATATGAAATCCCCACTAATAAATCAAAACCCCAATTTTCTTCAACCTTATTCTGGCTTTCTTTCTTTGCCAACTAGCCTCCCATGTCTATGCTTTTAAATCATCAAATAGATAACTTTTAGGAAATAGAATAAGATTATACCCAAATAGATAAGATGTGTATTTTGAATATTAGATTCTGTTATGAATTGAGACAAAGGAAACTTTGGTTACTCAAAACCTGGAAATTATAAATATCAAATGTTAAATTTGAATATTGATGGGAAACTAAAAATTGGGAAAAACTAATACCAGGACATTGATTGAATGTAAAGATTGAATGTAAAAGTAATTAGGATCCCAGCCACCACGTTGCTTTTTAAATACCCAAATGTAAAATTAGAAAATTAATAAAAAATATTTTTTTAAAAAAGAAGTCTCTGCAGGCTCACTGGCACCCACAAGCTCCCAGTTCAGGCTGCAGGTTCCCATCAATTTTTTTTTTCTCAGATGAGATCATTTCCCAAAATATTTCTGGGTAATAGAATCTTGAATGGTGAGATCTGATTATTTGTTCCTTTCCATTTGATAGCAAAGAAGAATGCCCAGAACTGGAGATTAGATTAGGACAGGAGCCACCGCTGGTGAAAAATCAGCACAATGCCTTAAAACAGCATCTGCAATTATATTTAAAAAAGTATCTACAATATCCTGGCCACTGTATTTCTTGTGGTCCCACCACCCACATCAACTCAGTATGAACTGAGTGAGCAGGAACTTCTCTTCTGCCTCAAGAGTGCCATGATCTACTGATTTTCTTTCACTCCCTCAGAAACCTTTAGAAAGTCTTCTCAGTGAGATGACGCCCAGATGTTTGAGACCACATGTTTTTCAAACTTGCCAACTGTAAAATATGTGGACCTCAACTCCCAGAATTCCCCAGCAAACAAGTTGCCAGATGTCTTAGACCATTTTTTTCAAACCATCTTAGAATATATCATGCTCATCATAACTGAGCAGGGAATTCTGGGAAATACAGCCCCATGTACAGTATTTAGGGGGCATCAGGAGGAGTTTGACAAGCTGAAAGCCTTGTCTCCTTCCCATTATATTACTATGCTCTTTTTACTTACCTGCCGGCCAACACGGTTGTTGTGAAGCCTCATACGGGATGGGAGGTCACGATGGATCTCCCGAGAATCTAGGAAGTCCTTGGAAAATTTCTCCCCAAAGTCCACATCAGGACTGCAACCCCCCCATTCCCAGGAGTCTTGTAGGCCAGGGGCCTCATCTGGCAGGTGCTCCAAGTGGACGCCGTGCATCATCCCCTTGCCACGGTTCATGGCCTCCAGTTGGAGGCGATGAAGTTTGAGGCGGAAAGCCTCTTCATCCCCTCGGCGCTTCTGGTCACAGCCACAGGCTTGCAGTTTGCCCAAGGAGCAGGCATTGGAGACCGCATGTACCACTCCTGCAGCTGCAATGGCATAGACAAATGCACTTTCACGGAAACCTGCAAGCAAGCAACATAAACCATGTTATTCAATCTCTGCCACAAAGCTCAAAAGTACTACCCTCACTTTTAGTGCATGGGTATTTCTCAAACAGCATTAATCCGTGCATGGGCATCTGCTATCTTACCCATGGGCTTACTTTGCTTATCTCAACATCACAAGAGGGCCAGGTTGGCCTGGCGATTAAAGTGTTGGGGCAGCACTGGGGAGACCAGATTCCACTGTCAGTTACAGAAAGTCACTGGGCAGTGTATAGCTAACTGCTTTCTCTCAGCCAAACTGAGATTATGAAGGAGGAGCACCACAGACTTTGCCTTGAGCTCCTCTGCAAAGGCAACATGTAAAACTTTTGAATAAAATGAACATCTGAGGGCCTAGTGCAGGGGTAGGCTATGCTGGCTCAGGAATTCTGGGAGTTGAAGTCCACAAGTCATAATAAAAGAGCCAAGGTTGCCTACCCCTGGCCTAGCGAGTCCTCCTGCCATCAGATATTGAAGAACCAAATATACTTTCCAAATTATAGGATTTTTGCAACATTGGTCATTCTCCATAAACTCTTAAGGCAAGCACAGTCCTCCTCTTCCTGTATCATTTAAAATTCATAATTTCTGCTTTTCATGGTGAACCGGCTAAAAGTCAGAAGAATGAAATGCAGAAAATACTTTTAATGTACAGAGAAACTGTGCATCTCTCAGATAGATAGAGATAAATAGGATAGATGATAGACAGACAGACAGATTATCTATCTAACATCCAGGACATCTAATATCTAATCTATTAGGTTTGTTAGCATCTGGGGAGAGGCCAAATAATATTATGGAATTTTTATGGAACTGGGCTGCAAAAATATGGAGCTGTAGTTTGAGCCCAGAGTTCACTCATCTAATTCCTTCATCTTCAGCTCTCACCTCTCTCAAAGGCACACTCAGACAAACAGGTCAAAACACCTAGGTTAGATTGTGCTTGGCTTCCTTCCCTCTTCCCAGAGTGGAATCCCATTATTTCCTGCTTCCTATTCTAATTCCTGTTCACAACAGTCACTGTTGCAGTTGCAGAACAATTTTCACTAGCCTACTTGTCCAAACACATTCATTTTCAAAGAAAAAAAAGAAACAAGTCTCTTCAAATTTCTGAAAAGAAAAAGAGTGCCAAGCTTGTTCCAATTTATAATTGCATTATTGCTTAATTGTTTTTGGAGACGATCTCTCTTTATATCATGATAGATTGAATTGGAAAGCTTACCTTATCTTGCATTTAGCACTGTTTTACACAGGTATCATTTGAGTACATTATCCCTCCTATTATTTATATTACAAATGCCCACAGTAGAAAACCATAGCTTTTTCCCCCCAACATGCATAGAAAGATACATGAGCCTGCTAGCCTGCAGCTGATCTCAAACTGCCCCCCCCACCAAAAGCCTTCTGTGAATACATCTAAGGGCTAACAGGGATTGAAGGTTTAAACTAGGGGAGAAAGACCTGGCTTCCTCCAATACTATATTACCCTTCCAGTCCATTTCCCCCCATGACGATCCTTTATTTAACTGGGGGGGGGGAGACACTGAGATAATGCAATCATAATTTTATTCTAAGATTTAGAACTGGGGAAAATTCTTGTTAAAAAAAGGGTTCCTGCTAGACCAGGGGTCTTCAAACTTGGCCCTTTTATGACTTCTGGACTTCAACTCCCAGAATTCCTCAGCCAGGCACACTGGCTGAGGAATTCTGGGAGTTGAAGTCCAGAAGTCATAAAAGGGCCAAGTTTGAAGACCCCTGTGTTAGACAGTCCCTTTATCCTGTCATCCTTCACTTCAGTAACTAGCATGATATATTAGATTAGGTCCTCTGTATCAGCTAACTTCCATCCAACCTGCAGAGATACATCAGCAGATTCTGACCTGCCTGCAGTATTATGGGTTATGGCCAGTCTTTCAAAACTGCTAGGCAGAAACCCACAGTATCCTTAGGCTAGATCCATCTTTCCCTCTACATCTGTCTATTGAAGGGAGCTACCTGCTGTTTTTCGAGAAAACATACCTGCCATTAATACTCTCACTGAAAAAATGCAGAGTTTTACAGCAATCAGAAAAAACCTTGTGCCACAGAGCAAAGTATGTACAAGCAGTAAAAAAAAATTTTAAAAACTGCATGAGAATTGCAAAATTATTTTTTCTTCAGTCTTGTGCTCTAGTAACGTTCCAGTAATGTTCTTCGTTAGTGAAATGAGACATGGATAAAACACTGCCATGGCCTGCAAAAGCTTCTAAAAATGCCATCGTGACAAGCAGGAAAATTCTCTGAGCAAGATTGCAGCTTCTGATGCTCCAGGTAATGTAATGTAATGTATGAAACTCCAAAGAACCATGAAAATAGGTTTGTGTAGGCTTCCTACATCTCCTGGGGGAAAGGTAAATTATGCACGTGCAGGGATTCTTTTCACAGAAGACAAAGCAATACCTTTGAAAAGAATTTATTGGGAACAACACTGAGAGACTATGGCTCCTTCAGCCCAGTTTCTGGGATTTGTATTACCAGAGAGGAGACCAGGATGTTGGAGGAGACGTCTCCTTGATTTCAGAAACCAAGTTCTGGAGGCAAGTTAATGGCAATTACTGAATTGGGACAAGCAGCCATGACAGCCTGAGAGGGCAAGTGAGGATGAGGAATCTTAGGCACCTTGGAATCCCACTACTGCAAAGCTTGCCAACATTAATTAGAACATATTTCAGGCTTTGGCATTGTTTATACTCTAAAGATACATTGGAGTCACGCAAGAAGAAGCTATAGGCTGCAGTCTCCAAAGCCCAGCATTATTTCAGTGTGCAAGGGGGATTTCCAGTGGAGCAGTGATCAATAGAAGAGAGCAATTCCTGTTCCAAATTCTGCTGCCAGAGGATGTTTCAAGTTTCGAGCTCAAACACAGGTATGTGCACGCGCACACCCACCCACCCCATGACAATCTATCTTACACATATGAAGTAGTTTATGAAATACATAGCACAGATAGATAAGACTTGATGAAAGAGAAGCTGTCTGTGTATTTACAGGAAGGTTTTGTGGCTTCTATTGATAACATGAACTTTTCAACAGACTGTTGATCCTTAATTACAAAAGAAAGTAGGCCTGTTCCTCTTTGCCCAAGACTTCATTTTGATTTAACTAAGTATTAATGCAAGGCTGGACATTATAACTCAGACATGTTTAATTTAAGTCATGTACTACCTGAGTAATGGCCAACGTCACATTATCCATCAGAGGGAACAATGTACAAAAAGCGAATCCTGAGTAACACTGGAACAAGTAGATCAGAGGTGTCCAACCTTGGCAACTTTTAAGACTTGTAGACTTTGGCTCCCAGAATTTCCCAGCTAGCCACTTCCAGCAGTTGAAGTCCACAAGTCTTAAAGTTGCCAAGGTTGCATGCCCCTGAAGTAGATCATTTTATAAGCTGTCAAAAGAATAATAATGGCCCAAAGGACAGCTGTTGATACTCCATTTACTCATCTAAGGGGCTTTTCAGTATGCAGATCCTTTCACCCCGTCCCTTTTCTTAACTCAGACGAAACGACATACTATACAGTATAAGTCCTAAACTGAGTTCTGGTGGCTTGTGCTATAGTGCTTTCCTGCATTTTATTTACTCCTGTTTTACTAAGGGGTCATAGGATGCTCTCATTCATTTGCAATCTGGGGTCTTTTCCTAGAACTGCTTCAGTCTTTACTGCAGAAAAGCCAGCCTTCTTGAGAAGAAGGGAAGAACCACAACACTTCAGTCGATGTGGCTTTCAGGTGGGCAACAATGGAGGGAGCAGCTGAACCATTCAGACTCGAGTACAGAGTCACTAGGATCTTTGCAGTGAGCACCACTGATCAGCTGTGTTGATGTTGTTTGTAACTGTTTTAATTAGTGCCAAAATGTGTCTCTGGACGTAGTTTGAAACATTTCACAGGCCCCAATATGCAAGCATGGAGTTATAGCAAAGGAAAAGATCTGTGTTCTATCTCATTTGTAGTCAAAATGGTTATTGGGGAGAGTGTGGGTTCTCCTTTTGCTTTTCTTTCTCTCTTGCTTTCACCATTAGCCACCTTAAAAAAAAACAATATCTCTAAATTATCACAGGGCAATTGTATTACCTAATGTCATTTTCTCTGTGCAGAGGGGAGAATGCCGCACTCAACTGTCTTTCTGCCAAACTCTACAATAAAGTCACCCATGATCTCTTGAGCTTGAATGTTTTAGAAAGGGAGGGGGGGATCCCAAAACACAAGCCTTCTGGCAGTTGTGTCCTTTGCCAATTGTAAATTCAATGCTATCCAAACATTCCTGGCTCTGCACTACCACCTTAATTCAAGACGAAAGATAAATCCTTGCTGTTTCTGGCTACAGCTCCCTCAGTATCTGAGGTCCACTCATATTCAAGCACTCACAAAGTGAGATTTCAACATCTATTGTTCCATCTGTTTCACAGTCTTTAAGATCTCAACTTTTTTGTTGCTGCTCTTATTGTTAACTGAGTGATTTCAAGGCACATGACACAGTTCTCTGGTAAAGCTAAGCAGGTCTGGTCCTGCAGGCTGCTTAGATGGAGACTCAGCCTGCCTGAACCACTATAAGCTTCTTAAAGAACTCCAGCTGGAGGGAAGGCAGAATGAGGAAAACACATTAATATTATTGTAACAAAAATTATTATGGATGCCCATTGTAGAAGATTCTGGGCAGCTTATGGTATCCAAATATTAAGTTTAAAAACAGTTTAAAAAACACAAGGCAAGACATGGCAGCCCAGATTGAAAACAATCACACCAGTAAAAACTTGAAAGGGGTTCAACAGATACATTGCCCATTGCCCCCAGGCCTGGGAGTAGAGCTAAATCTTAGGGGCCTTCCAGAACTCTAGGAGAATCGGTATGTATCTCAGGCAGATGATGATCCAGAAGATGGGCGCAACAGAGAAAGCATGCTTTCTCAGACCCATAAGATGGCAATTAATGGGACCTGAAGTGCATCCACCCTGCCTGAGCACACCCACTCTCCAGTAACATCTGGAGAGAGGTTGCCCCTGAAATAACCAGGCCCTATGCCATGTAGGGCTTTATAAGTAACAACCAGCACTTGAATTGTACACAGAAGCCAATTAGCAGTCAATTCAGCATGCAGAGCAGCAATGATACATGGGCATGATAAATATCTATTATGCTTCTGCTGCTATGTTTTCAAACCAGCTATAGCTACCATGTAGAGCAGCGGTTCTCAACCTTTTTCAGGCCGAGACCCCACCTGCGCCGCCCATGCGCGGTGCAACCCCGACCTGCGCCGTGCATGCATGACGCGACGGCCCGCATCGCGCATGCACGGCGCGATGGCCCGAATTGCACATGCGTGGCGCACACGCGATGGCCCGAACCACACATGCGCGGCGTGACGGGCCGAATCGTGCACGCGCGGCGCACGTGCGACGGCCCGAACTGCGCATGTGTGGCGCGATGGGCCGAACTGTGCATGCGCGGCGCACGTGTGACGGGCCGAACCGTGCATGTGCAGCGCAACAGGCTGAATCGCACATGCGCAGTGCGCATGCGATGGCCCGAACTGCGCATGCACAGCGCGATGGCCCAAACCGCGCATGCGCAGCACGACGGCCCTAACCGCACATGTGCGGCGTGCGCGATGGCCCGAACCATGCATGCGCGGCGTGACAGGCTGAATTGCGCATGCGCGGTGCGCGCGCGACAGCCGAGGGGAAATGGGGAAAAAAATGGCGGACTGCGGTGTTTGGCGACCCACATGAAACGGTCGTTCGACCCCAAATGGGGTTGCGACCCACAGGTTGAGAACCGCTGATGTAGAGCGTATTGTAATAGTCCAGTTGTGAGATCAAGGATCAGTGTCTGTCTGAAGTCCACCCCATATTTAGTACTAACCATTAGAAGAATCTACTTAATCAGTGGTGGGATTCAAATATGTATGGATGCCACTTCCGGAAGTCCATTCTGGGCCTGGGCAACAAAAAATGAGCTACCGGTTCTGCAAAGTGGTGTGAACTGGCTGAATCCCACCACTGTACTTAATTCCAGAAGTCCAAAATAATGGTATTTATTTAACCAGATTTCATCCTGTCAAGAGCAAAGAGCAAGAGGTGTCATTGGGTGACTGATGTTTCAACTATCGCAAACTGCTTGAATGATGGTCAAATAGGACCTGGAGGGGTGGGAGATCCAATACAAAAACAAAAGTTCGTAACAAAAAAAGATGAAGAGTTTGCACTCTCTTAGTGGAGAGGAGTTGAAAACCACTTAAATTGAAAGCTTAGGAAACTTAATTGGATTGTAGTGATCTTTATTAGCTCTTGAAGGATAATATTTGCAAGGCATTCAAGATTCAGGATTCTTGTTCAAAAGTATAGCACACATTCTGCTATTATTGGTCAATCAATACTGGCAAAGCAACATGATACAAGCATGATTTTCCTACCACTGAGTTGTATTAAACAGCTTAATCTTGAAGACAAAGTAAGATCTGGAAAAGTTTAAAATTTATCCTGTGCAATTTAATCTATCCCACACTCCATGCCTGTGTTGCCTAAAGTAGCTACAACATTCTAAAGTAGAAACAACATTCTAGCCTGGACTACAAAGGAAACATATTACAATAGTTGAACTTTAACTAAAAAAAACCTCTGGGGAACCAATGGTAGTTCTCCATATCTCATTTATTTTGTTCCTCAATCACTAAACCAGCAAAGGAAGATGAATTAACCAATCTTTCCATCCCATAATCCTCTTGCTGGGCATTTTAATAATATTCCTATTCATTAGGTTTCAAATTGTGAGACTAAACATATTTTCCTAAAACATGCACAAGTAATCACATAATATGCTCTGAATCATATCTAATATACAGACTATTTTTTAATAATGTCCCATGGTGAATCAAAGGTTGCTCAAACAAAAGAGTCCTTTCTAGATCGAAATGGCATAAAACCCTTGGAAACAAACATACAAACTGTCAGAACCACAGATGAAAATCAGATTTGAATATGAAGAGCAAATACAGTACAGTGTATCCTTCATTTATGTTTGCTTTTCATGAATTAGTATGATCCAAAGATTGATTCCAGTCTAAAGAAAGCATCTTCTGATATGGCTTCAAGGTTTTGTTAGGTTGGCATTAAATTCAGCAGAACAATGTTAATTTGCTATACAAAATGATTTGGCAATTTTGAAAACATGGCAATATTACAGCACAGCTGTGACTTGATAGAACACAGTTAAATTCCCTATCTCAAACTGTCAAGAAAAGCTCCTGATAGCTTTTGCATCAGAATCAGTATGAAATCTAATAATAAAGGGACGCAACTGATATTCTTATCTAAAAGTTTCAATGCCTCCTTCACAAACAGGTTTGAATCTTGTGGCAGCCTAGAAAGGTTTTTGGACAAGGAAATAGCAAGGAACAAATAACAAAGGAAGAAACAACATTCTAGCCACAAAAGCAGCCTTAATGTATAGCCCAGTGGGCAGAAAACCAATAATATCTCTCTCTGTGTGTCTCTCTCTGACTCTCTCTCTCTCTGTCTCTCTCTCTCTCTCTCTCTCACACACACACACACACACACACATACACACACTCTCACACCCACACTCTCTCACACACACACTATTGTAGGATAATCCTTATGACAGGGGGGGCCAAGTCCCACTGTTGTGCCAAAAATCTACATAGTGCATTTATCCACCCACACACAGTATATTTACTTTCAATGTGACAGAAGCAAATCGTCTAGCAGAGAGAAATAGCCAGGCATACAGGGAAGAATACGCCTTACAGTAGCAATCCCACAAGAGATCCTATGTGAACTGACACCCAACTTAAGAAGAAAAAATAATGCAGCAGGAAAATAGAAGAGGGCAAAGTAGGTCCATGTCACAGAAAATGTAAATGCAGTCCCATTGGCAACAATATGCTGAGATGGAAAGGAGGACAAGATAGAATATGCTCATGGTAGAGTATTGTAAAGTAGAACATACTTCATCTTCATATTCGGTTGTCCCATCCTGAAGACATTTAAGGTACATCACAGTTGAGGTGAGAGTTCCCTATCTGCTAAATATCAGGAAAAGAAGGACTCAATTGAGATAGTTGCCACTTATTTTGAACTATACCACAGTAGAATTTTGATAGCATCTCAAAAACAGCATTTGCTTTTGTTTTTGTAAAGACCGGTGCTTCCAAAAGAGGTAGGACAGCTTGCCTAATAAATGGGTAGCCTCCCTTTGCTATATATCTATCTTGGAAATGCTTGTCCCGGCTCAATTTCTGACAGTTACATATTTCCACATAAGGTAGAGTCCTGGGAGAAAAAAATGTGGCAGCCTCCGATAGAACAGATTCTTTAGCTTGTGGTCTGTATAACAATGGAGGGTGATGGGCAAGTGCTTTGCTTCTGTGAATCAGGATCCACTGGCGATTTGCCTGTGGAGATTATTGGAAATTATAACAAAATACAGCAGCAGTAATAAACAAATAAATGACTGGGCAGTGAAAAAGGTTTGCTTGATACCAGTTCCAGAAAAGGTGCCACTAGCAGTATCTGATCTAACTTTATCTTCCTTCCATACATTATGCTTGCCTGATATCAATATTTGGATATTCACCTATCCAAAGGAAGAATACTTATCCATTCCATGTAAACACTATTGCAAACCTCCTTTGCCATTTCTCATACTCCCATTTATGACTCTGTAAGAAAACAAATAATGAAGCTCAGTGTGTGATGTTCATCAACCACAAAGGCTGTGCCTGGTTAGGTTTCTTTTGTGTGTGGTGAGAGTTTACATGCTCTGGGGAAGGATGAGGCTTTGCCCACATAACTTCCCATTCAACCCATGCTCGGTGCCCCCTCTGCAAGAAATGGCTACAAAGGAAGTCTAAACCACAACAGTTTTGCCACTTGGTTAAAGCAAAAAAAAAAAAAAAAAGTGGAGGAAATAGGATGGTCAGAAATCGTAGTTGTTCTGGAAGTCTTGGGTTGCTTAAGGAAAGAGGATATTTGAAATCTGACAAGGCTGATCACTCTGCTTTGCTCCTGAAAAGACACAGCTGCTGCTGCAGAATAGAGCTCTGAGCAAAGATTGCCGTTACTCATTTTCGATATGAATTTGTTGTCAGCCCTTCGCTGGTTTCGGAAAGCGTCTCCTTTCACCAAGCGCCCCATCACCAGAGGTCTTTCTGTGAACTCAAGGCTTGAGCCAGAATAAAATAGATCCAATGTATTTCCTTGCAGGCTCTTACAATGCTGCCTGGGAGGAGTTAGTTGCCGAGCAAATCATAATCCTAGCCTTCTATACTGGGGACAGAGAAGGACAATAGGCGAGGAGCCATGAGGGCCAATCATCTGGCCATTTTCCTTTGCTGCAATGATACTGTACCATTATTACCACATGGGGGAAACATTTTTTTTGAGTGAGGTGACAACTTCATCCAAGTTTCAACCCCTTCCCCATCATGCCTGTTTTACCAGCGTTCGCGCTTCCAACTGTATTTTGTGTTGAAAATGTAAAAACAAATCAACGCTAGGTGGAATTCACAAGCATTCCACCGGCGGGTGAAGTTTAATCCAGTCCAGTAGCCATTTCTCAAATACGGTTAGTCCTCAATTAACGACCACAACTGAGCCCAAAATGTCTGTTTCTAAGCAAAACATGTGTTAAGTGAGTGTTGGCCTATTTCGCGGCCTTTCTTGCCACAGCTGTTAAGTGAATCACTATCATTGTTAAGTTAGTAACATGGCTGTTAAGTGAATCTGGCCTCCCCGTTGACTTTGCTTATCAGAAGGTCGCAAAAGGGGATCACATGATCCCGGGATACTGTAACCCTCATAAATATGAGTCGGTTGACAAGCTTCTGAATTTTGAATTTTGATCATGTGACCAGGAAGAAGCTGCAACGGTTGTTAGTGTGAAAAGCAGTCATGTCACTTTTTTCAGTGCTGTGGTAACTTTGAATAGTCACTACACAAACTGTAGTAAGTCAAGGATTACTGTATAGTCAAACCGCAGGCATCTCATGTGGGCATAAATAATTGGTAATTCAATGTCACAATCTCACTTCTCATAAATGATTTGCGTGATGATAGATTTGGTAAAGAGCAGCATAAACTGGAACCGTAAGCAAGCAGATAGGCAAACCTGTTTCATCCAGCAAGTATGTAAGCTAGAAAAATGCACACCATGAATCCTTGTTTGACTAATCAATGATCTTATTTTCTTTGTCAAGAGCAGGGGTAGGCAACCTTGGCTCTTTTATTATGACTCATGGACTTCAACTCCCAGAATTCCTGAGGCAGCCATGCTGAGGGGACAGGGAGAGGTTTCCAAGCTGAGCCATGCTGGCTCAGGAATTCTGGGAGTTGAAGTCCACGAGTCATAATAAAAGAGCCAAGGCTGCCTTCCCCTGGTCAAGAGAAAGAGAATGGATGACGTGGCTGTGGGGTCACCAAAACTCCCTCCGCAATTCTACGAACTATCTTCCTCTGAACAGAGTTGTCCATGATTTGGTGAGGTTGTAACTCCCCAAATTCCCAATCACATCATTTCTGGTTTCTGGGAGTTAGAATCCTTACATATTTGACAGATCCTAGATTGGGAAAGACTGTTATGTATCCAAGCTGCAGAAATCTTGGAAGCCGTCCAGCTACTGACTGTACCAACAACATAACTTTGCTAAGATGAAATTCTTGCACAACCAATTAAGATCCCTTCAGTGACACCTGTCTAACATCAACATTGCTGGATGTGTCCTAGCAGATTATTCCCCAATTAGTTCAAGGCTGCTATTAATAATGTCAAAAAGGAGGTGATTTCACTCCAAGGATGCTAGAAAGCTTGCCATACCGCGAATACTTCACCGTTGCTTACTCCTTCCCCTTCCCTACTCCTCCAAAGGCTATGCATACAGCCAGTTGAAACATGCCTCCTGCTTCTCTCCTCAGTCCCTCCTCCCTCTTTTCCTAATTAAACTGCAGGTGAACCCGCCAGGGACTGGCAACTTGCCAGACCTTTAGCTTTTCACGGCAGATCATAACTTGCTTCGCTCCATCTTCCAAAAGAGCCCCTGAGACCTTGATCACTCTAGGTGCATTTTGGAGTGTGTCATCTTTCTGTACTCCAGATGCCATTATTAGCTATGGAGTGCCAATTCATCTTCACTAGCTTGGTGTTCTAGTTTGTTTTTCAGTTACAACAGACTTAGAATATAGGGCATCCCTGCCCTGTTTTGCAGAAAAAGAGTGTGAGGCTAAGGCCCAGTGCAAACATCATTTCAAGTCATGTCTGGTAGTGGGACCCGTGTCTAGGCAGAGGTTTAAACATTCCAGCCTGAAATGAGCTGAAACCAAAGCCAGATTAAAGGACGAGCCCTAGGCCAAATTGGATTTAAGATATCTCTCTCCTTGGTATGGCAGCACACCCTCTACTCTGATACCTTTGAGGAAGGCACAACGTGGCCCTAGGGAAATCATAACAGAAGATGTACGTGCCTACCGGGGTCACGGGTTCAGTGCCTGGGGCTCAGATAACAGGCAAAGTCACAATGATGGTCCAATGGTTCTGCCCTTCTAGCCAGGCAGCTCTACCAATGGTAGCTTCCACAGAAGTCTTCAAAGTCCACTACAAAATGAGGAAAAGTCTCAGGTCTAGGTAGTCCTTGACTTGCAACCATTCGGTTAGTGACTGTTTGAAGTTATAATACGACTGAAAAAAGGCTTCATACTTACGACTGTTGAAGTGTCCCACGGTCACGTGACCAAAATTTAGGCACTTGGCAACTGGCATGTATTTATGATGCTTGCACTGTCCCAGGGTCATGTGACCATCACCATTTGTAACCTGGCTTCCAACAAGCAAAGTCAGTGGGAGAAACCAATTCGCTTAACCACTGCACAATTCACTTATCAGCTGCACAGATTCACTTAACTGTGTCAAGTGGGGCAAAACTTACTCAACTGCCTTGCTTAGCAACACAAATTTTGGGCTTAATTGTGGTTGTAATGGGTCTGTAATGGATCACAGCTAAATGTACACAAAAGAAAAATAAGGAATGTATCTTTGCAGAACGAGGGGAACAACTATTTCACTTCTCTATCCATCCATTCCATTTCTCTCATTCTTTCTCCTATTTCCTCTGACTCTCTATCTTCCTCCTTTATACTGTCTCCCTTCCGCTACCATAAGAAGCGAACTGTAACAAGGGATCTGCACTACTGTAAATACATAATATCAAACTACAAAACTAACTGTTGGGAAGGGGAGTAGGAACAAAAGAGAAATCCAAGTTAGGTTTCTTTTTTTAAAACTGAAACATTATCTACTATTAACAAAGGTACAGAATATTTGTCCTTGTTGCCCCGTTGTTTCTTATTTGCATTTTTCTTCCTTCATACTATACTTCATACTAAGAATAATACATATTATTATTACTATACATTATTATACACACATTTTCCACTTTTGACCTTTCCACATTTATTCTCCTCTATTATTTCTAGTCTCCAACCAGTCATAGGACAAATATTCTAAAGAAGAATAAGGGGGGGAAATGTAAATAATAGAAGATTACCGTTACAAAATCGCTGTTTAAAAAATAGGGAGGAGTATACACTGTGTGTATGTGTGTTATGTTTTGCTCTCTACATGGGGCAACCTTTGAAGAATGTCTGGAGACTGCAGGTAGTCCAGAATGCGGGTGTGCGAGCCGTCTTGGGTCTCCCAAGACATGCTCATATCACTCCAGCTCTCCGTGAGCTGCACTGGCTACCAATTGGTCTCCGAACACAATTCAAAGTGTTGGTTATGACCTATAAAGCCCTTTATGGCAATGGACCAGGATACTTGTGGGACTGTCTTCTGCCTCATGAATCCCAGCGACTGGTTAGGGCGCATAGGGTTGGCTTCCTACGAGTCCCGTCTATTAGGCAATGTCATCTAGCGGGGCCTAGGGCAAGGGCCTTCTCCGTCGCTGCCCCAGCCCTCTGGAACCAGCTTCCCACAGAGGTTCACACTGCTTCCTCCCTCCTAGTTTTCCGGAAATTATTGAAGACTCATTTATGTCGACAGGCTTGGGGCGTATGAACTGTACTCTGCCCTTGGGCCTACGAAATGTGCCTCCATCAGTGGTTGTGTGTTGATTGTGATTGTATGCTGTATGAATGTGTTTTGGATTGAATGAATGTGTTTGGATTGGATGGTTGATTGTTATAGGTAAATTAATTTTACTGTATTATTGTTGTAAGCCGCCCTGGGTCTCAGGAGAAGAGCGGCATAGAAATTTAAATAAAGTCAAAGTTTTGTTTTGTTTTGTTGGTTTAAAAAATAAAAAAAAATAAATTTAAAAAAAAGGTAAAGAAAAACATGGACAAACAAGCAACAAGATGAAGGAATAGTAAATGCAAATGACTTGGTATCTGCTTCCCTTATTCTGTCTGAAGAGGGATTTCCCACTGTTTTCCAGCTGATGGTTGACTTGCACTATTTATTTTCTGTGAAAGCCCGAAAATTGCTTCAGTAGTTTGCCTTTTGCACAAGACCAGAGTGGCAAACACGAGTATGTTTCACTTGCATATCCTTTCACAACTGTTTCCACATCACACAAAAAGGAGTCATATAAGTACAGCACCATACTGTACAACTCAACTCTTCCACCTTGCCCAAATTTCTGAAATCTTACACAGAGAAGAAAATACTTTACTCTGCATTATTCTGGCTTTATTATTTGTTCTACGAATCCTTTTGCTCTTGGAAATAGCACCATTATTCCTACTCTTCTGAGGTCAATTTGTGCTTTGAATTGCAAGGAATTTTGAGGTGCCACAGTCTCACTTATAGGCAGCAAAAGGAGATTCATAACTGGTTACATGAAGAACAGAGAAAGAGTTTTGTGACTAGAATTTTGCTCTGTCCCGTAATGCTGCCTCAAATGGAAGCCCTGCAGCATGGATCCAAAGAACCTACCCATTTCAAAGATTACCCGAACAAAATATAATAATAATGGTTTAGATATAACTATGAAACCAGGCCTGGAGCTATAAAGCTCTATATAAGCCAAGCACAAGAAGGAAACAAGAGGAGGGAAAGTATCCATCTACCAAAGCTTTTTCCCCACATGTGCCAGTAGAAATCTCAATGACATCAGGATTCAGCTAATGTGAATTACGTAATTTGTATCTGTTGCACAAGATGCAAATGATGCACAATATGTGATTCGTATCATTTGAGCTGTGGCACGTGTGGATATTTACCTTGCCCATCCCAAGGGCACCCACAGTCTTTCTAAAAAAGAACATTACAAAGCTGAATAACTGCAATGAATCCTAAAGCATGCAGAATGACAGAATAGGGTGTACCACATTTGCTCGTCGTTCCGACTTCTATACATATGTGTTTAGGAATCCACCCCATTTATAGCTTGTGCTGTAGAATATATCAAGAGATTACATTTTTAAAACGCATCACATAAAAAACACATACATTGCTAAAGCTGTCTAACTGTGCTTCTCTTGGCAGGGAAATTCTGATCAGATTTCTACAAGATCCAGTGGTAGGATTTAGCTGGTTCGCACCAGTTTGGCAGAACTGGTAGCTAATTTTTTGTTGCCCAGGCCCAGAATGGACTTCCGGAAGCAGCATCCACACAGAGAATCGGTTGTTCACATATTTGAATCCCATCACTGTTGAGATCCCCTTGCTGAATTCAGCATCTGAGGTCAAAGTAACCATGAGTTGGATCTCAAGAGGACTAATTGTATGTTACATGGAAATATATAAGACTCTACCAAACTGCTGAAGGAGACTTTGTTATTGTGATGGTTGGTCACAAAGTTAGCCAGATGTTTAGCCTGGGTTTGTCATTTTTGTCCACCTATCGCAGCGGTTCTCAACCTTTTTCAGGCCGCGACCACGACCTGCGCCACGCATGCGCGGTGCGACCCCAACCTGCACCGCGCATGTGCGGCATGATGGCCCACATCGCGCATGCGCGACAGCCCGCATCGCACATGCACAGCGCGACGGCCCGCATCACGCATGCGTGGTGCAACGGCCCGCATCGTGCATGCGTGGCGGCCCGCATCGTGCATGCGCGGCAGCCCGCATCGCGCATGTGTGGTGCTACCCCGTGCATGCGCGGTGCTGCCCCCTGCACTGGCTGAGGCGTAGGCCGCCACCCATTTGGGGCAGCGGCAGGCAGGCCCAGGTGCTCCTGGGCGGCTGCAGCGGCGACGGTGAAGGGCGACCACGGGCTGGGCCACCAGCTGGCCCAGCCCAAGGGAGGTAAGCCACCCGTCGGGCCCCACGCGTGCCAAAAACTCCCTGCGCCCGCCGCTGCCCCGCTAGCCTTGCCTTCGATGCCGCCCGTTTGGGGCGGTGGCAGGCAGGCCCAGGCGCTCCTGGGCAGCCGCGGCAGCGACGGCACAGGGCGACCACAGGCTGGGCCACCAGCTGGCCCAGCCCAAGGGAGGTAAGCCACCCGCCGGGCCCCACGCGCGCCAAAAACCCTCCCTGCGCCCACCGGCCTCCCACCTCCCACCCCTGGCCCTCTTTTACTTACAGTTTTAGTAGTTCTCAGCAGGGAGGGGTGGAAACTTCCGGAGAGCTCGCTTTTGCTGCAGACAACTTGCAGCACCGTTTGCAGACTGAGACTTTTGGCAGGCTCAGCAGGGCGGAGACAGCCTGGATAATTCCTACTGGCTTTTGAAAGCCAATAGAATTAGACTCTATGCAAGAGAGTCTATTCTATTGGCTTTCAAAAGCCAATAGAATAAGAGGGAGTAGCACAGCTAAGGAAAAGGGAAAAAAATGGCGTAGCATAGCTAAGAAAAAGGGGGAAAAAAATGCCGGACTGCATTGTTTGGCGACCCCCGTGAAATGGTCGTTTGACCCCAAATGGGGTCGCGACCCACAGGTTGAGAACCGCTGACCTATCGAATCCTTCCTAAGAACCTGAGACAAGCAGATGTTGTTATAAAAATAATACGAAAGGTATCATCGCAGGATGTAAGCTGTTCCAAATAATAATTATTATTTACTATTATTGCAATTATTACTGTTGTTATTTCATCATCATCATCAGGTTCAATAATAGGTTTAAGCTACTGTTTTTATTCTCCAATCCCTGTAAAGTAGTGCTGAAGCTAGCCCGCTAAACCTAAAACTCTGAGAGCAAGCATGGAATCCCATCATGAGCCAATCAGTGTGAAGAATGTAGCCTTGTGCTACAGCTGCACCTGGGGTAACAAAAGTCCTTTCAGCCTTCTGCTCCCCCAGGTTCAACAAAAAGAGGCAAAATAAATTGCTAGCTTCCCACTCTCATCTTTTGCTAGATCTGGTGCTATGAGCAAAATACTGTTAAGAGTCTCATGAAGATCTTCTTCCTAATATAAATTCCAATTGAATGCTGCAGTGATGTATGGCATCTTCATATCACAGCCAGTCATTCTTCCTAAAAAGTGACAATCATGGTTTAAGTTCAGGGTATGGCTTCTATGTGTGCTGGGACGTAGGACGAGGCAAGAATTGGAGGTAGACTGCTTATATAAATGGAGAAAATTAAACTGGGTTGGGTTTTTTTTTACAGGGATTATGAAAGCTTGCAGAAAGATTAAAAACAGGTTTGTTGATAAGGCTACCTGTGACACCTACTAGCAAGCTTCAAGGAAGGCTTCCCTCAAATGGGAAAACCACCTGTTCCAAGCTTTGTGGGGGTCTGAGCACTGCAAGTAAGAGAAATGTGCCACAACTAAGCACAAAAAACCCCAGGTTAGCTGCCCTAGGGAATGATAACTTGGGATGAGACTGAGGTGGTCCAGGAATGGCATACAAGCCCTGCATGGAAGTCTTCCTGGAAGTGAAAAAGAAGATGAGGCGATCCTTCTTTCCTTCCTTCTTTCCTTCCTTCCTTCCTTCCTTCCTTCCTTCCTTCCTTCCTTCTTTTGTTTCTTCACCCTCAATAGTTCAGCTACCCAGGGCTCAATTCCATGAACAAGAAAAATGCTTCTAATGAAAGAAAGATGTAAGTCACAATAAAAAAAAACAGTGGGACAGCACCATTTTTTTTGTCTAAGCATACAAAATTAGGGATTATGTGAGCATCTTATGTTTTGCCAAAAAGGCAATGATGCAGAAGAAATTCCAGAAATCCTTCAATGCATCCATGTTGAAACTGCAGAGTGTGCAGACACAACTCTTGTCATGATTTTCAATTGCAAATTATCAGCAAAACAATACTAGGCAGTGCGTATTTGGCTGGACCCCTTAAACTAAGGGATCCAGCACAACAGAAAATTCATTGCTGTTTTGTTTGCAAGCAACACAATTGTTTCACATCTACCTTAAATTTTCCCATTACATTAGCCAGAAGCAGATTCCTGGTGTCCAACCAATTCAGTCCATCCAGATAAACCAAGATTGGAAGGAGAAGAACAACAAACTCCTGAGCCTTGAAAGATGGAGGTTTCCTTCATCATATAATTGGAAGGGGAAATGTTGGGGTGTAAAAGATCAAAAACAAATGGAAAAATGATGGCGCTAATGGCAGTAGTAAAGGCAAGAATGATTCAAAGGATCTGCCCACTTTAGGTTATTAGGAACAAGACTGGTAAGCAACCCAAATCTTGAGACATACTGAGATGCAAATTACCTCCACAATAAAAAAATAAATAAATGTCTTTTTTCTGTTGATGCCAATAAGAGCTGCTGATGTAGCTGTCATTCTCTAATATGCACATATGTATCCAAAGGAGATGGACTCAGCCAATGGTGTGAGAGGTTTTGTATTCAATCAAGAAGCAGGGAGCTACTTTGTTCCCCAAGAACCACACAATGTGTCTGCAAAGAAGCAACAACTGACACTAAGCACCACAAAGCTAAACCTATAAGAAGTTATACAGAAGCCTTGCTATTCTGTCGTGTGGAGATTCCAATTCCTTTTCATCTTAAATTCTCAAGCTATGACAGGGGTAGGCAACCTTGGCTCTTTTATGGCTTGTGGACTTCAATTCCCAGAATTCCTGAGCCAGCCATGCTGAGAGAAAAGGGAGAGATTTCCATGCTTAGCCATGCTGGCTCAGGAATTCTGGGAGTTGAAGTCCATGAGTGATAAAAGAGGTTGCCTACCCCTGGGCTATGAAGTATATCCTGTGGTAGTGAGTTCCAGCAATTAACAAAGCCACGTGGAAGGGCATTGTTTCTTCCAATTAGCAGTGAAACATCTTCCATAAAAGTTTTTCATGATAAGCATCTGAAGTGCCTGCCTGTCTACAACAAACTATCTCAACATGTTATTATCCAACTTATCTCACCTGGCTTTCCAACTGGGAAGGAATTTGAAACATCCTGATACCTGAAGAAGAGCTACTATACTACATTAACTTATGTAATATAGCTCACACACACACACACACACACACACACACCAAGTATCTCTGATCAACTTCAGGAAGAGATTATCCCATGCACATACATAACAAAATCCCAAAGCTGCCAGAACTCCCCAAAACTGGCAGATTCCCACCTAGTGAGACAACAGGGTTTTAATTTGCAGACAGACTGACTGCTAGACAATTGAGGTAGATCCCAGGGCCAGGAATCCTGAAAAAGCACATTGGACTATCTACTAGGCTCTCATGCAATGTTCCAATCCATTCACATTGGCTTTATTTTAAATGTTGACAGATCTTCCCTGAGTTTATATTTCTGTTTTTGTCACAGCAGTAGTAGGATCTGACTGATCTTGGCTGGGTGGTATTGGCAGACTGAGACTGCTTAATATATGGATGGGAAAGCCCCAGGGAATTCCATGGCAGAGGACAAACTGGGAAACTGGGAAATTATCCCAGAAGAAAGAAATGGGAAATCTTTTCTATACTGTTATCAGGAAAAACTATACAGAAAAATTTAGGAAGCACCAGAAGCTGTGGTGAACTTTATTTATTTATTTATTTGTTGGATTTATATGCCGCTCCTCTCCAAAGACTCGGAGCAGCTTACAACATCTATATAAAACAACAGATCATAATCTGAATCCAACCAACAATATTTTTAAAAAATGAGAAACCCCACACATATTCAACATTCACACCACAATCCACAATCATCCCCAGAACTTGAAGGAGCTTTTACTTTTTCATACCAAATTTAAAATACAATGATTGGATTCTCACTTAAAAAACAAACCAGAGTTCAATATAAGATGGGCAGCTATATAAAGGTGTTCAGTAGTCAAATAAAATTATAATAAACAATAGCCAGCAAGGCAAATATTTAGCCTATCATTTCAGCAGATCAAGCTTGCATTGGCTGAAACTTTCATTTCTTCTTATCTGAATTTTTTTCTTTACTAAACCTGCTGATCTTTAGAATCTGCTCTTATTTTGGCACCGCCTTATGGTAAATTGTTTATTCTGATGTGGGATATTTTCATTATTTTCGTTTTTATTATTTTGAGGTATTTTTTAATGGCGTCTTGGTTTTTCCTATTTCCTTAGGTATTTTTTTCTGGAAGGACAGAAATAAATGCACCAAATACAGGGTAGTCCTCAACTTACGCCCACAATTGAGTCCAATGTTTCTGTTGTTAAGTGAGACCTTTATTAAGTGAATTTTGCCCCATTTTATGACCTTCCTTGCCACAGTTGTTAAGTGAATCATTGCAGTTGTTAAATTAGTAACATGGTTGTTAAGTGGATCTAGCTGCCCCATTGATTTTGCTCGTGAGAAGGTCGCCAAAGCTGGTCACGTGAGCCCCCGGACACTGAGACCATCCTAAATATGAACTAACTGCCAAGTATCTCAATTTTGATCATGTGATCTTGGGGATGCGGCAAAGGTTGTAACTGTGAAAAACAGTCACAAGTCACTTTTTTTTCAGAGCCATTGTAACTTTGAATGGTCACGAAATGAATTGTTGTAAGTCAAGGACTACCTATATACAATAGGTCAGGGGTCCCCAACCCCCCAGTCCGTGGACCAGTACCGGGCTGCGGCATGCCAGCAACTGGGCCGCACAAGTAAGCAAAGCCCCATCCGCAGGATGCAGGCAGCACACAAAACTACACCCCCTCCAGTCCGCGGAAAAACCTCTCTCCATGTAACCAGTCCCTGGTACCCAAAAGATTGGGGACCTCTGCAATAGGTCATCTGGGGGGAATGCTGTCACTTAACCCAATTATATCACCTGATCATTCTGAGAAGCTGCTGAATTCTAGAACAGCGGTTCTCAACCTGTGGGTTGCGACCCCATTTGGGGTCGAACGACGATTTCACGGGGGTCGTCAAGCAACGCAGTCCGCCATTTTTTTTTGGTCGGCCATTTTTTTTTGGTTGGCCATTTTTTTCCCTATTGCGATGCGGGCCATCGCGCCGTGCATGCGCGATGCGCCCCGTCACGCCGCGCATGCGCGATGCGGGCCAGGGTCGAGCCCTGGAAAAGGTTGAGAACCGCTGTTCTAGAACAAATTCTAATGTCACAACTTCTTGAATGAGTCCGCTGCTTGATCCGTAAGCAGCTTAGCCTCTTTCCAAACATTATCAACTTCTGGAGATTTTACAGGGCCTCTGGTAGGGAGGCAAATTCTCACCTTTGCTGAAGATGATGCTTTCGTAGGGGATTTTATTCTTGGTCTCCAGACTGGAGCAGTTCCAACGCTGATCACGGAACTGGTGCTGGCACTCATGGATGGCAATCTGGATGCCCTGAATGGCAGATGCCGTCACATCAGGATTCCGTATGCAAACCTCCAACTGCCGCCGTGTCAGACCAGGCAAGTTCATGCAGACAGTGTTTGCATTCAGCACAGGCTCCAGAGGCAGTTTCAGGCCCAGGATTTCATTAGAGAAGGAGCTGGAAAGGAAACAGACCATCAGCAATGTCGCCACCATGTTATAAGAGCACTTTTCTTCTAAACACCTCATCTATCTATGTATCCATCCATCCATCTACCCACTCACCCATCCATTCCCAAAGATTTTTTAAAAGGTGAAGATTTTGCCATGATGCCTACAGCTATGATGTTTGCTGGAGCTAACTTTATAAGACGTGAGGGTCACTCACACACTTTCGACATCCTGTCATCATCAAGGCTAGATCATTTCTTTTCCTAATAAAAGATGAAAAGAATAAAAATTCCAGATTCTGTTCTACATATAAACATGTCACTATTGCAGTTATCTTAGACAAGGAAGAAATTAAATTGCCTTCTGCCTCGTGATCCTTCTAGCAGTTTTCATCTTGCTTTCTTCAAGAATATTTTCATTTTGGCCTCATGAGGCCCAACCTGCAGAAGCTTCAGTGGCATCAAAAGCAGCAAGAAGGGTAAAGAAGTTGGGTCTTGTGAAGGACCACATCTGGCTGTTCTCTTAGTGGCTGGAATCTCTAACCTGCAAAGTTAGATCCTCTAGATTTAGAAACAGAGAGACAGCTGGAACATCTGAAGATTAGGGGAGCTTTATCAATCCTTTTGCTCTCTAACTTTGGCCACTGGGAGCTGAAAGGCAAGGAACAGCTGGGAAACAAGCCTTTCTCTCTAAGGTACTAACATCTGGCTGTTGTGGCAGGCATTATTTCTTTTCTTCCATGGCCAAGAGATTCAGAAACAGTGCAGCTGAAGTATCAGGAGGTATTTCCTAACCCTAATTCAAAACATGCTCTTGCACAGCAGAAGATTGCTGTGTCTACTCAGTCTGCTCTCTGTCCAGACACAATGCTGATATAATCAGAGTTGACAGCAGAGCTTACTAGTTCGTAAGTACCCGCAGAGAGAAAGTATGTCATGCATCTCTGCAGCACTGTGTCTTCTATTCAGATAGAAATCAGAAATAAATCTATTATACAAATAAGTCTTCTGGCACACAAATCTTCTATAATTGAATACTGTATAGCACCTGACTTGAACTATTTATTTATTTTATTCAATTTCTCTAGCTGCCCAACTCAACTGATCCTGCACAGCTTGCAATTCTAAAATAGTTAAAGCAATTTCAAAGAGTAAAAAGAACCACAAAATAAATTACTGTTTTTTCAGTTCTAAAGGTCCGTTGATAAGCCTCTATCAGGATCTAAAAGGAAAGCTCATGGATTCAATACTACAGTTACTGCAACATTTATTTTTCTATTACTTAAATGACAACATGCCACATGTAGTAAAATAAAGTTTACTATACAGAAAGTTATCTTGTATGAAGAACATATTACACTAAACTCTCAATTACTGGACTTTGATTTAGATACAATGAACTCATTCTTCATTCATTTATGCATTCAGTTTCCACACTATTTAAGAGATTTCTATCGGCTACATCAGGGATATGTGCATTAAATTGATTTATTCAAAATAATTCCTTTATGTCAATAACATAATTACACAAATCATGTAAACTTACACAAATCATGTAAATTTGGATTTAATGGGCATCCCTCCTCCCTAAAATGGTCTGTTAAATCAAGATTTTTAGCACAATGACTTAATAAGAGCCAGTCATCTCAATTCACAAAATTCCACATCGCATGGAAACAATGAAAAGCTGGTTTTGGAACAGATTAAATTCAGAACCTGAGAGAAACCTTTCCCAGTCTGCCATTTCTCAACTGCAAGCTGTCTTGTTCAGCAATATTTTGCAGAGAAAAAAAAAACGGGCATCATCATTTGGGACTGGAATCTGTTTGGCAGAGGGTGCACTCCCAGGTACTTTCACCTAAAGCAGCGTGTCCAGTTTTGAAACCTCACTCGAAAAAAAGTGAAGGGAAGGAGAAGAGAAAGGAATGGAAAGGAGACGATCATAAATTTAAGCCATATGAAGAAGCATTTCAAGAAAATGGGAATGCTCAGCCTTGATAAGACTGTGGGAGAATACAACAGCTTTCTTCAAAAGCTTGAAAGCATGTCACACCAGAAAGTAGTCAAGATGTGTTTTCCTTTGTCCCAGGGAGCAGGACATAGAATGATAAAGAGTTTAATTACAGGAAGGCAAATTCCAATTGTAGAGGCCAAACCTTTCATAGTAAATGTGATATGACAGTAGATCTAACTCAGGGGTTCTCAACCTTGGCAACTTTAAGACTTGTGGACTTCAACTCCCAGAATTCCTCAGCCAGCAAAGTCTTAAAGTTGCCAAGGTTGAGAACCCCTGATCTAACTCTTCGGAGAAATGATGGATTTCCCCCCCCCCCTACTGGAATTGATCAAGCAGAGGCTAGATAACACTCTGATGGGAATGATTTCATTTGCATTCCTGCATAAATTTAAATTTGTACTCAGTGGCTTAAATGGCCTTTTCCATTTGCAATATAAAAGAAAATATATTCTGCCATGGCCCTCTTCTCACGTTAGAACTGATATACTCATGGAAGCCACTAAAAACATGAAAAATATCCTCTGCCTTTAAAAAAGCATTATCAAATTATCACACAACCATCAGAAGCGGTGAATGCTCCAACACTGGAAGTTTTTAAGAAGAGACTGGACAGTCATTTGTCTGAAATGGTATAGGGTTTCCTGCCTGAGCAGGGGGTTGGACTAGATGGCCTCCAAGGTCCTTTCCAACTTTATTATTATTATTATTAGTGTTGTAGTTTCTGTCTGTCTGCAGAATAGAAAGTCCAATCCATTCTCTTTTTTCTACCTATCACCAGATTTCCCACAATCACACCATCTGTAAGTGCACTAGACCAGGTGTACAGAGAAAAAATCAAGACAGACACAGGTTAATAGTCAACAACGCTCTAATTACACAATGCAGTGTTCCCTTTGGCAGTTTTAAAAATCAGGCGTTCCAAGCCTTTAATAGCTCAATTTGAGGGGATGTAAAGATGGTTGTAACTCCTTAATATCAGTGCTTCATCAAAAGCAGAGGCATGAAACAGTGTCTCCTTTCCCACAGGATCATAGTTCACCAATTTATTGTATAAACTGCTCTGTCCCTCCAACCACTTCTTTGAAAATGTCTGTCATTCTATATTTGACTATTACAAGCTTTGTATTTCAGCAATGCAACCAGCTATGCATTGCTTGCCCAAATGGGGTTTGTTAAGGGGAGGAGGATTTTTATTATTTTTTGGGATGAGGCCAAGTTGCAAATAGAGAGGCAGCAAAGAAAACAAGAGAGATAAAATGCATAGGACTCAACACATAACTAATCTTTATCTATCTATCTATCTATCTATCTATCTATCTATCTATCTATCTATCTATCTATCTACCTACCTACCTACCTACCTACCTGCCTACCTATAACACCCATCTCGCTTGCATGACTTTGAATAGTTTGCAAATAAAACCCTGAGATCATATAAAAACCATAGTTAATACAAAGTTTAAAAATGGAATTAAAACAAAGTTAAAAAGAACACTTGAGAAGGTTAAAAAGACAAAGGGAGCAACACCACCCACCAACAACTCTAGACGTTTCATTGCCTAGTTTGGTAATGAAATGTCTGCGAGAAACATCCAAGCTCAGACAGCACCAAAGATCTCAGAGTTCAACCTGAGCTGCAACTATTCTCTCCTTTCGGTCTTATCACTCTCAAACTCCCATGTCAGTTGGCAAAGCCAAGTCTTGACACTCTTCTGAAAGACCAGGGGAGTAGGGGCCTGACTTACAGGGGCAAAGTGTTCCATAAGGTGGAACACTTATAGTAGAGAAGGCGTTTTTTTCCTAGATCCTGTCAGTTGAAATTCTTTACTGGCACAGTTCACAACATACCCTCCTTGCCTGCCTGGTTGGAATGGGTTGATGAAATAGGCACGAAACATAACCCTGTCCTATACTATCAAGATGATAACTAACACCATGAATTGGACCCGTCAGCAAGCTGGCATCCAATGCAGCTCCTACAGCAGAGGTGCTACATGTGCAAGCCTAGAGGTATCCAAAACTGCTTGTGCTACCATATATTTAAAACCAGCTGCAGATTCTGGATACTGTTCAAGGATCATCCCATGTACATCACACTGAAGTAGTCAATATGAGAAATGTCTACATTTCATGGTTGTGTAAAAGGTAACCTTTAACCAGAGGGGAAAATCTTTAGACCAGATAATTTGCTTTCTATGCAACATGACCTTACCTACTGGCTCAAGTTGGCAGCTGTAATCAACATCTAGTTCCAGAAGTCCTACATCTCACTATAATTTCGGTGGTTGTCAGCTCAACATCAGCATCTTATAACAACTTTGGGTAACTGTGTCTATCACACAGTTCCCTGCATATAAAAGTTTTAGGAACCTACAGTCAATTACTTGGTAACACGCTACGTCTGCCAACTATTACCCAAAAAGAATATCTCAGTCTGGTGTTTCATTTATTAACAGCTTGAACCATAGAGGCCATCAGCAGAACAATAGTTGCATGACATCACAACATGCAAATACCTCCAGTTCATACTGAGATTAAGGACACTAAGCCTACATTAAATAGGAATTGCATTAAGGTATCCCCCACTTGGTAAATAAAGATGGTTATGTTATTATTTCTATTCAGGCCATCGACATACCACAGAAATGAGCTAGTAAATATTAATATGATCTGTTGATATTTATGTCTGCAAAATAGCATTGACTCTCAGTCTGAAGATTAAGACATGAACATGAACATGCTATATAACTATGTAGGTTTAATTCTGATGGCTTTCTCTCCAAGCAGGACTTTTTGTTTTACAGGGAAGTTAGGGAATTCTACAATAGAATTCTCAAGCTATTCAGAAGGGCTACATAGAATCCACTGGTAGAATTAAACACGTGGTAGGATCTTTGTTCAATATCTGGTTACAGATACATAAGAAACCAGAACAATCAAAGAGCTTATGTTTTACAGAAAATGGATCATGGAAACAATACCATAATATATTACAAGAAAAGATACTCATGTCCAAGCCAATGAGAACAGCATTAGGCTCCCACTTAGCCATGTCCTTGTGATCCAATGTATCACTCTTCAATTTTGCAGACTAGATCAGTCTTCCAAACAAGTACCTTATTGGCCAGGTCCCTCTGTAACTGGCTGCCTCATTAACCTTGGCTGGAGCATCTCTCTGATTTGATGATACAGGAAGCATAACTCCTTCAAGACACAAGACCATAGGACAACAATGGGAAGAGCAACGATCAGCCCCCAAGCCCTTTAATCTCATTCTCAAATCTCATCTTGAAGCTTGCTGAAGCTAGATCATTTTATAGTGGGGTGTACAATTTTTGGTAGACCGATGACTGAAACAGCAACAAAAAGGGTTAAGTCTGCATGAAGATTAAAAACAAAAAGGGTTAAGTCTGCATGAAGATTAAAAAAAAAAAACTGAACAGAAGATAAGCCTTAAATGTCAACATGTCTTATTTTAACTTATTTTCAGAAATAACAAATGGAAAACTATCAAAGAGAGATCCAACCTAGAATTAAGTAGAAGTTTCCTGGCAGCGAGAATAATTAATCACTGCAACAGTTTGCCTTCAGAAGTTGTGGGTGATCCAATACTAGAGGTTTTTAAGAAATTGGGCAGCCACTTGTCTGGAATGATATAGGATCTCCCTTTTGTGCAGGAGGTTGGACTAAAAGACTCCCAGGTCTCTTCCAACTCTGCTATTCTGAATTCTGTTATTCAACTTTTAACACCCACACAGTGAACAATTTCCTTCTCCTCACACCTGAACTGATTTCCAAATAAAGTAAAAGAAAATGTGACCTTTCCCAACTGTCCATATTCTAATATGAACAGGAGAAAATGACAGATGTAAGATGATCCTATGGAAGCTTTTTGCCACCAGACAAAAAGTGAACGTATAAAGAGACATTCCCGATTCTTTGATATGTGATATGTTGTAAGCCGCCCAGAGTCGCCTTGCAGTAAGATGAGCCAGAAAACAAATTTAATATGAAACAAGAAATAAATAATATGCAGCTCGTGGGCCATGAGTTCTGCTCTGCATACTTACTTTAGGATATCAGAAATTATTTTCAGTCTACCACATCCTTGGAATCAACAGACAACAAATCCTATTAACATGGAGAAGATTCTGAAAGTAAGGGGGAAACAAACAGATGTGGACTCTGGTGGGATTCAGCCAGTTTGCACCTCTTCGGCAGGACCGGTAGCTAATTTTTTGTTGCCCAGGCCCAGAATGGACTTCCAGAAGCGACATCCAGACAGAGAACCAGTTGTTCACATATTTGAATGTGGGAAAGCTTGCAATGGGACAGCAGCCCGTCTAGGACAAATGTGTTGGTTACCTATCAATTGAAAGCATCCTGTTCTCTACCGGTATTTGTGAGGCACACTTCCATCTGGACGATACACAAGACTGACCTTACAATGTAGGACAGAATTCTGTGAAAGTAAATGAAGATTTGGAGAGAGTCAATGTTCCTGAGCTTGGGAAAGAAAAAAAAAAGGGGGGTTATCACTTGAATGTTCTTCCAATGTTTGTGCTGTAGCTTTACTCTCCAACTGCGGGGAGCGGGGGGGGGGGAGGCTGACATGCCTATATAAAGACAAACCCTTTTTCCTATGTAGACAGCGGGATTTTATGTTTGTAATGAGTAATGACTATTTGCTCTGCTCCATAGACTGACTTTGAGGCAGTGTGCATAAGTACTTCTTCAGCAATGACGATGGTTGGGATGAAACAAGGTGGCCAGATGCACTTTTCATAACTGTATTAAAAAGTCTGTAGTTTGAATAGAAAATAGGGGGGGGGAGAAACCATTTTGGCAGGAGTTTTTGCATGACAAGTAAACAGGCTGGACTACTCTCATCCGCACTGGTGCACACATCCAAGCCACTCTTGTGTGCAATACCTGATTTGTGGCCTAACAGGGATCTTACCTGGCAGAACTTTCCTGCATTAGATTAAATCCTTTCATTTAAGTGGCACAGAGTCTTCCTGGGCTGGGAAGTAGCGTAAGACCTACTTCATGGGGAAGTCAGAACATGATTGTTTGTCTTAGTACGTTATATCAATCAAATTACTGTGGTTTCTAAAACATGGTTAATAATATGTGCACCCAGCCAAATGTGATTTATTCAACAAATCATGACTAAACAAGGTACGCCTCAATGCAATATATGAATCAGACAAACAGGAGCTGTTTTACTTAAATATTTCTATTTCAGCAATGCATTCCTTGGGCTTTGGTTTTGTCCTCCGGCTTGACTTCTAACTCACAGAGTATTCTGACTCTGCGTCTTGGTTAATCCTTTAAGGTCATGCTACTGGAGTTCCATTTTATCTTCTACTTAAAGCCCACTCAGATTGCAGCCCATAGCTCAGCCCTGGAGACAGAAACAATAGAGTTGGCAGCAAGAGAGGTCTCTCTTGCTTGCTTACCAATGTGGTATGTTCTGTTCTGACATCTCCAGTTGTAAGAATAAATTAGACATTGAAGAAGGAGAAGAAGAAGGAGAAGGAGAAGAAGGAGGAGGAGGGGACCTTGGAGGTCATCTAGTCCAACCCCCTGCTCAGGCAAGAAATCCTATGCCATTTCAGACAAATGGCTATCTAGTCTCTTCTTAAAAACTTCCAGTGTTGGAGCATTCACAGCTTCTGGAGGCAGGTTGTTTCACTGATCAATTATTCTAACTGTAAGAAAATTTCTCCTTAGTTCTAGGTTGTTTCTCTCTTTGGTTAGTTTCCATCCGTTGCTTCTTGTCCTGCCTTCAGGTGCTTTGGAGAATAGCTTGACTCCCTCTTCTTTGTGGCAGCCCTTTTGGAACACTGCTATCATGTCCCCCCTCGTCCTTCTCTTCATTTATGTCTAGAGTTCCAAAGTGAAATAGACGTAAAGATTCTGAGTAGAGAAAGGTGTTGTGAATTCTGGAGACACTTTGTTACCTGCAAAGACTCCTCTCTCTAAAGTTATGTGCAGTCTTCTCTTGCCCAGAATTCCACCAGTTTCAGGCATTCTGTTTCTGTTTCTTTCATGCCAATGACTTCCTTGTATAACAGGGCTTCTGCTAAGCTTTATGAACCATCAGCTGGATAACCAATATATAGGATTGCACCAGAATCTGCTCCTACATGTACAGTAGTATGAAATAACATGCCATGGGGTATTTTTGTCCCTCTGTTTCATTTCATGACTGATTTTTCAACACTCTCTTCATTATGTGGATGAAATATTCTCTATGCTGTTGATTTATCAGTTTATCATAGCAGTAATTATCCCATTGTTTAGGAAACATCAAAGCTACAGTAACAGTTTGAGATTGGCAAATTCAAGTGGTTTAAAAGTTTTTTCAAGATTTATTTGCTTTTACATACATATAAAACAAGCCTACTGCCACAGTCTAAACTCACCATATACTTAGCTGCTGCAAGATAACTTAAGAGGACCATGGACCGCCCGCCGAGAAAAATGAACATTGAAATGGATGCATCTCCAGGGACTATAAACACAATATTACCCACCATATGGCATACAGAAATAGCATACAGTCACAAATCTGCAAAATGCTACCCAATGCACCCAAATGAAATTGCTCAGTTCTCATCATCAAGCATCAGATATCATTTACACAATATTGCATCCTTGTTAACTAAACACCCATATGTAACCAGGTAGGCATTAATGCAAATTAGGACCTTCCTACATCCATTAGAACAGTGGTTCTCAACCTTTTTAATGCTGCGACCCCCAACCGGTCGTAAGTCGAGGACTTCCCAACCGGTCATAAGTCAAGGACTTCCCAACCAGTCGTAAGTCAAGGACTTTCCCTGCCCGGGAGCGCTGCACATGCGTGGTGCCGCCCCCTGCGCCGGCCGAGGCATAGCTGGCAAGGGGCAGCGACGGCGCAGGGCGACCACTGGCTGGGCCACCAGCTGGCCCAGCCCAAGGGAGGTAAGGCACCTGCCAGGCCCCCACACGCGCCAGCAACCCTCCCTGTGCCCGCCGGCCTCCCACCTCCCTCCCCTGGCCCTCTTTTACTTACATTTTTAGTAGTTGCTCAGCAGGGAGGGGTGGAAATTTCCAGACAGCTCACCTTCGCTTCAGACAACTTGCAGCACCGTTTGCAGACTGGGACTTTTGGCGGGCTCAGCAGGGCAGAGACAGCCTGGACAATTCCTATTGGCTTTTGAAAGCCAATAGAATTAAACTCTATTCAAGAGAGTCTATTCTATTGGCTTTCAAAAGCTAAGGAAAGGGGGAAAAATGGCGGACTGCGTTGTTTGGCGACCCCCGTGAAATGGTCGTTCGACCCCAAATGGGGTCGCGACCCACAGGTTGAGAACCGCTGCATTAGAAGAAAAAGCAACTTCTTCTCACAGAAATTGTGAAAAAATCAGTCCAAACCCTAGCATACCTAAATCATTTGTTTATTTCACTAGCCTTTATTTGGACCTAAACAGGGTAAAAAAAATAAGATGTCTGTATGATATATACACCTCAACACACCTCTGCCTGGGTTCCCATTAATCTCAAACTGCCCAGCCACATTGCAGCCCAGCATATTTCTATCCTTGGTTAATGAATGGGTCAGTATAGTGTGAAAATCTAGAAAATAGGATTAATTGAATAATCCACAGTTCAGTTATCTAAACCTGAGAGGGTAATGCAAGACAGCTCCACAAGCTATAGCTCCTGATTGGTTGTAACTATCTAGCTTTCTGGTCCCATTTATGAAATTTTCTCCATGTTAATAACCCAGGGCGGACAATGTAAACATTGTAATGACATACTGGTGTCTACAAATCAGAAAAAAGCCTTTCCAATTCTGCTATATCTTCAAAATAAGCAGTGGTTCAAACTTCGAAAATCAGCAACATCACCTGTCGGTAGCTGCAACCAGGTCCAAGAACAGAGCATCGCTCCGAAAGGCTGAGCAGTTACTTGGTAAAATTATAAATCATTTTTCTATACTAAATGACAGAGTTCAATTATAGACCCAGAATTCTGGGAGTTCGTCCCATATCTGTAAAGCAGGGGTCTTCAAAGTTGGCCCTTTTATAACTTGTGGACTTCAACTCCCAGAATTCTTCAGCCAGGCATGCTGGTTGAGGAATTCTGGGAGTTGAAGTCTACAAGTCATAAAAGGGCCAAGTTTGAAGACCCCTGCTGTAAAGCAATGTTTCTCAACCTCAGCAGCTTCAAAATGTGTGGAACTTCAGTTGAAGTTCACACCTTTTAAAGCTGCTAAGGTTGAGATACACTGTCCGGTATATACGATGTAGTGCGAGTAACTCTGGTGCTAACATTTACTTAGTACAAACATAATAAAAATCAGAAAGTAATCTTATCTGCAAAATTATATGAGAATGGTAGAGTGACAATCACTCATATTGGATTCAGACATTGTGACATGCCACTATCAGGCCTTAATTGGGGAATGGGTCGCATATAAAACACACATACACAGTGGGGCAAAAATAAGACTAAGTGTGTCTGCAGCCTGTACCAGCAAAATTAAAAGCATCTTATGCATTTATGTTTTTATACTGCCTGACATCTAATTGTAACTGGGGCCAAAGCAGCTTTCAAAAAGGTCAATGCATTTGATAACATTATTTTCATAAATCACTTACAGACTACCTATTTATGTTCATCTAGGCAGCTGACCCCATTTTAATCTAGTAGGTTGGGCAAGCCCTAAAATATTGGTTTATGGTTTTATGTGTTAGGCAAGCTAATAAAATTGGATTTAATGAAAATGGTTACATCAACTATGGATGCAATATGAACATAGCTATGGCAGACTTTCCAGAAATGCCCATCCTTGGGGCACTCTTGAAATTGGCCCACTCATCTGGTGGAACTCAATGCTATTCCATATACAGTATTTCTCAACTAGGTTTTCTTAGGCCTTCTAGAACAGCGGTTCTCAACCTGTGAGTCGTGACCCCATTTGGGGTCGAACGACCATTTCACGGGGGTCGCCAAACACCGCAGTCTGCCATTTTTTTAAATTTATTTTTTGGTCGGCCATTTTTCTTTTCTTTTTTTTTGGTCGGCCATTTTTTTCCCCTTTGCGATGCGGGCCATTGCGCCGCGCATGCGCGATGCGGGCCCGCCATTTTTTTTATTTTGGTCGGCCATTTTTTTTGGTCGGCCATTTTTTTCCCCTTTGCGACGCGGGCCGTCGCGCCGCGCATGCGCGATGTGCCCTGTCGCACCGCGCATGCACGATGCGCCCTGTCGCACCGCGCATGCACGATGCGCCCTGTCGCACCCCGTCACGATGCGCATGCGCGATGCGGGCCGGGGTCGAGCCCCGGAAAAGGTTGAAAACCGCTGTTCTAGAAGGAAGTGATAATACACATATCAGAATGGGACCCAGAAATAGTCTAATTGAGTTACATATCATTGAAATGATAATTAAGGGAAATCCATACCGTATGTTGTGCCCAATCTAGTGCTTTCTGTAGAAAACCTGTATAAAGTTACCTAGTTTCTTCGACAGAGGAGGTACAGAGTGAATGCTTGAGAATCACTCAGAAATTCATCTCTTGCTAATGCAGTACGGCCCCCTCCCACCCAGGAAAAATATGATGAAATTTGTCAAAAGAGGAAGTGTTTATTATCCATTAAACAAAACCTATTACGGTTACCCAGGATGCAGTAATGATGTCCAAAGGAGACTGAGTTAAATTCTGACAGCCTGCTCTAATCAAACAGACATTGTTTAAGGACAAAGAGCAAGTTTTAAGAAATAAGCCTAGATTCCTTTTTGTTACTTACCTTATTTTGCAGATAAACCCAGTTTGACCAGAATGGCTACCTTTCCTTCTACCACCCATTAAGAACCCATAAAAGCTGTACCCCTTCTCTGGGGAAGTCAGGGCCTGCCCAATAAAAATTCCTCAACTCTCCTTCTATCCATCACCCAATCACAGGACCATCAACTCCCATGTACACTTTTTTTTCTGACCTGAGAAGGCTAAGGAAGAGAGGTCCGAACCTCACAGCACTGGGGAAGTGAACCAAAGGGCTCCAGGAATGGGCATACTCTCTCTGCATGGCCTGCCTTCCTGCTCCTCCCCACTCCATAGAGCTCTACATGAGTTGAAACACGATTTCACCAGGAATGGCCTCAGGTCACGGAGCAGCAGTGGTTGCTGCTGCTTTAATTAATGCAAGTTCCAACGATAATAAATTAAGGAGGGGGAGAGAAAAGCGACTCAGAAACAGAATTATTAAAACTCCAAAAGCGACTCAGAAACAGAACTATTAAAACTCCGGCAACTTAGGAAAGATCCCTTATTAACCCTTCCCTCCGCTGGTTTCCAGGCTGACTTTTTTTTTTTTTTTTTGAGCAAGGAAACTACAAGCAAGAAACAAAGTGCTGGCCACAACTGCAAGTCAAAACAAGGTGTATCTCATTCCTTCTGAGGATAGCTATTCAAACAATTATCTCCCTCCATTTCCCAGATCATCAAATTAATTCAATTAATTAAACTACTTACAGTAGCAGACATGTGAATAGTTTCCTCTGCCGACTTTTAACAAACTGTTCCTTTAAAAAAAAATTATCACCTATATTTTACATGGAATGAGTGCTGAACTGAATTTTAAGCCTCAATGGGCTTTAATGAAAAGCTTACGTATCTCTGTTAAGATCTTGGCAATTACTCCAGTTGATGTATGCCAAAGAAGTGTTTCATTTCCTAACCAGCTAGGCAAATTTGGTGGGTCCTACTGTAATATAAACTGAGTTTTGAATCTCGGGACTCATTAACCTACTGCAAAAACTCTACTATAGAGATAGGGGGTAAGATGTTTTATTGGAAAATACAGTCTAGAATAGCTTCTTTGAATCTGTAATGATTATTTTAAGGATGTTCACCAATGACAGAATTAACTTTGCCTGATAGGAATCAGTGGCAATATAATCCGTAAGCATGTTTTGATTTCTCCATAGATGCTGATCTCTGCAATGAGGTTCCTACCAGATGGCCCCATTCTGCTAATGTTTTGGAGAACCTTGAAGATCTGAAGATATGTAAACCTAGGTCTTTGACAAGAATGAGTGAAGCTCCATTCTGGACAATTCAGCTTTGCTTTGGCTTTATTTATGTGTTTGTTTGTTTGTTTTATCCCACATTATTTTTATAAATAACTCAAAGTAAGGAATATACCCAATGCTACTTCCTCCCCCTATTTTCCCCACAACAATTTTGTAGGTGGCTTGGGCTAAGAGACCATGACAGTCACCCAGCTGGCTTTCATGCCATAGAAAGACTAGAATTGTGTACTATTCTTTTTTTTCTTTTAACTTCTTTCTGTACACTGTTTTCTCTGCATTTTTCTTTTTTTTTCTTTTTAATTGCAAGAAATTAATTTTTTTACAATGCTAGAAAGGAATGTTTGTTTCATCCAAATAAAAAAGAACATTCGTTTCATCCAAATAGAATTGTATGCATGTGCATTTTATGTAGGCATATTTTGCATATTTTCAAAACTGAGAACGGGATTTCATGCATTTGCAGAAGTACAATCGGCTTTAGTCTACTGCATATAAAATTTGCTAAACTGGGGGATTATTGTGCCTATGACAAAAAGGGGCCCTATTCCTAAAGCTTTGAGTAAGATACTAGCATCTGACAACATGTCCATCTCATCATCTAGAGCAGCGGTTCTCAATCTTTTTCAGGCCGAGACCCCACCTGCGCCGCCCATGCGCAGCGCGACCCCGACCTGCGCCACGCATGCGCGGTGTGACGGCCCGAACTGCGCATGCACGGCGCGCGCGCGACGGCCCGAACCGCGCATGCATGGCACGACGGGCCTAAGCGCACATGCGTGGCGTGTGCGATGGCCCGAACCACACATGCACGCTGCGTGCATGACGGCCTGAACCGCGCATGTGTGGCGTGCGCGCGACGGCCGAGGGGAAATGGGGAAAAAATGGGGGAAAAAATGGCGGACTGCCGTGTTTGGCAACCCCCGTGAAACGATCGTTCGACCCCAAATGGGGTCGCGACCCACAGGTTGAGAACCGCTGATCTAGAGCAGGCATGTCAAATTGCCGGTCCGCGGGCTGGATGCGTCATTCTGAAACCGCGCCCACCCCACTGCTGGCAATGGGGGAAAATTCGCCATACATTGCGCGACGTCACGTGACATCACGAGTTTGACATGCCTGATCTAGAGTGAGCAGACTGATCATACAGAAGTCTCTCCAAATACAGGTAGTCCTCGACTTACAATCATTCATTTAGTGACCATTTGAAGTTACAACAGTACTGAAAAAAGGGACTTAACTGTTTTTCACACTTAAGACTGTTGCAGCATTCCCGTGGTCATGTGACCAAAATTTGGACGCTTGGCCACTGACTCATATTTACGACAACTGCGGTGTCCCGGAGTCATGCTTTTCTACCTTCTGACAAGCAAAAGTCAACGGGAAAGCCAGATTCACTTAACAACCGTGTAACTAACTTAACAATTTAGGCAGTAACCGTGTTACTAACGTAACTGCAATGATTCACTTAACAACTGTGGCAAGAAAGGGCATAAAAAGGGGTAAACCTCCCTCAACAAGTCTCTTAGTAACATAACATTTGGGCTCGATTGCGGTCATAAGTCGAGGACTGCCTGTGCACAGCCAAATCAAAATTTGCATTAGTTTATTTAAAATACAATATAAAATACAAAAACACAAAGGAAAATAAGGGAGAAAAAAGGGGGGAAAGAAAAATGTAGGGCAAAGGGGGAAAAAAAAGAAAGAAAAAGTGTTGACTTCCGACTCCTTTTAGCGTGGTAGAATAAGAGAACAGCATCAAACCTCAACTTTTTACTTTTACATAATAATGTAAACTAGCCATTTCTATAACAGCATGCCTATCTAATCGGCAAAACCAAAAATCAAAGTTTCATATTTTTTTTCCACTTCAAGCACAAAGTCCAAAAGTGGTTTACCATGTAGAAACAAAGTTAATTGTGTCCTTTAATCCAGGTCTCCTCAACCCCCGGTCTGTGGACCGGCACTGGTCCTTGGCAAGCCAGAAACCGGGCTGCACAAAGAAGCGAAGCCCTACCCGCGGGATGCAGGCGGCGTGCGAAACCACGCCCCTCCGGTCTATGGATAAACCTCTCTCCATGGAACCAGTCCCTGGTGCCCAAAAGGTTGGAGGCTGCTTCTTTAATCAGAGCAGTTAATTTGGCCATCTCTGCGAGGACTACCTGTATACTGGAAGATAGCATAGTGTAAAGTTGCTGTCGCCTCCAATCTGTGTACCCATTGGAGAATGCTGTATAATAACAACAAGCCTTAGCATGAGTTTGCAGCAACTGAATACAATGAAAGGCTGTAACGTATTCAAGAAGAACTGAATAATAAAAAGGAGGAACAATTGCACTGTATATTTAAAAAAATAGCCACATCTTTACAGAAATCCGAGGGAATTAGCTGGGTTAACTTGGAATTAATTTGAGAGAATCTGGATTAAAATCACTAGAAAAAGAAATAACAGCAGTACTCTTACTGGGTGTTCACTACTAACCATCACCCAAGAATAAGATATGGATCATACTTTCCTAAAACAAACTGCAGATTCTCCAAGGTGGCATACAGGAGCAATGAAAAAGAGACCTTCAATTATATTGACACTATTAGAAAAGAAACTCTGGATGCATGTTTTAAGAGGAAATTTCTGCCTTTTGTTGCTTCTAGCTATCTCTGAGAATGAAGGAAGGTGCAAAGGGATCAACCATCCTTGATCAGATGATGATCAGTACAGATGGGCAAATTGGAAGTTGTGGGAAAGTGATTGCATAGTGCTGGATTTCTTTTTTTTTGTGTAAATTTTTTATTGGTTCCCCCCCATATATGCAAATTTTTCCAATCAACAAGTTGTCTGGAATTAGCTAAACTAATACATATTCAAACTCCAAGGCTCATATTATCATATTTGGTGGACATGTAGTAAAGCAAAGGTTTATTGGAAAAATATTCATATGTGGTTAGAAAAAATATTGGATGAACAGCTAAATTTTAAACCTGAACTTTTTTATTAGGCATTATACCTGAAAAGATTAATAAGCAGAAATTATATTTAATTTTACATATTACTACAGCAGCAAGAATAATCTTTGCACAATATTGGAAAAATAAAGCTTTGCCATAAGAAGAAGAAATAATCAGGAAGATTTTGGACTGTGCAGAAATGGACAGACTAACCATGAGGCTAAAAGACAAAGAAGATACAGACTATTATCAAACTTGGAACTTATTTTATATCTGGTTAGAGAAAAGAAACAAGGAGTTGGATTTCTTTATTTAAAGACATGGACAGGCAATCTCTGATTGGCCAAGTCAACTTTCCAATCATCTAGGAAACCATAGGGAGCTATCCACTGATGTCTGGAAGGTGCATGAATGAATGTTTTTCACCTGCTATTTGGGGAGGCTTTGGGGAGGAAATGGAAGCAGAATATCTCTGAACACTCCTTAACACACACACACATCCTCAAACCCATCACTTCCCTCCAGATTTCAGCCACCCAAGCTACAGATGAGTATAATCTTATACAGAAAACAGAGTTTAACAAATTCGGAACAGTGAGAAATACGATTCCATGGAAAACACATACAGAATATCTAACAGGATACATATAGATAGCCCAGAACTATAAAAATGGCATCAGAGAAGGAGGAAAAATCTCCAATCAAGCTACAATGTCAACATAGCAGAATGGCTAATGATAACAAAGACAAAGTAGAACTCCTGTTTTGTCTCAGTCTTCCCTAGAGAAACATCTTCCATCGAGTATCTGTGAAGGCCAGCAGGATTCCCATTCAACACTGACAGAAATTAAGTCAGTGAATATTTGCTGACCTTGGATGAGTTCAGCTCTCCAGGCCAAAGGAATTCTGCCTTAGAATCTGAAAAGAAATTTGCTGATCACTTGACCAACCTCTGTTTATGATCTCTTGAGAAATCCTGAAGACTGGAGGAAATATCAGATGAACTTGACATTAAAGGTAAATGTTGTTCCTATTATCAAAACAGGGAGAAAGAATGATCCAGGAAACTACTGGTCATTGTCAGACAGAGAACTATTATATTTTAGTTGGGTAATTTCCTTAGCAGATTGTGGCAATGTGGTAGACATAACAACTTCAGCAATACTATGGACAAAATATCCCATGTCATTTTGATTAGCAAACTAATTAAACAGGGGCTAGATGATGTGTCTACATTTGGCCCGTAAACTATTAACTCAATAATAATTCCTAATTAAAGTGTAGTTAGATACTGAAGGGGTACCGTGGGTGTTGCTCCTGAATCTTCAATAACTTAGATAAGGAAGAATGTTTATCAAATTTGCTGGGGACAAACTATGTTGGGCAGCTCATATTCCAGAAGACAGACAAAATTCAGAAATGATTTTCATATATTAGAGAATGGGAATGATGTAGCAGATTGGAATTTAATATAAACAAATGCAAAATTATTTAAGAAAAAGAAGTACATACAGCCATAAGACAGGGATATCAGACTTGTTAATAATACATATCTGGGAAGTGTAGCTGATGACAAAATGAAAGAAGTATGCTAACAGAAATTTCTAAATCACAAGAAATATTAGTTCTACTATTGGTCAGTTCCCTCCCCCACCCCTTAAATTGCAGCTATCTTTCTAGAAGATATGAGATAAGAATATCTTATAAGAATATGAATGTTCTTCATTTCCTGAACTGAGGAAGAATATGCGGCTCAGGAAGTATGGTAGTCCTCAATGTACGACCACAACTGATCCCGAAATTTCCATGGCTAAGCGAGAAAGTTGGTAACTGAGTTTTGCCCCATTTTATGACCTTCCTTGACACAATCATTAAGTGAATCACTGCAGTTGCTAAGTTAGTAACACGTCGAATCTGGCTTCTCCATTGTCCTTGCTTGGCAGAAGGTCGCAAAAGGAAGTCGCATCACCCCAGGATACTACAGCCCTCATAGATACGAGTTGCCACGGTCTGAATTTTGATCATGTGACCACAGGGATACTGCAACAGTCCCGAGGGACAACAGTCATTTTTTTCAATGCTGCTGTAACTTCGAACAGTCACCAAACAAGCTGTTGTAAATTGAGAACTACATGTACTCTCTTCCTTCTAAACGATTCAAAATGATGTCTAATTTCTTGCACCCGCACTGAGGAACTAGAAAGGAAACTGCCTATTTATGGAAAGAGAAGGGCTCTCCTGATCCAGTCTGAAAATCCATGCCAAATCCAAAATTCACTTGAAGCCCCAAAGTAAATGGGCCCTGCTTAAGAGAGGCATGTCTGCTCTTGGAAGTGATCAGCTCCTAGCCCTCGAGCAAGGGACTTGCCCTTGGAAGAAATTATTAAGACATTGTGTGTGTGTGTGTGTGTGTGTGTGTGTGTGTGTGTGTGTGTGTGTTTTAAAATAAGGCGGCTCTAAACAGCTTAGCTTTGCTTGCAATAATGCAAGCACTCCACATGGCATCCTCAAGCCTTTTCCAAACATGATGCTGATTGATTCATTCACAAACTTATCCTCTGCCCCATTAAAAAAATAAATAAATACCTCCAATTCATTGGCTTTTGGGTAACATAAACAACTCCTGCCCGTCTGTTTTGTAAAAATGAGTCACAAAGATGAAAGAAGTTAACTACTAATTTGTATGCAGAATGATACAAACCCCAGGACTCAGGCACCCCATTTCTCCATTTGACCCCCAGCTTTCTCCCTAAATTGGAAAGGGTGTTGTGCTCTACCCCAGATACTCTGATATTACTTATTTGTTAAGTTATGGCTGTGTCTTCATCAGGGCTATATTGTGAAGAAACATCATTTGACTCTTGGCAATTTTGACACATACATATTGGAAGACTGCTCTAAAACACTTCCCAAACATTGAGCGTTCTTTATATTTTTAAATTTCTCCCCATTTCTGTTACCAAATTTCTGAGACTTGATACAAGTGTCAGTCTCTTATTTCCTTTTACAATCCAGTCCACATAACTTTCTTAAAAAAAGGTTACAAAGAAAGCATTACGTATGAGGTTGTGATTCAAGGTTACCTAGTAAGCTTCATGCTATAAATGGAATGTAGACCAGCTCTTCCATTTCCAAATACAAATGCTCAAAACTATGTGCCAAAACGCCACTCTAGTAAGGTAACTGGTTTCTGCAGTACTTTGACAAAAAACACGTAACATTGGTAGTTGCGTAATACGAATGCCAGCTGAACATCAGGGCTGACAGAAAGATCACACAAACCACAAATTTGGTATCTTTTGTTACCTTGTATTATGATAAAATAGGGAAAACCTAGATAAGCTATGGCAAACAATTCAATGTGGAATACGTACCATGCTCAACGAAGTTAAAATAGTAAGTTTTCAATTAGTTACTATGTTGTATAAAAGATAACACTGATTTGGGGAAGACCATCTCAGGTCCATGACTATTTCAAATGGCTCCAGAGATCAAAAGAATCTTTCAAATTTACCCACTAGAGGATTTTTTTTCCCCTCCTAGCTACAGATAACGATCATCTTTCTCCAAATTTAAGAAGTAAATTGAGCTGTTCCACACAAGGATCAAGCAGGAATCAATCTTTCTACTGTCCTTGACTTTGAGTAGGAAAATATGGTTAACAAGTTAGAACAAAACCACTTGGGAGACTGATTGCTTCGCTTCCTCTAACCCCATTTCTAGAAGATGCCAAGCAAATTCCTAACCCTGGATATTCAGAGATGAACTCCAAAATCGACACTGACAAATGGAGGCTCTCCCCTGACGCTTTCATGTCAAAGCAAATGCCTCTTGGCCAGAATTTCAAGATTACCGATGGGGCGAGAATACGTCTGTAGAAGGAGATGACAGCCTGGATTATAATGTGCTGGGGGTGGGGGAGCAGGGGTGAAATAATCCTGATGACTAGAGCCACTCGTAAAAAAGACAAATCTGCTTCTACACTACATTCCTGGGAGAGCTGTAATTACAGAAACAGCTCCCAAGTGACATAGCCTCCAGGCCCTTGGGGGCTTACAAGAGCTGCATTAGTGAGGGATGTGTCATTAATCTCCCTTTAGTATTGTGTATTTGCTGGGCCAGGGGTGGAAGAATTTGAAGAAGGACACTGACTGCCAAGTGCAGCTACGGGGTTAAGGTCTTGCCTACTAACTGAAGAAACAGAATCTGGCCAGAGGGAAGCTGCTAAGGAAATCCAAAATAAAAAGAGGAAGAGGTCTTTCTTACCTTTGGCCCCAGAGGCTGAGGAGAAGCAGGGGGCAGAGCCAAAGAAGCAGCCAGGCTTGTCCCATCCTGGATATCGGAAGTTCTGTCTCCACCAGCTGGTTCCTCTCCTTTAAGTGCCAGCCCAAATAAGATGGGGCAGTGGGTCGTCTCTCCTTCCCCTTCTACTGTTTGACTCTTGCCTTGTCACTGCAGGCTACTTTTTTGAGGACCTCCTCAACTGCCTCCCAGTGGAGAGTTTTCAGCTTTGGTTTTTCTGTTTATGTCAATTGGGGGGGAGAGGGGGGGCTGTTTTAATGTGACCACCGTTCCCAAAGATCTGCAAGTCTAACCTGCGGCGATCACCTCGGGCCTGCCTTCTCTCCTCGCCACCCGTCTCTTCCTTCTTCAGCAGGGTGGCTGGTTTGCCAAGAGACGTCGGACGTTACAACCCCTTGCAGAATAGAGCAACAGGCTCCACGAAGAAGCTTCTCGGAACTCCATGCGGACAGGTCCTTCTCCTCCGCCCCCATCTGAGCGCGCTGGGCGCAGAGGGAAGAAAAGGAGGCTGGCAATGATTTCCACCACCACCAAACCCCCCCACCCCCCCGCCGCCCTGCTATCTAAGTACACACCCTCTTTCTTTTGCAACTGGGAACCCCCCCTCCCCTCACCCGACTGTGAAAAGGGCTGCAGCAGCAGCTCTTGCCGGGCAGAGCAATCTTTCTCCAGGGGGCAAAGGTGGGGGGGTCAGAAGGCACGTGCGGCCTTGGCAGCCCGACCCACGAGGCACCGGGCCTTCAGCCAGAGCAGCAATGCCCGTCCCGCCGCGCGGACCTCCTGGCCACCGAGATTGCCGGAAAGAAAGTGAACAAGGCAACTGGCGGCGGCTGTTTCTCGGACGGGACGGAAGCAAACCCTTTCCACGCGTCGCGTTCAACTACCGAGCCAGCGCCCCAAGCCCGAGTCCCGACACGCCCGTGCAGGAGCCCTCGGGCAGGCGGGCGGGCGAGCAGGCAAAAAGGACGGGCCGGGAAGCGTGTGCCAACCGCACTCCTCGAGACGTGCACATTGGCGTTGCACGCCACGGGAAAAGGCACGGGCGTCCCTTAACGTAACTCCGGTGTCTTCAGCCGCAAGTCTGAGCAGCGGCGAGGCCGGGCGCGCTCCTCCGTTTGCAGAGCTGAGGAAGCCACGCTCCGGCTAAGGCGCTCGCCCGAGCAAAGCGCCGCGCTGAAAGGGGCGCTTCAGCCGCGCTCGCCTCTTGGCGCTTTCTTAAAGCCTGTTCGGAGAGACTCGCTCGCTCGCTCGCTCGTGGGCATGGCATGCAGGCCATTTAGCCAAAGCGGTCGCCAAGGTAGATTCTTTCTGCCCTGCAGATGCACGTTTATTAAACATCCGCCGCACTTTTCTGGCTCTGCGTGCTACTCTTGTTCTTGGGCTGAGGACAAGCACGCCCGTGGTATTACGAACACCGGCGGCTTATACAGAGTTCAGGAATCAATTGTGCCTACGCCTTTTTTTCCCCAGTGCAATCAATGTATTTAAATGGCTAGGCGCATATATATCCAAACAGGTACACAATACAACAGAGGGGCCCTCTTGTTTGATTCCCTTGGACCTAGAGAATTATAGAGATGGAAAAACTGGTTTTAGCCATCAGGTCCAATCCCGCTTCAGCCACTGAAGCAGGAGCTTGGAAGACCCTTAGTCCAAGCCCTTGCTCAAACAGGAAACCCTGTACCATTTCAGACAAATAACACAGAATAACAGAGTTGGAAGGGATCTTGGAGGTCATCTGGTCCAACTCCCTGCACAAGCAGGAAGGTCTATATGCCATTTCAGACAAGTGGCTGTCCAGTCTCTTCTTGAAAACCTCCAGTGATGAGGCACCCACAACAAGATTTGCCTACTTATTCTCTGTTGAAGGATAGAGGATGGCTTTTTGATGGAGAACGTTGCAAAAGATTGCATTAGATTGATTGCTTAATAGGAGGCTTTTATTCTTGGATTTCTCAGTGTGGTACCCAGCATATCAGTGCACCTGACATTTACTAATTCTTAAAATTATTTTAATTAAGGGAAAAACTAGAAAGCAAGTACGGGTATGTTGCAGAGTCCGGAGCCAGTTTTCAATATCAAAGTGTATCTATTTGCAAGAAAAGTATACACTGTAAACCACAGAGTTTGCGCTAGGTTGCAGCATGTTATTTATAAGGTTTATATTCTGCCATGATTAGGTAGGACTCTCTGTGGTTTACTAGATATAAAAATGACTAAACGTCCATCATAAACAAATTAAAACCACCTAAGCCAATTAAGCCAATTATAAGCAAGCCTTGAAATAATCAAACATAATGGAGAAAAACATATGACATCATGTTGAATCCATAGGTAGATCAGTGGCTAATTCTAGATTGCAAATACTCTATGAAAGGGCTCATTTTTTGGTATTTTCCTAAAAGGGATAAAGGAGGGGTCAGTCTAATTTCTACTGGAAGGCTATTCCAAAGAGCCAGCGCTGCTGCTCTTTCCCTCCCATTTATTCCCCTGGAAGGGAGAAATCAATTGTTTCTCCTGTGACTGATTTTTTCCAATTCCACCTGGAGACAGCTAAGGGCAAAGCAATAAAGGGTTGTATAGGTTAAACCAACATTCTTGGTTCAGGTATCCAGAAGCCTTTTGGAAGCCAGTGCTGGGCCTAAAGAACAGGTGTAATTTACTTCCAGCTGCAATAGCAATAGCATTTAGACTTATATACAGCTTCACAGTGATTTACAGCCCCTAAGCCAGGGGTGTCAAACTGCCGGCCCCATGGGCCAGATGCATCATGGCGAAACCACGCCCACCCCATTGCTGGCAATGGAAAAAAAGTCGCAATACATCGCGACACGTCATGTGACGTTGCGAGGTTGACACCTCTGCCCTAAGCAATTCACAGAGACAGCATATTGCCCTCAACAATCTGGGTTCTCAATATTACCAACCTCAGAAGGATGGAAAGCTGAGTCAACCTTGAGCCGATCAAGATACAGTTGGCATAAGGGCCATTGTATTTTGGACCAGTTGTAGTTTCTGAGTGGTCTTTAAAGGCAGTTCCATGAACAGCATATTGCAATAGTCTCACTGGTAGTAAGGAGGATTTGGTTTAATATTCCTAGCTCCTCTTGCGTAATGGGTGCCCCAAAAGAAGTGGGACAAAGATCCCATGACCATGACTTCTAGCTGCTCTTCTAGCAGAAGCAATGTCCAAGAACACCCAAGTTTCAGACTTATTCTTTCAGAGTTGTGTTTCCCCCTCAAGAGACACAGGAGACTAACAGCATCTCTCCTGCTTAGGTTTAGTTTCACCCTGTACCATTCCACCCAGATCCTGACAGACTTTAGGCACATAGAGAACCTAGAATCATTCTTATCTATGAAAAAGGATGAGCAGGGGCTGCACAGAACTTACTTTACAAAACTAACCAGAAAAAAGGGGATAAAGTTAAGCCAAAGTGATAAAGTGGCTCTGGAGGCTAAAGGAAATTGCTTGAAATAACTTTGCTAGCTTGTCATATGGTAAATGAATATTAATAAATGGGTATTTACCCTAAGTCCCATTTTAAATGGCTATTTTGTGAGAATGGGGTGGTTAGAAGGCCAAATTTGTCTACTGTATTGACCCAACAAGCTTAGAAATCCATATCTTGACGATCCCATAAGAGAGATAAACCAGCACTATTTTCATTTCTACAAATATAACCCAGGGGTCCCCAACCCCGGGGCTGTGGCTCCCTACCGGACTGCAGCCTGTTTGGAACTGGACCATGCAAGCATGCGCTTGAGTGTATACACACAACTCCACTCACTTGTGTAGTGTGTGCTTGCCATGCACAGCTACACTCGAGTGCATGAACTGAGCTGTGTGTGCTCGCAGGTGCGCATCAACCACTCATACGGAACCATCCCCTCTTCCCTCTCCCCATGCCAGGCCACCAAGGCGGGAAGGTTGGGGATTGCTGGTATAACCTGCTGTCGAAATAATCAGCATTATTCTTAATAATAAAATAGCCTTACAAATGAATTTAATAGACTTATTCCCAAACTTAGATACCCATTCAAATGTTATTTAATACTTAAGAATATCTTTTTGTCCACAGTCGGGATGCTTATGGAAGAAGACTTAATAAATGTCTTATCTTTTCAGGATTGACAACGGTTTGAGGAATTTCAAGGTGCTGACTAAAAGGGATTTCTAACCAACCGCCACCCCACCCCCCACCCTCCCAAAAAACCCAGGCTTACCTACAAGTTAGTAGAGTAACTAATAAAACAAATTAAAACCAGAGTGGAAATATTGATAACACCTACTACAACTATCTGCTGTTCAACAAATGCTTACATATATACCGGTAGAACAAAAGGTAATATTTGAAAGAAAATGTTCTACCTAAAAGTAATGATGTATACAAGGAAAAATTAGAGTATTCAAAAAATGCTGGCTTTTTGCAAGGCCTTAAAGACTTAGTTTTGCCATCAAGCCTGGGCCTCTGATTGTATGAATGAACCTATTTTTTGATAGTTCCTTGACTGCTGTTTTCATTCGTGTCACTAAAGGTGGAAAATAGGACTAAGCCTCTGTAAGACAAAATTTGTGCATGAATCAATGTCACAACACCCATGCTTCTTAATTTTCAGAAAAGTGGCAAGATCAAGCTATCATTCTGAAATCACAAGCTTAGAGATGCCGGCAGTTGTGAAACTGACTTGTAACTGATCCCAGAACCATAAAATGTTAAAGGCTAATAAATATACTATTTGTATCACAAGGTTGTGTACAAGGCACTGTTATTTTAGCAGCAAGTGACTAATATAGTTCTCCTGAAAGTGATTAAAATCTTACATGTTAAACTTGGAACTGGATGAAAAAAAAAAGTCCTGTAATTATTACCCAATAGCATTTTTCTGGACATTATTTAGTGAGACAATATGAATTATGTTTATTTTCTGATTTGTCTGTATGAGTAGCTTTTCTATCCCTTGGTAAATAGATTCTGACAAGTAACTTCTACCTTGAGGAAGCTGACAAAGCTGAAAGTAAAGTTGTAGATCCCCTTGAAAAGTACAGTATATAAAAGATTGCCAGTCCCCTAGAGGAATAGTTATAGTCCTATGAATTCCTGAAAAGCCGTTAGGGAACTTGAGAAACAGATTTTCCCCACATGAACCACAAATTTACCTACAAAGTATAGCATTATCCCATCTTCACATTCCCCCATTATTTTCATAGAACATAGAACAGGGGTCTTCAAACTTGGCTCCTTTATGACTTGTAGACTTCAACTCCCAGAATTCCTCAGCCAGCATGCCTGGCTGAGGAATTCTGGGAGTTGAAGTCCACAAGTCATAAAATTTTGAAGACCCCTGACATAGAATCAAAGAGCTGGAAGGAACCTCAGAGTCTTCTAGCCCAATCCCTTCTCAAGGCAGAAGACCTTGTATCCTCCTGGCCAAATGGTTATTCAGTTTCTTTTTTAAAACCTCAGTTTTATGTCACTGATGTTGATGATTCTACGATAAGCATATGGGTAGGGCTGACCTTGGAGCCATTATATTGCTGTGGATATTGCTGCACTGTGGATATTTAATATAATGGTTTTCTATGCTTTCCTATAAAGGTTTTATGTTGTTCAAATGTACTGGTTTTGCATTATTCAACTGGTCTCCTAGGTTTCTCAGATCATCTTTATTTTGCCCACATTTTCTCTGGTGCTGCCATGCTAATGATTTCTCTTAAGAACACCACTTCCAAATATTGAAAATAATCTACTTTCATTTAACTAGCCCTCCCATTCTCCCATGATATTCTTTATGACTGGCTCATATTTTCCGAATCTCAATATAATCTTGCTTCTTGCTTCAAATTTCTTCTAACCTGAGTTTATCTAAGTAAGCCTCATCTCAAAAGCTAGGCTGGCCTGACATTAGAGTCCATTGGACCTAGAATACACCACTTTGGGAAGGGTGCTACCTTGTTTCCCTGAAAATAAGATCATGTCTTTTTTTTTCCTCCAAAAGAGGCACCAGGGCTTATTTTCGGGGGATGTCTTACTCATCTCTGGCACTGACAGCCCAGCCCAGCCGATCCACTTCTTCTGGGGCTGAAGGAGCAGCTTCATTTTGCAGTGAGGCCTTTGCAGAAGGCCTCTGCAGCCAAGTACTAAGCTATGGATTCAGTCCATAGCTCGGTCCTCTGCTGAAGAGGTCTTGCAGAACCAAGCTATAGATTGAATCCATAGTTCGGTTCTTGGCTGCAGTGGCCTTCCGGAAAGGCCTGTGACTGAGAAATGCAGGCCTGGCTGCAGAAGACGCTGCAGAAGAAGTGGGCCGGTGAAGAGAGGCCTGGTTGCAAGGTAAGTGGGTGGGGGCGCATGGGGCAGATCCATACCCCTACCCCCACCCTAGCTTGATTTTTAGGTGTGTGCCTCGCCCCCAAACTAGGGCTTATTTTTGGGATAGGGCTTACTTTTGGGGGGAAAGGGTATATAACAGTAGAAAAACATTCCTGAAATATTCTGTCACATAATCCAAATGGCCCAATCCAAACCCAGAAAGAGAATATTGGAGACTTGAGAAAAGCCAAGGATTTGAAGAGGGGTTTTTTTAAAAAAAAAAAAAAGAAAAGAAAAGAAGAAGAAGAAAGAATCAATTTTACTACAAATCTTTATTTGAGAAGACATCAAATATAGCCCTGTGTAGATTATACATAGTCAGGAAATGCTCATTGTTTTTTTTGTTTTTGTTTTTTTGTGTTTCTTTTTGTTTTTTTGTAAAAAATTCTTTTATTGAAACTTTCAACATCAAACATAAGATCGTATTAGAAAGCAATCATCATATAACCTGCAATACAACACTAAGGATTAGTCTTTGTGAACGTCTGGTTTAGTAAACATTCCTCTTATATACCGTATGTTCTAACTACTGTTTCTAGTCTATCACATATTGTTCATTCAAGCTTCAGAAGTAAATTCGTCTCAGTAGTAGTGCAATCTTTTATGATCCCTAGCAAAAGATCCTGAGGTAGAAATTCAGTAACCTGAGGTAGAAGTTCAGTATGCTTTTCCAATATTAAAGCAATCAACATTAAACATAGGATCATATTAAGAAGCAATCTTCATAGAACATAAAATACAACATTAGGTATCAGTCTTTGTAAACGTCTGATTTGGTAAACATTCTTCACTCTTCACGTCGAGCCTCAACTAAACGCCAGGTGCATTTTGTTTGATTGGTGTTTCTCTTGTATATAGTCTATCCACTGTTTCCAGTCAGTCAAATATTGTTCATTTGAGCGATCTTTCAAATATGCCGATATTTTCGCCATTTCCGCCAAGTTTATTACTTTCAAAGTCCATTCTTCTATAGGTGGTATTTCTGGATTCTTCCAGTATTGTCCCACCAATAATCTGGCTGCTGTGATCAAGTTCAGAAATAAGTTCGTCTCTGAGGTAGTGCAATCTTTTATGATCCCTAACAAAAAAACCTGAGGTAGAAATTCAATACGCTTTTTGAAAATGGTTTGGAGTGTCCACCATATCTTCCTCCAGAAGGCTTTGATTTTTCTGCATGTCCACCATACGTGAAAGTATGTAGCCTCCCCATCACCACACCTCCAGCATTTTGGCTGGGTGTCTGGGTAGATAGATGTATGATAGTTTTTTCGGGTCTAGATGCCACCTATAGAACATCTTGTAGAAGTTTTCCCTTAGCTGTTGCGCTTTCGTAAATTCTACATTTTTCACCCAGATTTCCTCCCACGTTTCCATCGCGATCGGATGCCCAAAGTCTTGTTCCCACTTAACCATACAGTTCTTGACTAGCACCGTTTCAGAGTCAATTTCTATCAGTACACTGTACACTCGTTTGATATGCATGATCCCCTGCTCTCTAATCTGTTCAATTAAATTCTCATCAGTCCGGGATAAACCCTTCTTCTTGTCTTTATGCCACCTTGACTGCAGTTGTAGGTACGATAGCCAGGTACCTCCTATTCATTCGTCTGCTAGCGTTGTTTGGGGCTTCAAGGAGAACCCATTTTCTCCTTCCAGTACAAGTTTACTGTATGGCACCACTTCCTGCCCTTGGGATATGTTTACATCCCCTATTGCGTGTCCAGGGATCGTCCAGATGGGGATCTTATCGTGTAGAAGGTATTTATATTTCCTCCAGACCCACAACAACGGGATTCGTAGTGGGTTCTCCTTGAAGTTCCTGTCTGCCTTTTTGTCGTACACCAAGTATGCGTGCCAGCCGAATAGTAGACCATGCCCTTCAACATTCAGTATTCTATCCATCATATTGATCCAGTCACTCAACGCCACCAACGTCGCTGCATAGTAGTATAGCTTTAGATTAGGCATTTTTAGTCCCCCTCTCTTCCTCGTGTCCTGGATGATTTTTAGTTTCACCCTCGGTCTCTTGCCATCCCAAATAAATCTGTTGATGCCCTTCTGCCAGTTGTCCAAGTCCACATCCTTTTTGAGTATGGGTAGCATTTGAAAGAGAAATAGAAATCTTGGCAAGACGTTCATCTTTACTGCTGCTATCCTGCCCAGCAGGGACAGTCGTAGTGTTTTCCACCTTTCCAGATCTGCTTGTATCTTGTTCCACAGCACCCCGTAGTTATTCTTGTATAATTTTGCGTTCGTTGTTTCTATGTCCACTCCTAAGTATTTAACTTTCTTGACTATTTCACAACCCGTTATTCTTTCCAAGTCCTGTTTTGCTTTGTTGTCTAGATTTTTAACTAGCATCTTCGTTTTTGATATATTTACTTTGACGCCTGACACCCTACCATAGTCTTCCATTATCTCCATCAATCTCCTTGCTAACTGTACTGGTTGCGACACTGTCACCAGCAAGTCGTCTGCAAAGGCACATAGTCTGTAATCTTGTTGTCTAATCTGTATGCCCTTTATGTCCTCTGCCGCTCTTATCTTGTTCAGTAGAATCTCCAGCGTTAGGACAAATAGCAGGGGTGACAGCGGGCAGCCCTGTCTCGTGCCTCTTTCTATGTTGAATGGGTCCGTTAGGTCTCCATTAACGATGATCTGGCCTGTTTGTTTCTGCTAAATTGCCAGTATGGAGTTGAGAAACTGTGCTCCCATTTTCATCTTCTGGACCAAGTTCGTCAGAAACGGCCAATTCAGTCTGTCGAAGGCTTTTTCTGCATCCACAAACATAAGAGTGGCGGGTACTTGGTTGTGCCTTTCCAAGTACTCTATTATGTTCAACAGCTGTCTCACGTTGGTTTTCATCATGCGCCCTTGTATGAATCCCCTTTGGTCCGGGTGTATTGTTTTTTGTAGTACAGTCATTAATCTATTGGCCAAAATTTTTGCGAAGATTTTGTAGTCTGTGTTTAGTAGTGAGATGGGTCTGTAGTTTGCAGGTTGTGCATTATCTTTCCCCTCCTTGGGGATTAACGAGATGTAGGCTATTTTCCAAGATGGTGGGACTTGGCCTCCTTCTTGTATGTTGATAAATAGCTTTCTGAGAGGTTCTAACATCTCCTGCTGGAGATGCTTGTAGTAGGTCGCTGTTATCCCATCCGTCCCGGGCGATTTTCCTTTTTTCAGTTGTTTGATCACTGAGTGTATTTCCTCCTTTGTGATTAGGGCATTCAGGGCATTTCTTTGTGCATCGGTGATTGCCAGTATCTTTTCGTTTTGTAGAAACTTATCTATCTCTTTGTCTTGTGTCTTCTCCTCGGCGTATAGTTTTGAGTAGAACTCTGTAAAGTCTTTCTTGATGGTTTTTTGTCGAAATTCTTCCTTGCCTTTGTACTCTATCTTTTCAATTATGCGGGATTTCTGCTTCTTTCTTATGATATAAGCCAGCCATCGACCCAGTTTGTTGGCATTGCAGAATGTCTTATGTTTTGCATATTGTATATTCCTTGCAACTTGGTCTGCCATCAACATGTCAAATTGCTTTCTTAGAATCTTGATTCCTTCTTTGGTGACTTTGTCCTCTGGTCGTTTTATTAATAGCCGCTCCTTCTTACTTATCTCGTCTTCTAACTCTTTTCTTTTTTGTTCTTGTTTGCGACGGTGCCTGCTATTCATGTCCATAAGAATCCCGCGCATATACACCTTGCTGGCGTCCCAAATCATTTCTATAGGTGTTTCGTTGTTCATATTTATGTTGAAGAATTCCTTCATAGCATTTTTGCATTCAGCCACCTTTTCTTCATGTCGAAACAGGTTTTCATTAATTCTCCAGGATCTCCTCTGTTTCAAGCCATGTCTTAATTCCATCTTCACAGGGTTGTGATCTGTTAGTACTTTGGGTAGGATTTTCACCGCGTTTAAACAAACTAGCAAGTCGCTAGATGTTAATATAAAGTCAATTCTGGAGAATGATTGATGTCTGTCGGAGAAAAAAGTGAATTCTTGTTCTTTGCCGTGCCTTTCCCTCCATACATCTGTCAGTTCGAGGTCCTCCGTCATGTCAAAGAAAGATTTAGGCAACTTGGAGTGCTTTTGCGGGTTAGGTGCAGTCCTTTTTTGTCCAGGGCAGTCTCTATGACCCCGTTCCAGTCGCCCAGTATAATGCAAGATCTGTAGTTGAGTTGTGTTAACTTCTTGTGTAGCCTTTTGTAGAATTTGCCTTGTTGCTGATTTGGTGCATATATGCCCATCACCAGAATCTTCTTGTCATCTTGTGTTATTTCGATTGCCAGGTATCTACCTTGGGGGTCTGACTCTATTAGCTTAGCTATTACATGTTTCTTTGCATATATAACAATCCCATTCTTTTTTCCTGGTGCCGCTGCCACAAAGTGCGCGCCTAGTTTGTAGTTGATTAGATATTTCTGGTCTGCCACTCTGATGTGTGTTTCTTGTAGGCAGATTATATCGCTTTTACCTTGGTTCAGGTAGTGGAATATTTTTCTCCTTTTCTGGGGGGAGTTTAATCCGTTAACATTCCAAGTCAAATATTTAGTTGTCATCATCGGTTTCAGGATACTCTTGCAAGACCGCTTCTGTTCTTTCTCCTGCTTTCTTCTTTGGTCTCGTTCCCATGATATCCGGATTGGTGCTCATATTAAGTTGTGGGGTCTTGTCTTGCTGATCTGTGCATTTGGTCGTGGATCTTAGTAGCCTGCCCTCCGCAGACTGCTCTGTTTCCTTGTTTTTGTTGCCCCCTGTTCTCTGTGCCGTCGTATCTCGAGGTGGTCCATTCCTTTCTTCTGCTACTGCACCAGTCTGTACTTCTGAATGGTTTGCTCATTGATCTCGATCCCTTCCGCGTTCCAGTGGTCCTTCTGCGTCTTCCCTCGTAGTGGGTTGAGGACCGTCCGACTTCAGTTCCTTTTCAAAGAAGTCTTTGGCTTTCTGGACCGAGTTCAAGTAGCATCTTTTATTTCTATAGAGAAGTGACATCCCTGTTGGGGTTTCCCAACGATATTGCAGAGCGCGTGGTCTCAGTTCGTTGACCAGGAATTTGTAGTCCTTTCTGTCTCTCAGCATCGCCGGGGGGATCTCTTTCAGTACCTTCACCTCCTGCTCCTCTATGTAAAATCTCTTATTGTAGGAAGTGACGGAGATGAGGTTCCGGAATCCCTGTGTTGCGAAGTGGATGACCATGTCTCTTGGTTGATGCCTGTTTGCTGACTTCCATGAGCCAACTCTGTAGATTCTATCGAATTGCCATGCAATCTCTCCGGTTTTCTTACCCAGAAATGTTGCCAGGGCCCCTACAAAAGTTCCGAGCAGGCCCCCTTGGGTTTCGTTTGTTATCTCTTTCCACCCTCTAAACCTGATTGCAGACGCCATTTGCCAGTATTGCATCATGGTGGACTGGTCTTGGGCCACTCCTTTCATCTCTGCTATCTGTCCCTCTATGCGGTTCTCCACTTTCTTCCATTCTCTTTTCCGTATTCTCCCTGATTTCCTGGAGGTTCTTCTCCATTTCATCCCCTATTCTCTTGTAGTGTGATTGCATTGCCTCCTTCATTTGGTCCAGGTCTGTGGCCATCGCTCTGCGTTGTTCTTCCCACTTTCTCTCTAGGTCTCTACCTTGGTCCGCCAGCATCTGTTTTATGTCTTTGCATCTTTCCTCCATCTTCTGTTCTGCTTCTATGCACCTTTTCTCCATCCTTGTGTTCATTTCATCCAATTTTCTATCCATTCCATCCATCCTTATTACAAGCGTCTCTATCGTCTCTTTTAATTCCTGCATCATGCGTGCTGTTGGGCAGGCATGGGTTAGCAGATGGTTCTGAGGGCTTGTAGTTGGATGGTGGGGTGTGGGGATGGGTGGGGTGCTTCCTGGCGGAGTAGAGAGCTGAGCTGGGGAGGGTGCAGCTCCCTTTGTGTGTGTCAGTTTGGTTTGTTTGGTCTGTTTGGAGGCCATCTTGAGCTTATCCTCCTGTTGGCCTGGCACTGTGTGGATTTTCAACTTAGACCAGATTGGTCTTTGTGAAGTCCAAGATGAACAGAAATCCAAGAATAAAAACTGAGAAAATTGTTTCTGCTTTCAACCAGATGTATGTTTGGAAGAACTACTCTTTACCAGTGCCAGTAGTGCAAATTATGACAGAAAGAAGAAATGCAAAATATAAAGCTTCCTCCCTGGTAGATTTTGCCCTCTTCAGAACCCCTGGGGCTCCCTTTCTGGAGGGTCTGGGGCACAGCACGTGGGGTATCACTCACCAGTCCCTCTGTTGTCCAGGTTACTCTTTTCCTGTGTCTTCCCCCGCCGTCTGCTCTGCTCATTGTTAATGGAAGGAAAATAGACAACCAGACAGATATTTGCCTATTTGTATTCTATGATTGGTTGGCATTCCAAATCAAAACTCCTCATATTGCAACATTTTCTTGCAGGTCTAACTAGATCAGTGTTTCTCAACCTTGACAATTTTAAGGCATGTGGACTTCAACTCCCAGAATTCCACAGCCAGCAATGCTGGCTGTGGAATTCTGGGAGTTGAAGTCCACATGCCTTAAAATTGTCAAGGTTGAGAAACACTGAACTAGATAGTTCTTATCCATCCTGTTATCTTTCCTATTTGTGCAATGCAGGTTCCTCAGGGTAGATCTGCAGGAGGCAATGGTTATCTTTCTTTGAAACACTATAAATGGTGCCATTATTGCTATTCATTATAATTCTTGGAAAAAGTTACCATGTACAGATGAGATAATCCAGTCCCCAGTATGGGAAGCAGCTGCCGTGAAGACTTCAAAGAAAAGGACCAGCAACCAGGATTAAATGCAGCAGTTGCATTTTAATTTAAGGGATCTTTAAGCTGGGGCCATCTCTGCCATGCAGTAGGGTGAAGTGATTTGCTTCAGGCAATGCTTTATGTAGAACAGAGAAAGAGAGATTGCATATACCAATGGCAAGTATGCATCTCACTGGTACAGCAAGATTTTAAAAAGTTGCCTTAGCTGGGCTGGGACGGGAAATGGGTTTGCATTTCACTTTGAGTAGCAAAATGTTTTGTGCCACCATTACATCAGGCATCTTATGGCTGAATAATCAGTCGGGAAACGTGACGGTTTGCCAGATCAAATGAAATAGGCTTTTTACAACAAAGAGTGAGAATCTTTCTTTATTCCAGATTAGTATCAATGCTCTAGAGTTTAGAACTTTGGAGAAAATTATATATATATTCACAGTATGTGACGTCTGCCTGCAAAACATGCTCGTTTGCCTTCAATCTTTCCCTGGAGGATTAAATGGAGTATGCCGTATTTTTCTGGGTGTCGCATCACATGTCCGAAATATTCTAATTTTCATTTTTTAATTGTTTTGATGATTTCCCTTGGCTTTCCCAGGCGGCTTATCACCTCCTCATTTCTGATCTTGTCAACCCAGCTTATACGTAACAGCCGCCTGTAAATCCAGATTTCAAATGCTTCTAGTGTCTTCAGGTGGCCTTCTGTCAGAGACCAACTCTCTACTCCATAGAGCAGGATAGAAAAAATATAGCATCTGACAAGCCTGAGACATAAGTCTTAGGCTTATGTCATGACTGCAGAAGACCTTTTTCATTTTGAAGAATGCTGTTCGAGCTTTTTCTATCCTTGTCTTTACTTCAACGGTCATGTCCCAGCTTTCATGTAAATTGGAACCGAGGTGTGTGATCCTTTCAACTTTTTCTAGTGGTATTCCTTCTGAGTTTATTGGTGATAAATTAACGGGTTGTTTGCTGACAACCATGATCTTGGTTTTTGAGGTGTTAAGCTTCAAGCCGTATTTTTCAGATATTTCTGTGACTGTTGATGAGGAGCTGAAGGTCTTCATGCTTACTGGCAAGCAGAACTGTATCATCAGCATATCTTAAGTTGTTGATCCAAACACCGTTTACTTCGATGCCAGCATCGATGTTCTCCAGTGCCTTGTTGAAGATTGACTCAGAGTAACTACTAAAGTGTACTACTATCTGTATTTGGGTTTCCCACAGACAGCTGACTCCACCCATTCTATTCTCCTATTTGAGGAACAGGATTACATAGATTTTTGGACTGACCTAACTAAATTATATTCACAGTGTAATGGCTATATTTCAAAAATTGTTTTATGAAATTTCTTGGCCTTGCTAGAAGTACATTCAGAAAGCAGGATATATAACTCCTGTGGCCATATTTTCTTTGAAAAAGTAAAGAACAGCATGAAAAGGTGCAAATCTGAAAGAGATCATAAAGATAAATGTTTTATTAAATTTTTGAAAACTAAATAAATGTAAAGGACAGCTTTCTGAAATAAAGGACTGTCCTTTATAATAAAGTACGTAAAGTCATTAAAGTTAAACCTTAAAATAAAATTCCTTTTGGAAAAGTCTACAGCCCTGTGATTTCCCTAAATTCCTTTTTATACCCAATACCAAGATTCCACCAATTAACTATTTCAAATAAAAATTGTGAGGCTTTTTTTTTTTTTTACCTTGAGGGCTGCACTTAAGCATACTCTTCCTGTTTCAGACACCTATAAATCCCCATGGAAGCATCCACACCCCTCATGCCATTCCACCAGCAGTCAGCATATCAGCTAGCTGGCAAGGAGCAGATGATCAGCCTCCTGTTGTCATTAATTATAAAAGACACAGTTTTTGTTGGCTAGCTGCTCATACTAATTAGCTGGCCACTCGGGAAGGCATCTATTATGCTGGTTATTTCTGTCCAAAACCCAAACAAACAAATCACATGGTTCAAAATCAGTAATTTTCACGTAAAATTTCAACAGGGCAAATATGGGGGTGCTTGAAAGATTACATGCAGAGCACAGAATGCTCTTCAGTTTTGTTTTTTTAAAGTAAGATAGCAAAATCTTGAATAAAATAATTCAGGGAATTCTTTCCAACTTTTAATAGCAGTCCAACCATGGATCGTGAGACTGTCAGTTTCTTCTTCCACCTGATTTTTTTTTCTGGATTGTTTTTCTCCACAGCCCTCACCTGGATCCCATTCATTTTTAAAATCTGTTTTTCTTTCCTTGTCTTCCACTTCAAATTTTGTACAGTTTTTCACACATGCTCTTTTACATACTTTCTTTCCAACATTGACTTGGAAAAACACAAATCACTGAAAACTGTTGTAGGCTCCTTTTCATGAATTCCTACTAGCATCAATTAGATCAATGAAAGAGCAATTAGTTTAATTAAATCTCCTTCCTCTCCCCCCACCCAATCTTTAATACTACATGCCAGGGGGAGATGTGGCTACTGAGCATTTTTTAAATATGCAAACATGCTTTGATACTATTGGCAAGATGGCTGCCTTGATGTCTGGTCCTCCTCAGAAGGACCAAATGTCAGAAGATGAACTGAATAAGATAGGTCAGTACGCCCTCACTAGTCCCTTAGGATGTTCTGTGTTGTCCCATACATTTTTGTTTACCCCACAACACATTTTTCATGGGATATTGGACTGCACCCCTCCATTTTATGTGCTGAGAATGCCTACGGGCCCTATGTGGGGTTTAGAGGCATTCTAGTGTACTCTGAGAGCTTATGCACCAGAGACAAGTCCAATCACACTAGGCCAATAAAAATATTCTTTTCTTTTCATTATTAAAGATGGTGCTAGAGGCTGAAATTTCATTTTGCCTCATGTCATCTTCTCTTATAATTTTTTTTAATTAAAAGAATTGGCTAAAATTAAAAGATGGAACCAGGGAGCCCTCTTAGTTGCAAGGAAAATGCCCCTAGCACTATTTTGCCTAGTCCCGGGAGTAAAGCCTTTTCTTCATTTAAAACAAAATATGATTTCTATTACATTCCAAGGCACAACAGTACTAGGATACAACATGTATGTATGTATATGTATATAAAAGAACCAGACCAGACATTAAACACCAATTTCATTCACATACCTGGGGTGTTCCTCCACTTTTTGAGAAACCAAAATGAAAGCACCCACATAAATTGTGTGGATTTCCCCCCCCCCACATTCTTAACATTGTTTCCCACCTAGAATTGATCACCCCATACTACTGGATGCCAGAGTTTGACTACCTCTACCTTAAAGCACACACCAAGAACTGTAGCCGTGGAGACCATGTTGTGATGAGGGGGGAGGGAAATCTAGTTGCCCCCATGAAGGTTTTCTTACCTTGTTGTAAAGGACAAGCTGCTTTAGTGCAGCAATTTGGATCCACTCTGGTTGGAAGGCAAAGAGAAGCCAAGAGATTTGCTCTCTTCTCCCAGGAAAGAGCTCTGAGTTGCAGCAGGAGTATCATAGCTGGTTCTAGTTTCTATGCCAAGAGGTTTCAGCTCACAGACAGCCCACCCCTAATCTTGGGCTTTGACCTTGAGAACCAGCATTTTTAAATGAGCCTGCAAATTCATTAGATGGTGGCACAACTCCTTTATATTCATAATTAATACAAATGTATGAAGCAGGCCTAGGCTAAGTGTGGAATAAGCAAATCTGTTTCCTTTCTGCATCTGAAGTTGATTCTAGTAGAAATGACTCTAGAACAAGGGTATCAAACTCACAACTTCACTTAATGTGTCACGACTTTTTTTTCCATTGCTGGCCATGGGGTGGGCGCAGTTTTGCCATGACGCATCCGGCCCGCAGGCTGGCAGTTTGACACCCCTGCTCTAGAACTATAGGATTTTACTTCAGGAGGAACCTAGCACTGACCAGGGTATGTCAGCTGGGAGGAAAATCCCTGGTCACTTTTGACTACAGTGGAAATGAGATCATTGAGTTCATCCGAATCAGCTAGATAGCAATAGGGTTTTGCTCTACTGTTTACAGGTGTCTAAATCATTGCTTTCATTTCTATAATCATAACCTTAGTGTAAATGGGCTCGGCTGGGTGTTTAAATGTGGTACATCATGACAGTAGCTGGCTCAGCAGTTTCCACCTAAGCAGAGATCCATGTTTTTCTCTAGTTAGGGTGGGAGCTGTTATTACTAGGGGCTATGACTGGGCTATAACCTTAGGGTTGTACATTTGACCTTCATGTAAACAGCTGCTCTTCGGTAATGGGTGCCCTCCTTCTAGAGAACAACCACAAACCTGCAATCTACCCAGTAAGTTTTCAAAACAATGCCATCAGCTTGCTCCTGCAGATGAGTATACCCAGAAAGAACAGAAGGAGGAGGAGAAGCATTTTAGTTAGGGCCCTCTCTAAATTTTGGACCAAGGAAGTTGAGAAATCTCTTTCCTTACAATATGTTAAGATTATGGATGATGGATAGTTAAATAGGTAGAATAACTCTAATGATATTAAGGGAATAAAGGCAGGCAGTCTATATAATAGATCTATTAGTCAAAAGATAGGTAAAACACATTTATCTGCAGTACTTGCTTAAGAACCAGGCACTTAGCAACCATTTAAAATTATGATAGATCTCCCTAGAGCAGCGGTTCTCAACCTTGGCAACTTTAAGACTTGTGGACTTCAATTCCCAGAATTCCTTAGCCAGCTTTGCTGGCTGAGGAATTCTGGGAGTTGAAGTCCACAAGTCTTAAAGTTGCCAAGGTTGAGAACCCCTGCCCTAGAGCTACTTATGACCAGTTTTTGAAGTTCTGACAGCTGCACTCACACACACACACACACACACACACACACACACACACACACAGAGTCACATGATTACTTTTTGGATACTTGGCAACTGGCTTGCATTTATGGCCATTTGCAGCATCTGCAGTCATGTGACAACAATTTTCAGCATTTTTTTGCTGGTTTCAAACAAAAAAACCCCCCACTGGGGAAAACGGGTTGGGTTAACAATTGCTGCATAATGACTGTTGCAAAAAAGTTCATAAAATCAAGTGTAGTCATATGGTGACAAGCTTAATGACCACCACAACCTACAGCCCTAATTCTGGGCTCAATTACAGTTGTAATCAACTGTACCTCTACTGATTCCAAGGGTGGACTCTTTAAAACTGTTATCAGTATACAGTACATTCAAATACTCTATGTCCAGTTTGCATAACTTTGTTTCACCCATCTACAACATTCAGCCCTGGGCCTATTCTGTAAAATAGTGTGTTTAGAAACTGAACCTACCTAATGAAAATGAGAGGATAAGGCTGAACCGTAAATGTACCAATGCAATAAAAAAAACATACTGGAAAAAGTTTTCCTTTTGGTATGTTATTGTCTATGGTTCAATTAATTAACCAGCTTATGGATTAACTACAAAATAAATCATTCATGAGAGTCAAGAGCAGGTAAAGACCTCAGACCATTCTATGGCAAAATTTGACATAACAAATATCTTCTTTATCCACAAACTCTTGACTTGTAATTTGAGTGTTTTGGTTTTAATAAAATCATAAGACATTTTAAACATAATTAAATTAATTAGTAGATTAAACTAGCATGGTAATAATATATGACCACAGTATAGATCAGGGCTTTTTAACCTTTTTACCCATTGTACCACTTTTAGGATATGGCAATATCCAAGTACCACCAGTCGCCTAGCAAGGTATCAAAAACTTGATGACCAAAAGAAAAAAAAGAAAGAAAAAGTGGTACAGGTAGTCCTCGACTTACAACAGTTTGCTTAGTGACTGTTCGAAGTTACAATGGCACTGAAAAAAGTGCCCCCCAAGCCACAGATGACCAAGATACCTGCCTGCCCACCTGGCGGTGCTCTTCCTCCTGTCCGAGGTTTTCATTGTTGTGAGCATTTCTGTTGAGGATTGGCAATGGGGGTGGGGTGGGAGGGTATTTGGTTTTTATTCCTCCCGTCTGCTGGGTGGTTGCAGCAGGTTTTGGTCACTTCACATGACCCTGGGACACTGTGACCGTCATAAATATGAATCAGTTGCCAAGCATCTGAATGTAAATCACAAGACCCTGGAGATGCTGCAACATTCCAGCTCATCCGTGCTTCTTGGCTCAGCAGAAGTGCCAGGATCAGTGCTGCTTTCCAGCTGATAGGTGCTTCTTCAGGGCTCAGCAGAAGCACCAGGATCAGTGCCAAGCTCCAGCTGGAGCCTGGCACTGATCCTGGCATTTCCACTGAGCCCTGACAGCCCCGAAGAAGCGCCAATCGCGCCAATCAGTTGGAAAGCAGCACTGATCCTGGTGCTTCTGCTGAGCCCTAACAGCCTGCAGCTCCAGCCATCTCTCGCTCAGGCTTGTGCGGTGCTGCCACTGGTTCAGCTCATTCCCCTCCCCAGCTACCACTTTTCTAGGATGGTCGCCAGGTGCCAATGTACCACAGGTGGTACCCGTACCACTGGTTGAAAAGCCCTGGTATAGATTATATTCCAAAACTTTGTTAAATAAAAATATAGAAAATAACTTTTTATTTCTTTTAGTTAATGAACATAAGAAGCACCTGGTTAGACTAAGCACCAAGCTTAGCATCTTTTTCCATGGTAACCAGGAAAACACTGTGATTTTAAGTCCACACACTAAGTGGGAAGGTGAAACTCAAATTGTATGCCCCATTACCTAATATTTCATGGGATGTTGAATTATATTAGACTAATATTACTTTGTTATTAAATGTTTGTTATTAAATAGGTAAGTTATTAGCTTATTTTCACTTCATTTTTCTAGTTCCCTCAGTAGGAGTATCAGCATGATACATATTTTTTAGTTTTTTAGCAAGCTAGGTGCCACAAGATTTTATAAAATATAAATGTTCTGAATTGTTATATATTAATTAGTCAAATCAAAAAATTAAATTTGGGAATCTGCTAGACAGCCCTCTTGTCCAAAGCCAAATCTACATTGTTGATTGAGGCCCAGTGATCAGATTTTGTCCCAAGTAAAAAAAAATTATTCCTAAATTGGAATATCTGCATTGCAAAAATCTGGATGACCCTTAGTGGGCAACAAAGAGATACAAAATAGCTGATCCTCTCCTACAATCTAATAACCTATCAGAAGGTTACAAGCCAGGTAAAGTGTGCTTATCCTGAGAACAAACCAGTTTTCCCCTATTTAGTGGCCTGCTAATGTGCTCAGTTTGCAATCCTTGGAATCTTCAGCCAACTGGAAAGGAGTTCTGCTACTTGTAATCCAAACTGGAAAACGCCAATATGAGAAGGGTAATGTAGACAAAAATGAATTCATTGGTAAAGATAGTTATAGACCAAAGTTAACTGCATGCAAATTTAATAACTCTTTTCAAGCACCTGGAGGGCCCTGGACTAAAATGGCATCCTAACAATAAATGGCATGCTAAAATGGCATCCTACTCCACTGGTAGACTTGCAGGAAACGCTCTGGTCTGAGTCCTTTCATATAAAGGTAGGATGGGCAGAATACAGTAAACAACATTCAGGAATTTTAACAGGATAGTTCTGAATTAGTTCCTCTAAAAGTATACCCTATTAATTTCAAGCTTGGTATTAGTTAAAGTAACCATCACTGAACATTCCAGTACTTGTATCTTTTACCCTTCAGGTATCCCACTAGGAAACCAAAGTTATGAATAATACTACTTTTATTACAAGATTACAGTAACAGAATCTTGGAAGCCTGAATCTCATTTCCGGACATTTAATTTCAATAGAATTAGGGAGGTTGAATCAGAGATGCTTTTTCAAATTACATCCCTACTTCAGACTTGAGAGCTGTTATCCATGGTTATGTGTCTTCTTCCTGTTCCTCAAGGTTATGATAACACCTTATTACACCTTGCCTTTGCCTCCTCAGAGTAATACTAGAACTCCACATAATATTTTAGGCTGACCATAAGCTAGAATATTTTCTTTACGTATTACGTAAAGCAGGGCTTTTCAACCTTTTTACCCATTGTACCACTTTTAGGATATGGCAATATCCGAGTACCACCAGTCGCCTAGCAAGGTGTCAAAAACTTGATGACCAAAAGAAAAAAAAAAGAAAAAGTGGTAAAGTACAGGTAGTCCTCGACTTACAACAGTGTGCTTAGTGACTGTTCGAAATTACAATGGCTCTGAAAAAAGTGCCCCCAAAGCCACAGATGACCAAGATACCTGCCTGCCCACCTGGTGGCGCTCTTCCTCCTGTCCGAGGTTTTCATTGTTGTGAGCATTTCTGTTGAGGATTGGCAATGGGGGTGGGGTGGGAGGGTATTTGGTTTTTATTCCTCCCGTCTGCTGGGTGGTTGCAGCAGGTTTTGGTCACTTCACATGACCCTGGGACACTGTGACCGTCATAAATATGAATCAGTTGCCAAGTATCTGAATGTAAATCACAAGACCCTGGAGATGCTGCAACATTCCAGCTGATCCATGCTTCTTGGCTCAGCAGAAGTGCCAGGATCAGTGCTACTTTCCAGCTGATAGGCGCTTCTTTAGGGCTCAGCAGAAGGATCAGGATCAGTACCAAGCTCCAGCTGGAGCCTGGCACTGATCCTGGCATTTCCACTGAGCCCTGACAGCCCTGAAGAAGTGCCAATCAGTTGGAAAGCAGCACTGATCCTGGTGCTTCTGCTGAGCCCTAACAGCCTGCAGCTCCAGCCATCTCTCACTCAGGCTTGTGCGGTGCTGCCACCAATTCAGCTCATTCCCCTCCCCCACTACCACTTTTCTAGGATGGTCACGTACCACCTGCCAGGTGCCAATGTACCACAGGTGGTACCCATACCACTGGTTGAAAAGCCCTGGCGTAAAGGACCTCACCAATATGCCCAAATCCTTATAGTGTGCAGCATTAAAAGCAATGATTTCATATTTATTCTAGGTCCAACATCTGGATTAATCTTGCTTGCATAGAGAATAGAATAGAATAGAATAGAATAGAATAGAATAGAATAGAATAGAATAGAATAGAATAGAATAGAATAGAATAGAATAGAATAATAACTTTATTGTCACTTTGAATGTACACGAATCGGCATACATTAAAATGAAATTTCGTTGCATACAGCTCTCAAAGGGTCACCATCTCTGATATACACTACATAAATATGACAAAAATAAATACAGAATTATGCATATATTATACATATATAGTAGCCTATTCCTGAGATATCATCTTGACATATCATCTATCTATTTGATTAAACTTTCTGTTTATACAGTATAGGAACAAATTGTACATATTAACAAAGGGGCATTATCAATCCAACTCTTGCGAGTTTTACATATTTAGCATAAAGCTCTCTTTTTCCTGGTGCTCTGCTGGACCATTGTTTACAGATAGATCTCCTCTTCCTTCTCTTTCCAGAAGAAATAGAATCTTCCCATATAAAGAGAACATTCCAGAAAGAGTTGTCGATAGTCCCTCTTTTCTTTGAACTTAGGAGACCTGCATAAGTGGCCTTCTCTGAGGTGACCACCACTCTGTGCAATTCCTAATCCCCAGAGGCAGTGGGGGGATTCAAATATGTGAACAACCGGTTCTCTGTCTGGATGCCGCTTCCAGAAGTCCATTCTGCGCCTGCGCAACAAAAAATTAGCTACCGATTCTGCTGAAGTGGTGCGAATCAGTTGAATCCAACCACTGCCAGAGGTCTATAAAGCTCCCTTGTTCCCTTGTGGCTGTAGAAGCTCTTTAAAGACAGTCATATTTTACTGAGCTTTCAATTCTGACTAACTTTTACTGACCTCCACCTTGGGAGAGGTTTAATTTGATATTGTTGTCTTCTTGTTATTTTTGTTTTTATAATATAGATTTTATTTTATTGTTGCATGTACAATATGTTGTAACCCACCCAGAATCTTTTGAGCTGGGAGGACTATAAAAAGTGTCATTTTTTAATTTACTTGAAATATTTGCATGTAGTTGATATTGTGTTAAAAACAAAAATGATTTTTATATTATATAGCTAATTTGCTGCAATATCTGACATTTGATTTATTGAGATTTAGCAATCTTGTTAACCAGAAGAAAAGTTAGAACAGACAAATGTCAAACTGAGAGCTAAGATACTGCTTTGAAAATTGAATTTATATAGCAGCTTTCAAATCAAATCCTAACATTTAAATGCAAGTTAGTATATTTATGTATTTTTAAATTGTACTGGAGTAGAAAAGAAAATTATAGACAAAATGTTTTAGCTGTATCTCTCTCTTTCTTCTCCTCAGTCCATATTAATTGTGGTAAAGCCTAAAGATTATGCACATCTTCAATTGCATAACCTCTTTGCTAGATAGCAGCTTCCACCTAATAACCACATTACCTGGCTAGGCCCACAGCCTTCCTATCTAATGAATGACCACAAGAGCTGCTTTAAGAAGAGCAGATGTTTGTGGGGAATCTAAACACACACATCAATATCTGGTCAAATGGGAAGGGAAGTGCTTTGATCTATTTCCAAGCCTTAATTACATAATTGGTTCCAAGTGAAAATATCCCTTCCTGCTGCTATTTACTAAATCCAGACACCTAACTTTAGTTACTTCAGCAGGTCTGCATTTCACCTCCAATTTCTCCTACCAATCATAATGTACAACAGTGACTTGGTACAACCTTAAAACTAAGGAGGAAGGAGATCTGTACCTCTATCCCAGTGTTTCTCAACCTTGACAATTTTAAGGCATGTGGACTTCAGCTCCCAGAATTCCACAGCCAGCAATGCTGGCTGTGGAATTCTGGGACTTGAAGTCCACATGCCTTAAAATTGTCAGGGTTGACAAACACTGCTCTATCCTCACATAAACTAAGTTTGCCTCTAGGAAAGTAGCTTAATTAATGAAATTGCATATTCTCTGAGATGGGAACATACAATTCCGGTGCTCTGTAAGGGCAGACACAATGGAATCAGTGATGGGATCCAGCCAGTTTGTACCGCTTCGGCAGAACTGGTAGTGTTAAATCCTTCGTTTGCGTGCAAATGATGAGGACACATGGTGACAACTAACAATGCTTTATTCTCCTACTCCAACTCCATGCAAAAAGCAAAAGGCACACCGGCCTTTTTATAGGGCTTGAAACCCAGACAGAGTGAACCAATAAGAGTTCTTCTTTCTTCGCGCCTTGTGCATGCACTCAAGGCTGGCGCCGCTCTGTCTGGTCCTGGGCAGATTTTAGAATGCCCAGGACCATTTGCAACAATTCTGGGCCTGCTGAGTTTCCTCATCAGGCCCAGGTCACAATACCCCTCCCCACTGGATAGAAAACACACAATTCCAATTTCTTTACAATAATAATAAAATAAATTAAAAGAAAATAATAGTCTACTCACATGCAGACACCCTTCTTATAACTAATAGAGTTAGCTAACCAACCCACTCTCTAATGTGGACTTTGTGTGTCTATCCTCTACCCAACATAGGTCCCATCTCCTCAACCTAGACCTGTAAGGTCCCTTGTACTGACAAGAACCTCACATATTTGCCTAGATACTTAGGAGGGGCCTTAGCCCATTGTGACCTATGCAAGGTTAGGGAGGGTGCCTGGCCTATCAGCTCACCTGCCCGGCTAGGCAGATCAGGACTTGTTCTTAAGGGCTCCTGGCCTACTGGCCCATCTGTTGGGCTAGCTAGACCAGGACTTTTATGCACATGTTTTGCAGGTGACCCCTAGTGAGGCGTGCCGGCAGAATTGCCAGAGCTCTCCCCAGGCTCTGTAAGAGCAGCTGAAATTCCCCAACCCTCTGAATTGGCTGAGGATTCCCCAACTACCCTGGATGGCTCCAGGGAACTTAGTCCCTCGAGCCTGCGACCAGTCTCGGATGTGACCTGCGTTGTAGTGTGCCCCAATACTCCCTGTCTTCTGTGGCTGAGGTGCCAGAGTGAACTTTGCCTCAGGTGAATTCCTGTTTGGAGCTCTTGTGGATACGCATGACTCCCTGTTCGACGCAATAGCTGAACTCTGAGTATGCCCTTGCACCTCTCCTGGGAAATCCCTAGTGACCTGCAGCACATCCCAGGAACAGTCAGTGAAATTGTGTCTTAGAAGGTTGACCTGAAGTGCGATGTGGTTCCTGGGGCCCCTCCCCCCCAAGAGCGGAGGCAGGGGCGGAATCCACAGAGGACAACCGCCAGCGCAGTTGATTGATGTGACGCCGCAGGATGCAGCCATCTCCCAAGATCACTTCGTATGAGAGAGATCCAGAGATCTTATAGATGACAACAGGAACCCACAGATGACATGGAGCGTAGTTCCTAGCCCAGACTGGATCACCCAACTGTAGTCTCCTTGGTGCCCGCGGTTGCGACACCTGAGAAGCCACCCGGTCTGGGTGCAACCTGTCCAATTTAGTAATGAGTCTGCGACCCCAGCGGAGTTCAACTGGGCTCTTCCCAGTGGTCATGCAAGGTGTGGTGCGGTGTGCAAGAAGAAAGTCAGATAACCTGTGATGCCAGCTACCGAACATGAGTCTTTTGAGTGTGTCCTTGGTGGTGTGCACCATCCTTTCAGCTTGCCCGTTGGTGGAAGGGTGGAAGGGAGCTGACGTTGCATGCCGGATCAGGTTGGTCTGAAGAAAAGCCTGGAACTCAGAAGAGGTAAATTGAGGGCCATTATCTGAAACCAGGACATCTGGAAGTCCATGTGATGCAAAAATTCCTCTCAACACCTGGATAGTCCTGGCAGTAGTAGTGGAGGAAACAGGAACAACCTCTAGCCACTTGGAATGGCTATCAACAAGAATAAGGAAGAATTGCCCCTGGAAGGGCCCAGCATAATCTAAATGTAACCTTGACCAAGGGGTGTGTGTCTCCTCCCACTTGTGGACAGGGGCCTGAGGCATTTCAGGCCGTGATTGTTGGCACACTTGGCACCCGTGCACCTGAGCCTCGATAGCTTTATCAAGCTCAGGCCACCAAAGATGGCTGCACACAAGCGCTTTCATCCTGACTATCCCTGGATGTCCCTCATGCAGAGAGATCAAAACTCTAGACCTCAATGAGGCTGGGATGACTACCCTGCTACCCCATAAAAGGCACCCATTAAAGGTAGACAGTGCGTGTCTCCTTTGCCAAAAACTTTGAAATGTCGCATCTGGACATGTGTCAGGCCATCCTGACAACACCCATGTCAGCACGCGTGTAAGCGTGTGACCAGTGGCAGTTTCAGCAGCCACATCCCTAGCATTGAGGAGAGATTCAGGCAACTTCTGAATGGAAAGAATATTTATAGCAGGAGCAGGGTCTGCTTCTACCTGAGTTAAAGGCAATCTGCTTAGGCCATCTGCATGGCCTATTTCTTTTCCAGGTTTGTGAACTAAAGTGTAGTCATATGCTGACAGGAAAATGGACCATCTCAGCATACGAGGAGAAATGATATGTGGTGTCTGTTTGTTAGTAGTAAACAAACCCAACAGAGGCTTATGGTCTGTATAGACCGTGAAGCGGCGGCCATATAAGAAATCATGAAATTTCTTTATGCCAGCCACTATGGCCAAGGCTTCTCTGTCAATCTGAGCGTAATTCCGCTCTGCAGATGACAGAGTCCTTGAATAATAGGCCACAGGGACTTGTGTCCCATCAGCCTTCAGATGGCTAAGTACTGCTCCCACCCCATAAGGAGATGCAACGCATGCAATGCAAACAGGCAGTTGCTCATTGAAATGTGCTAAAACAGCATTAGAAGCGAGCAAGGCCTTAACCTCACTGAAGCTCTTGTCATGGACTTTAGTCCACTGCCAAGGAGCCTGCTTGTCTAAGAGCCTGTGTAATGGCTCTGCCACTGCAGCTTTGTGTGGGAGAAATGCATGGTAAAAGTTTAAGAGCCCCAAGAAGGCTTGCAGCTCACTCTTGGACTTGGGGCCTGTTGAATAGCTTGTAGTTTAGCTTCAGCAGGGTGAATGCCTTGGGCATCAATCCTGAAACCTAAGAAGTCAGTGGAAGTGACTCCTATCTTGCATTTATCCTGCTTCAGCTTAAGGCCTGCTTTTCGAAAATGAAGCAAGACAGCCCTTAATCTTTCTGCTAAATTTTGAGATGACTTCCCAGCAATGAGGATGTCATCGAAGTAGGGACAGACCCCAGGAATACCTCGAAGTGTGCTCTCCATGAAACTTTGGGATATGCCAGGGGCTACATTGACCCCAAATTGCAGTCTCTTGACCTTGAAGGGCCCCCTGTGAGTTACAATAGTCTGGGCCTCTGCAGTTGCCTCATCAACAGGTAGCTGTTGATAGGCCTGTGCCAGGTCAAGTTTCGCAAAAATGCGCCTCCCCTTGAGGGAGCCCAGGATGTGGCTGGGATTGGATAAGTGTGCTGTTGCAATGCCTTATTCAGTGTACACTTGTAGTCTGCACAAATACGTATTTCCCCATTAGCCTTTAGAGGCGTTACTATGGGAATTACCCATGGACTAGAATCCACAGGTTCTAAAATGCCCTGCTGGAGCAATTTGTCCAGCTCAGCATCTATCTTACCCTTGAGGGCAAAAGGTACCCTCCTAGGCTTAACCCTGATGAGCATGATGGTTGGGTCTAACCGTAGCGAAATGGGAGGCCCCTTGTAGAATCCTAGTTCTGAACTAAACACATCTGCAAACTCCTTGCAAACCTCTGCAAGGCCCAGTGTTTGCAAGCTGTACAGCCCAGTTACTTGGATTCCCAGAGCCTCGAACCAATCGAGTCCAATAAGACTTGTACGTTCACCCCCAACAACCACCACATCTACGGAACCTTCAAAATCCTTATACTGTACCTTAAGGGTGGCCTCCCCCTTAACACACACCATAGAATTTTGAAAATCAGTGACTATTAGATTCGATGGCCTGAGTTTAACTTGAAGGCCACTACTGCTGCAAATCCTTTTGAAGGTACCGTATTAATTGAAATAATGGAAAGAGCGGACCCAGTGTCCACTCCATCAGTAAGGGAACCCCTTGCAACCTTACGTTAATGGAAAGTTTCTTCTTAAGGGGCTTGTGTGTCCCTGTTCTCAGAATGCTCCTGCGTGATGTGCAGAAACCCACCCTGTGTTGGCTGGGGACCCTGGTACCTTTCTGAAGCAATTCTTCCCAAGGTTGAACCTTCTGGCGACCCAAACAGACGGATGCAATGTGGCCTTGCCTGCCACACGCCCAGAAAATGGTGGAGCGGAACCAGCAATCAGCTCACTTGTGGCGTCCTCCATACCCAAAGCATTGAAGAGATGCTGGGGCCTTGACCGGACGTCCCTTCTGCCTCCTCTCAGCTGACAGGTGAAGTCCGTCGACCTCCTCTTCAGGATCCACTACTGATCCTTCTCGAGCATCCTCTTGATGGATGGTAGCTGTGTCTGGAGGATTCCTGGTGAGGCGCAAGGCCTTCACAGCTGCGCCTGCTACTTCCTCAGCTGCCACCTCTCACAACGCATCTTGGAAGGAAACATCTTCTTTTGCAAAAATCTTTTATTGTAAGTCTCTGCTCCTTAAGCCGCAGACAAAGTGATCTCGCAGCCTCTCTTCCAGATCCTTGAACTCACAAGGTCTGGCTGCTTGCCTTAAGGCCGCAATAAAGTCCGCAGCAGATTCACCCAACCTCTAGTCTAGAGAGGTCGAACGCGTGCCTCCAAGCAATGACGGATAACTTCAGCTGAAAGTGTTCCTTCAATATTTTCTTCAAGTCAGCATATGTTACTGACTCCAGAGGTGCAGGAGCCACCAGATTTTCTGCGATGTCAAAAGCTTCTTGTCCACAGGCACACAAAAGAGTTGCTGCCTTCAGGCCGTCTTCTCTAATCTGATTTACTCTGAAGTAGTTCTCTACCCGTGCTACGTAGGAATTCCATCTCTCTGGGTGGGAGACATCGAAATCAGTCAAGCAGCCAATCTTCGACATCGTAAAGTTTACGATCTTCACCACTCGCTTCCTCTGCAAGCTGCTGTTTGGGAAAAGGGTCCTTTCGCCGAGCTCACCCTCCAGCGACGCTATACTGGCAGGCTGGGATGCTGATTCAGATGCCATCTTCCCCTCTTCAGGACTTCCAGGGTAAGTCCTTAAATCTTTTCTTTCAGCTTACAAAGGATCCCATCCTCATCGCCGGTGTTAAATCCTTCGTTCGCGTGCAAATGATGAAGACACATGGTGACAACTAACAATGCTTTATTCTCCTACTCCAACTCCAAGCAAAAAGCAAAAGGCACGCAGGCCTTTTTATAGGGCTTGAAACCCGGACAGCGTGAACCAATGAGAGTTCTTTCTTCGTGTCTTGCGCATGCGCACAAGGCTGGCGCCGCTCTGTCTGGTCCCAGGCAGCTTTTAGAATGCCCGGGACCATTTGCAACAATTCTGGGCCTGCTGAGTTTCCTCATCAGGCCCAGGACACAACAGGTAGCTAATTTTTTGTTGCACAGGCCCAGAATGGACTTCCAGAAGCAGCATCCACACAGAGAATTGGTTATTCACATATTTGAATCCCACCACTCAGTGAAATGAACTACCGGTATGATTTATTCCTATAGCATGCTAAGGGTTTTTTAATGGTTTATTGAATAAACCACAATTGGCAAATTTGCATAATATCCAGAAATCATGGTTTAGAAACTGTAAACCCTAGTTTTACATTACACTAAGCAATAGAACATGATATGATACTTGAAGCCCAATGTATCAGCTCAGTTTCTATGATTCTGACTTGAAGGCAGGAATATTTTATTTATCTTTGTGCTCATATTGGTTTGGGTTATACATCACATTTAAGGTATTTTTTGCCCCCTGTTTTAAGAACAGCTGTTTGAGATTTATTTACTGACCTGGGGTTAAGCAAATCATGGCTCAGCCTCATTTGCAAAGCTAGTAATTTTTAGATTAAACAAGGAAATAAATTAAATAAATTAAATAAAAATGAGAACAATAGAAGATTGTCACTGCTGATGGATTTTTCTATACCTTAAAATACTAGTTATTTGTTAAATTGATATTCCCATAGCTCACTGTGCTGTGAGCCGCCCTGAGTTCTCCGGAATAGGGCGGCATAGAAATCGAATAAATAAATAAATAAATAAATAAATAATTATTTGAAATTAGAGCTTTTGATTTAACTGAGGTTTTCACAATCATACAGTAAAAATTTACTGTAGATGCTGACTATTTTCACAATTCTATAATGTGAGATAGAGGTAAGGTGAGAGTTAAAAGCAAGAAAAAGGAACTCTGTAAACCTTTTCCCATCAATATTTTTTATTGTTAACTATAAGAGAAATAGCTTGATATGAGTACAATTTTGAGCGGAAGCACAGATGAAATTAAGTACATATACCTGCCAATCCCCTGCTTCCTGTTTTTATTTTTATTTTTTAACTTAGGAGGACAAAATGTAGATAATTACTGCAAACTTGTTTATCTGCGTGGGATTTGGAAAACGTATTTTTTCAGATATGCCAACCAAAATGCTTTGTTGGCTCAATTTCTGTTTAGTTTCTCTGCAAAAAGGAAAGGAAAGGAAACTGAACCCACTAAGATTTATAGAGTCAAAGTTAAGAAGAAAAGACCACTTTGCTTCAATTTAGCTACCAGGGATAGGCAACCGTGGCTCTTTTATGACTCGTGGACTTCAACTCCCAGAATTCCTGAGCCAGCCATGCTGAGGGGAAAGGGAGAGTTTCCAAGCTGAGCCATGCTGGCTCAGGAATTCTGGGAGTTGAAGTCCACGAGTCATAAAAGAGCCAAGGTTGCCTACCCCTGAGCTAAACCATTGCAGAATATGGGAGAACAAAGTCCCAAGTCTTGATCAGATCCATCTTAATAAAATTACCCAGATATAGGTCCATTTTTAAACAGCTGCAGAGATTGGCCTCAAACTCAGTTATGCATGACATCAAAGCCTAACATGTTAAATGCTCATTGAGAACAGCTTGTAAACCATGATTTATGCATCACGATTCATGGTTTAGTATGTTATATGAATCTCGCCAGTTGTAGTTTACTGAATCTCGTGATTGAAGAGTCCAGTTTAAAACAGAAGTAATATGCTAACTCATCAGATGGATTTCTATTTCTGCATTTTTATTATTTAAATACTTGTAATATGATACTGTGTTGTGTATTTTTATTTGTAACAACCTATGGGTTAAAAATGAGTAAGAGTTCTGAAAGTAGAACCAAAGAACAGGCTATAATCATTCCAAACCTTCTCTCACATTATTCCCACGTATGTTATTTTTTGTTTTGACCTCTAGCAGCTTCCTAGTGAGGGCAGGATTTTGAGACAAACCTTCTGTTCTAGGACCTGCCCAACAGAACAGAACCAAGGCAATTGCACTGTCCTTCCACTTTGGGAAATACATGCTGTATCAAATATTACCACTTTTTTATTTGTTCCTTGTACTGCCTTCCCATAGGAGTAATGTACGAAGAGCCATATCACCTATAACTGGTGGATAAAGCTGAAGCATGTGGTGGTGGACAAGAGCTAAAAGTGAGTGAGTAACATTTTGTTGACCACCTCCCTGTTCTTCCTTTGCAAAATAAAAAATAAAAATGAAACAAGTGGATTCTCAGTTCTACCACTGCAGTGTATATAAGATTTAGCTCACATGTATTTAATGTAATTATAGGATACATATGGTATTGCAACATATTCAAATAAATTGCTTCTGTGTCCTGGATTGGTTGTTCTAAGCACAAAAAGGATAATCTAATCTTGGAGCTTTAATCATGGAATCTGAGAGATTTATGAACAGGTGGATCCAAGAGCCTATCAAAATCTTAAAAATGAATGACAGCACAATCCAAACTGGATGAGAATGAAGTTGGGGAAGCTTTAATGTGACCTGCACTGACCCCTTTGAGGAATTCTGGGGGTAAAAAAGGCCAGAGAAGCCCCTTCTGCTGCTCCTACCATGCTGAAAGAAACCTCTCATTATCTGCTTGTGTTGTGGTAAGGCTGACACATGGCTCCACTTTGAGAGAATCAGATGTTCTTATCCTACCATAACTTCACTAAGTTATCCCATCCATGCAGCCTGACTTAGCATGGAGGAAGCAACGAACCAACAGAGGACAAAGAGAGCACAGTCCTTGTGTCTCTCTGTTACCTTCTCATAAATATTCATGTTCATGTGTGACAGGCTGCCCCACATGAACACAATTTCCCCTCCATTTAGCAGCCATATCATATGTTGGGGTGGGGGCTTCATTATATTATCACTATTATCTGTTTTGACCTAAAATATAGTGTTGGAATTATCTGTCTTTCCTCTAATGGCCTACGATTCTATGATTCTATGATCAACCCAACTCACATGTAGCCCACAAACTACCAGATATGCACCAATTAGATCTCCCTCGAAGGCTCACACTACTATTATATCCCTATACACTACAAAGAAGGTTTCTCCCCATAAGGTCACTGAGCCAAAGTTGGCACATTTCTTAGGACATCATAGAAATAAGGTCGTGCCAACCATAAATGAACAGCGTCACACTAGGGACATTAAGGAACATTATCATGAAAAAAAAAACCAAAAGAAAAAGAGACTCAGAAGTAGAGACCCAAATCCTTTGAGATATATGTTTAATCAAATTAAAACACCTTTTATCTATAAAATGGAAGCAGGGGTCAGAAAAGGCAACGCTTCTGAGTCCTTCTGATTTACACTAGAAGGCAGACTTTATCTTGCCTTCTCCTGTCAGGGTTCACATACACAGTTAGAAATCCAGTGTAATGGAGATGCTCACTTCCTAATGCAGGCAAAGTTGTATTAAGTTAATCCCTTGGTGCCCTCTTGTGGGAGAAAAAATATTTTCCAAATGTTCATTAATACGATCTTATGCTTAATGTTGTTTGCTTTAATATTGATAGAGCGGATTGAATTTCTATCTCAGGTTATGAAACTTCTACCTCAGGATCTTTGGTTAGGGACTATAAAAGATTGCACTATTACTGAGACGAAGTTAATTCAGAAGCGCGAATGAATGATATGTGATAGACTAGATATAGTAGATAGTCCATATATAAGATTTACCTCAGGTCATTAAACTTTTACCTCAGGATTTTTGGTTAGGGATCCTAAAAGATTGTACTAATACTGAGATGAATAATATGTGATAGACTAGAAACTGTGGATGGACTATAGAAAAGAGAAACACCAATCAAATAGAGTGTAACGGGCGTATGGTTGAGGCTTGATGTGAGGAGTGAAAAATGTTTATCAAACCAGACGTTTACAAAGATTAATACTTAGTGTTGTATACCAGGTGCTATGATGATTGATGCATACTAAGATTTTATGTTCAATGCTGATTGTTTTAATAAAAGAAATTTTAAAAAAAAATAACCAGGGAAAACATCTCCATTTGTGAGAAACAGAAAGAAAAGTGGAGGAGAGAGAAACAGAGAGAGAATAAAGTTTCATTCTTATTGAGGAAAGTAGTAAAGGAGAAAAGGAGAGCAGAATCAGAGAAGTGGTCCAAATGGATGCCTCTAGGGCAGTATTAGAAGGCTCAAATGTCAAAATGCTTTTGGCATATAATTTCTCCGTTATGTACTTTGATGTCTGCTGTTTCTCAGTTGCTAAAGTACTTGAGAATCTCCCATAACCACACACGTACATTACTTTAAGCTTAGCCTAAGAGGATACAGTGATTGATTGCTTGTGTACTATTAAGTTGGTGTCTACTCTGAGCAATCACTCAGACTATTTTCAGTACTGTCCCCAGCCTGGCTCTTCAGGTTCTCCAGTGATAATCTATCACCACTGTAATCAAGTTCATTCACCATGCTGCCGGTTGTCCTTTTCCTCTCCTCCTTTCCACCTCTCCCAAATTATGGACTTCTCAAAAGAGCCAGCTCTTGGTACTGTATAATGTGGCCAAAATATGATAATTTGAGCTTTGAGAATTCTGGATTCTCCAAGCTCAAATTAGCTAGGTGTTTTTTTTTACTCTAATTCATTGGTTTGTTTTCTTGGTTATCCCTGATATTCTTAGGAGTCTTCTTCAATACCAAAGTGGGAAAACATCATACTCTGACTTCTTCAACTTTCACTTTCATAATGTCACAGGGAAAACCATTGCATGATTCTAATCTTTGTAGATATAGCACATCGTATCTGAGTGTCTTTTCCAAACCCTTCATTGCTACCTTAACCAATGCTTATCTGCACCAATTACATTGCTGTCAACTCTTTACTATTGATAGGATAATCTATCCTAAAAGGCAGAAGCTATTTCAATATCTTCGTTGTTCGTTCTAAAACTGGTTGCTATAGCTGTCCTACTCTGTAATCAGTTTGGTTTTATTTTATACAGGTAGTCCTCGTTATTAACCACAATTGGGACCAACAATTCAATAGCTAGATGGTGTAGTCATATAGTGAAACAATGTGTGACTGCACCCACAATAGCAGTTCATCAGTTCCAGCTGTGGTCATTATTTATTGATCAGATTTATATAGCTGTCTATCTTACAAAAAGCAACTCCGAGTGGCGTCGAATAAAACAGCAGTCAAATAAAACAGCAAATATAAAAACAAATATAAATAATATAACATTCACATTAAAAGTTAAATACTATAAAAATGAATATTAAGCAAATCACCAAGAGTCGCTAAGCACAACTTCACATGACTGTGACTTGCAACTTCCTGCTGGCTTCCCCACTGATTTTGCTTTTTGGAAGCTGGCTCTGGAGGTGGCAAATGGTGAACACGCACCTGCAAGATGCTGTGAACATCGTAAATACATGACAGTTGCCAAATGCCCAAATTGCGATCATATGACTATGGGGAATGCTGTGATAGTCATAACTTTGAGGTTAGGTATTAAGTCTCCTTTTTCCAGTGCCTTCATATCTTTCAATGGTCACCGAATGAATGCTCAGTGCTACCCTTTTTTATATATATATAGTCTTTCTGGACTATTGATTCCTTTACTGCGGATAGTCAATCCTAAAAGGCAAAAGCTATCTGCCATTTCTGTATCTTCATTGCTAATTCTAAGGCCATTACTCTACCAGTTGTCATTACTTTAGTTTTCTTTACATTTAAGCTTAGTTCTACTATTTAACGTACTCCTTCATTTTCATTACTAGAGCTCAAAAACCATTTGCATTTTCAGTTACCAGAGTATAGTCGGGAGGGTAATGTAACTTACTGAAGTTTTTTCCTCAATTTGTAGACCATGATCTTCTTCCAATCTAGTCTTCTTTAATATATTCAGCAGATTTAGACAGAATAAGTAAGGAGAGCTTATAAAACATTGTCTCACTCCTTTGCCAATGTTAAGCCTGTCTGTTTCTCCAAGATTTGCCTGGATTGTTGTTTCCTATCCTATGGATGAGTTTTGCATGAGGACAATGAAATGTTCTAGGAACATTCCACAGCTTGACATGGTTGACATAGTCAACATAATCAAAGGCCTTTCTATAATCAGTGAAGCACATATCTTTTGGTATTCTTTGTCTTCCTCAGTTACCTCGTGTACATGAACAATAATGTCTTTTGTTTCCTGGTATTTTCTAAAACCAGCTTGAATATCTGAACATCTCTTTCCTTGTAGAACTCTAATTGATGCTGTACAATCTTTACCATCACATCTGCTAGTATGTAAACTTAGGAATATTGTATGATAGTTTGCATATTCTACTAAGCTCCCTTTTTAATATTGGAAAGTAGATGGACCTTTTCCAATCTGTTGTCCATTATATCATTCTTTAGATTTGCTAACATAGTTTGATTAGAATCTTTACCAATTACTTACCATATTTCTATAGATATTGCAGCAATTGCCATAGCCTTCCAACTTGGAAATGAAATGACCAGAGTGCTGATCTAATTTCATCTTCTAACATTAGTGGTTCTTTTAAATATAAAATATCATCTAAGGTATCTTGGATTTTGACATCTCTGTTATACAGAATTTCAATATGCTCCTTCCATTTTAGTTTGATCTTCTTTGAGTCCTTTTGAGTCCTGGCTGCCAGATCAAGGAAACTACAGACCAATCAGCCTCACATCAATACTTGGGAAGATCCTGGAAAAGATAATCAAGCAACAGATCTGCGAACACCTAGAAGCAAGCAAAGTTATAACTAGAAGCCAACATGGGTTTGTCAAAAACAGATCATGCCAAACAAATCTTATTTCATTCCTTGACAGTGATTATATTACTGGACCAGGGAATGCAGTGGACATAGTATACTTGGATTTCAGTAAGGCATTTGACAAAGTAGATCACAGCCTACTTCTTGGCAAGCTAAAAAAAAATGTGGGATAGACAGCATCACCACCAAATGGATTTGTAACTGGCTGACAAACCACACTCAACATGTAGTCCTTAATGGAACTACATCTACATGGAGGGAAGTAAGTGGTAGGGTACCCCAAGGTTCCGTTTTAGGCCCAGTACTCTTCAACTTCTTCATAAATGATTTAGGTGATGAAATAGAAGGGGGTACTCATCAAATTTGCAGACTACACTAACCAACATCCCAGAAGACAGGCTCAAGATCCAGATGGATCTCAACAAACTTGAATACTGAAGAATCCTATTATTCATGTTTTAGCCTCCAGACCCCTAATAATCTTTGTTGCTCTTTTTTGCACTCTTTCCAGAGTCTTTATATCTTTTATGGAATACTGCATCCAGTTTTGGTCAGCATATTATAAGCGTGATCTTACTATGGCTTTATAAAACAGTGCTGCCACATGATCTTGATTCTGGAACTGGGTTTGTCTAGTCTAGTGAAAAGAAGGACTAGGGGGTGACATGATAGCAGTGTTCCAATAGTCGAGGCACTGCCACAAAGAAGAGGGAGTCAACCTATTTTCCAAAGCACCAGAAGGCAAGGCAAGAAACAACGATGAAAACTGATCAAGGAGAGAAGTAACCTATAACTAAGGAGAAATTTCCTAACAGTGAGAACAGTTAACCAGTGGAATAGCTTGCTTCAGAAGTTGTGGGTGCTCCAATCACTGGAGGCTTTTTAAGAAGACATTGGACAGCCACTTGTCTGGAATGGTATAGGACAGTGGTGGCGAACCTATGGCACATGTGCCAGAGGTGGCACCCAGAGCCCTCTCTGTGGGCATGCATGCCATGCCCCAGAGATGGCAACCGTCCCTCTTCAACCAACTGCCCACTAACTCGCTGAGGTCCCACGTGGCCAGATGCATCCCAACATAGCTGGTTTCCCTCCCCCCATCCCATCCCTCCTAGCCTCGCATGCTCTCCTTTTTCCAGGCACGACCCACTGCATTGCCTCCTCAGGTGTCGGCCGGCTGTCCAGCTCAGAGGCGGCTTCTCTGAACTGCTAGCAACCGGCTGCGGACCCCAGAGTGTGCTGGTCGAGGGGCCGGCAGGCTGTGGCTGCTGATGGACACTGTTGCCCCTCATTTGCTCGCTGGCCTCTGTGTATAGGGGCCGATGGTGTCAGGTAGCCGCCGCCCTGGCCCCTGCCTCGCCTTGTCCTGCAACAATGTCACCCCTGCCCTGCCTCACCTGGCCTCGCCTCACTCCACAGGACGAGCCTCCTACCCACCGCCCCACCTGCCAGAGATGCCCTGGATCTCCCCCAACCCTGCCCGGCCCTCACAGGTGTCCCTCCCCACAAGCAACATCAAGGTGACCACGCCCACCTTGGCCACACCCACCCAGTGGGTTACACCCTCCTGGCACCCGGCGATAAATAAGTGGGTTTTGGGTTGCAGTTTGGGCACTCAGTCTCTAAAAGGTTCGCCATCACTGGTACAGGATCTCCTGCTTGAGCAGGGAGTTGCACCCGAAGACCTGCAAGGTCCCCTCCAACTCTATTATTCTAAATGCCCTAGTTAGTTTATTATCCACTGGCATTCTTTAGCATGCCATTTTGAGTTTGATAATCTTTTGGAAGTCTTTCCTTGTTTTCTCCATTTCCATCTTCAGGGTCTTTACAGAAGTCATTATAATACTGCTTGTTTCTTCCAAAAGCTTTCTAAAAGTCTTTCCTTCTTGAGATCATTTGTCTTTCTTGGCTGCAGCCTCACTTCTTGGCATTTTCCATCATTTGTTCTAACCTCGGGTTTTTGTTTTTGCTTTGGTTTTTCTTTCTTCCTGGTCTTTGGCAGTTACTTTCACATTTATCCTTAACAACTCCAATTCCACAGTTCCCCCGATTCCCTATTTTAAAAAAAGGTTAAGGACTTCAAAGTGATTTCTAATGTTCTTCTTGAAAATGGTGGGTCAGTACAATATCGGCGAAACTGGTTTGCTTTGTTCTTCCACTTTAACTTGACTTGGAACTTGCAGCTGATATATCCCAGCACCCCTAATCATGTCTTTGCTATTATAACTGGATTCTTCCATCTCTCTGTCCCAATAATACCGTACAGTCAATTTTATTTCTATGTACTCCATCTGGTGATGTCCATGTCCATAGGTACAGGTTTGGGTGCTTGAAAAGTGTTAGCAATGAAGAAATCATTAGACTATTAAAAATGCACAATTTCCAATTTTAGCACTCTCAAATCAGGTACTCTAGCACTTGCACACACATTCCCTACAAATTCAGTTCTTTACAAGGATCAGTGAAGAGGTTTTTCTCTTCCTCCACATATTGGTGCTACATAGGACTGCATAGATGGCTCTGGATTTTACCTCATATTGTAATGTAAGGATTGGTAAAACTTGTAAAACTATAGAACAAGGGTATTATAAGCCCTATAGGATAGACTACATTGAGAAACCAATGCTATATAATTAAAAAAACCCACTTTTATTAGAACAACTGTAGTGACCAAATCTTGCAAATCTGAATATGCTTCCCTTATTTTGTCTCTGTGTGAATTAAGCAAGGGGTCTGTCTGAAGTGTTTTCTCAAATCAGTTTCTTAGAATAGGCTTTAAGCTGCACTTGTCTGACCATTGACTTGGTAAAAGATGTCTCCATCAGGGCCATCCTCTACCGATATTAACTCAGTCCAGATCCTATCCGTGCATCATTAACCATAAATATAATATAATCCAGCTCTAACATTTCTAATTCCCCAAGAACTATTATTAGAGATCTATCTGCAATAAACTGTTCTCCCATTTATTAACACAAGTAAGGATGATTTTTTTCCATTTTTTTTTTAGTCCTAAAGGTTTCCCATCTTTACTGTAAGATGTATTCCCAAGATAATTTAAGGACATAATTTCAGGGAGAAAAAACCACTTTTATATCATTTAACCATTCTACTTGGATGAACAATAGAACAAAATGAATAATTAAGTTACTTACTAATCAATATTAATTGCACTTGTAATCACTTCTTGAATCACACTTTAAAAAATGAGTTAAATAACTTTATTATTGTAAAAAAAATGGCAGCCCAAAGAGAAGTAAGGGAGTTTAAGGGGTGGGGTTATTGGGTAAGAAATCTCTGCTGTCCTCTTAAACACAGTAAAGATCCATTAATAAGTGAAACACAGCATCTCTCTCTAGGCTCTAGGGAATCCGTTCATAATCCATAGTGAGAGGCCTAGATAGGACCAAGCTGCTGGAAATGATCATGAGAGTATCAGGTAAGGCAGGATTCCCCATTTTCAGTACATGTCTAGCAAGGAGTAGTAGGACCTTCTGAAACCATAGCCTGGTGCTAGATGCCAAGTAGTTGCTACAAGGAAGTTGTAGTCAAGTGCTAGGAACAACATTAGCCACCAACAAAAAAACTGCTCTGAGAATTCAAAATGGACTCAGTCTCTCTAGCATATTATTCCGATTCCTGCTAGATTACCTTGATGCCCCCATACCCTAAACACAGCTTGGCGATACTTGCTTTCTCGGGATTCTGTGGCAGGCTGGGTACATTCCTGTCCTTCTGCTTTGGGTCATCCTTATTCAATGTTCTTCCTATACCCACTCAAATACATAAACTGAGCTCTTTGCGCACAGTGCACTTCCGGCACTGAACCACACAGCACCAATGAAATCGGCAAAGGCAGTTCTCTTCCAGGAGCAGTGTTTCCTCACGATGACCCCGTCCACAGCAGAGCAGGTCACAGCCACTCATGTCCATGGCAGTGCTATTGCACACTCGCCCACGTGTGCCCAACGAACCTGTCTTGCGGTTAGCAATGCAGAAGTCAGGTGAGTCAGCAGAATAGATGAGGTCCTGCCGGTCAGGGGGTTTCATGTTCCAACCCACAGGGATGAGTGTTTTGCCATCGTTGCCACCCATCACTTTAAAAGCCCCATTAAAACGTTCCAGCAGGCGGTCACCCACTTCCCGAAAAGGAGGCATCTTCTTCCAACAGGTGCGCAAGGCACAGGAACCTGAAAGGCCATGACACTTGCACTCTGTCCGCATGTGGTTCTTCACTGCCTGGAAAGGGGGGGGGAGGGAGGAGAGCCACAATAAGTAGGAAGAAAATGGCAATTGCAAGATTAGTAAGATCAGAGTTAAGTCTCCTAGCTGATTGTTTTAAATAAGAAGTGAGAACAGGCAGAGAGACAGAAAGTTTCTTCTAAGGTTAGATGGGTGCATTCTTTTCTTAAGATACAGATATTGTATCGCTACTTATTGCCAAAACAACAGCTTTAAAATATGTGGCAGCTAGTGCTCTAAATGTGGACATCTCACAGACAACTTAGCAGGTCAACTTCAATACCCAAAGCAATTTTATATGGGTTCTACAAAATTTTAGCTGCGCTTTGAATTTGTTTAATGTTCAGTTTTATTTGCAAAAAATACAGTACATTAGAGCAGTTGCTATTTCATATAAGCCTGACTGTATCGCTATCTAAGCTGTGTTTTATAAAGGCTGTTTCTTGAGATCTTACAAGAAACACAATTGTTTTCCTGGCTTCTAAGCTGACAAGCTTCATATCCTTAAGCTCAATATTGGAAGTATATCAGTGATGCCAGTCAGCTCAACTGCGAAAATCAGAAAAAGTCCACAGAGTACTTTTTCAAGAATATAATGGTCCCTGAAAATAATAAACTGGCATTTCCTGGCTTACATTTTCTAAAAAAAAGAAAAGAAAAATGAGAGTTAAGGTATGTTATAGCATCATGCTTCTGAAATCTAGATAATAATAAAAGAAATTGTATTTTAGAAGAATCAGTCATCATCTGATGCAGACTAATTTTGGACTGAATACAACTATCCAAACAGGTCTTAAATATGGGAGCAGTTATTTTAATAGTCCAATATTTCTATCATCACATCAGAGTCTGTTGTGATAAGGTTTTGCCAAAATCCATCTAGAGATCTTGTTCAGGATGGGATTTGATCCAAAATTTTAAATCACACTTTTGAGCTTTAGCTGTTATGTTCCAGAAGCTTCCAGTAATGCTTTATATTTGTTCCTGTACTTTCTCCTCCCTCTGCATTCACTTACTCACTTGCAATATTTATCCATTTTTGAAACACAAGTGATAGTTCTGTAGCAAAAAATATAGTTTTCTTATTCTGTCAGGAAATGTATTTTCATTGGTGATCTAAGGCTGCTCTGCTCATTTATAAAACGGTAATTAAAAACAAAATGCACACAAATATGCATAAAATTAGCTATTAAATTATGTAGAGGATCAGAAACCCAGCAGTGTAAAGGAACATTAGGTTAAGAGATCTAGAACAGCGGTTCTCAACCTTTTTCAGGTCGTGACCCCGACCTGCGCCGCGCATGCACGGCGCGACCCCAACCTGAACTGCGCATGCGCGGTGCGACAGCCCGCAGCGTGCATGCGCAGCGCGACGGCACGCATCACACATGTGCAGTGCTACCCCGCGTATGCGCGGTGCTGCCCCCTGCGCCGGCCGAGGCGTAGGCTGCCCCCCATTTGGGGCGGCGGCAGGCAGGCCCAGGTGCTCCTGGGCGGCTGCGGCGGCGACGGTGAAGGGCGACCACGGGCTGGGCCACCAGCTGGCCCAGCCCAAGGGAGGTAAGACACCCACCAGGCCCCATGCGCGCCAAAAACCCTCCCTGCCCCTGCCGCTGCCCCGCTAGCCTTGCCTTCGCCGCCGCCCATTTGGGGCGGCAGCAGGCAGGCCCAGGTGCTCCTGGGTGGCCGCGGCAGCAACGGCGCAGGGCGACCACGGGCTGGGCCACCAGCTGGCCCAGCCCAGGGGAGGTAAGCCACCCGCTGGGCCCCATGCACGCCAAAAACCCTCCCTGCGCCCGCCGGCCTCCCACCTCCCACCCCTGGCCCTCTTTTACTTACAGTTTTAGTAGTTGCTCAGCAGGGAGGGGTGGAAACTTCTGGAGAGCTCACCTTTGCTGCAGACAACTTGCAGCACCGTTTGCAGACTGGGACTTTTGGCAGGCTCAGCAGGGCGGAGACAGCCTGGACAATTCCTATTGGCTTTTGAAAGCCAGTAGAATTAGACTCTATTCAAGAGAGTCTATTCTATTGGCTTTCAAAAGCCAATAGAATAAGAGGGAGTAGCACAGCTAAGGAAAAGGGGAAAAAATGGCGTAGCACAGCTAAGGAAAAGGGGGAAAAAATGGCGAACTGCGTTGTTTGGCGACCCCCGTGAAATGGTCGTTCGACCCCAAATGGGGTCGCGACCCACAGGTTGAGAACCGCTGATCTAGAACATATAAAATTGTCTACATATAAGACAAGATGGAACAGAAGAGAGAAGGACCTCTAACAAATACAGGACCAGACAAATAAGTATATCTTGGTTTATGCACAGAGAAGGAGGCAGAGCTGCCCATCAGCAGAGATTTCCACATAAAATAGGATAAAGAAACAATATGACCCTTACCAGTCTCCCTGCTTCATTGTTGTGCAGGTCAATAAGAGTTCGAATGTCACTTTTGCCACGCTTACGCTTAGCATCCATGAACTGCCGGGATTTCTCATAGCCAAAGTCAACATCATCCCCACAGCCACCCCATTCCCAAGCAGAGCTCTCTGATCCCATGATGGCAGGTGGCAGAGGAGGTGCCCTGCTCCGAATTGCCTCGCAGCCACACTGCAGCAAATCACCCATGCTGCAGGCCTGGGTGACAGCATGGCTAACGCCAGCTGCTGTGATGGCATAGACAAAGGCTGTCTCCCGGATATCTGTTTTGTAAATTAAGAAAGGGAAAAAGAGATGGGAAAACACATTAGGCAAAGTCGTCTTTTAAAATAACCCTTAACGTCCAAGCAAAGCAAGAGGTACTGGCAGGCCATGTCACGATAGGCAACCATTCAACCACTGAGGGCTTCTGATACAGTATTATATGTAGTTGCTTTATTCGTTACCAACACAATGGCAACGGGGGTGGGATTCCAAGATGCAATAGCCCCCTTCCCGTCTCAGCAATCTGGATTTTTATTTACGAGGGGCGCCAGTCGCCCCTCCGCCGCGGGACATGAGTTCCAGGCATCCCTCGCCATGCTGGGACCTGCCACAGCCACGGGGGGGGGGTTGGGATTTCTCCTTTGCTCTGCTCTATTCCAGCATGAGGCGCCGCACCGCCAAGGGCTTCGTCTCCTCTCTCCCCCTACCCCGCCGCCGCCTCACCACCTCTATTTCCCAGTAAGGGGCCGCTTGCACCAGGGGCTGCAAAGAGCGGGGAATTTTTTTCCCCCTGTGTGGCGGTGCAGCGCCGCCTCTTTCCTATGGAGCTCCTGGTCGTCCACATCTCTGCAGCTGTCCAACGGGCTCGCGTCCTTTCCGTCCCGCCAGAACGGGCGCCATTTTCTCCTCGGGTATTTCCACTGCCTTCCTCGTCCCTAGCTTCAAGCACCCGTCCTTGAGCGCCTGGAAGCGCCCGTACCCAGCAGCGCCCTGGCTTTCTGTCTCTCGTTCCTGCCTTTTCCTGGGCTCGGCCCCGCTGTTCATTAGCGAACTGACGAACCAAAGTGAGCATTTGCTACTCTACCTGCACCTGTTCCTCACAGCAGCGCTTGCAGGGCAGATATTATATTCTGCTCTATTCTGGTTGCTGCTAACTTTATCCCGTTAGGGAACACACCTTCGGCTCAACGTTGCGTTTGGGTAGATGTTTCCTATCACTCTGGCTTCCTCCAGGGTTAGCATCTTTGGTTTTATGCGTGTTAAAATGCCTCGGATCAAGGAGCAGTTGCCGGCAGAAGGACAAATGAAGGGGAGGCTTTCTTTGGCCTTAGTGAGGGGAGGAGGGGGCTATTCACTGTGAAGGTGGTGGAGAGGCTCCCTGGCCATATTTATGGCCCAGCTCTGCTCTCTCAGTTGCTGGGAAGTCTGAGGAAGCTCTACGGACATGTAGGAGCAGAGTCTTTGAGAAGGGGGAAGGGCAGTAAATCTCTCCCAGGCATGGATACATTCTTGGGCTTTATTAAAAGCTGCTGTGCTGTCTAAGAGCATCCATAATTGCTTCATTACAAGGACAGAGAGACATGTCACAGCAGTAAACCTTCAGCCTGTAGCAATAATCTGCTGCCTCCCTCCCCAAAGCCCTGGCAGTGCCTGTACCTTTCATGCTCTCACATTCACTCTGGGAAAGAACAAAGCGCAACCCTTAGAAGTGTGTATCTGTTGTCTCCACTCAAAAGAAAAGATGGTTATAAGCAAGGCATGGCCAAGCCAGGGTTCTTGGTATTCCTTGGTCATCATCAGTAGCTTATCCTATTCTTGGTCTTCACTTAACAACAAAGGTTTATCCTGTGTTGAATTCCCCCTCCTCCTCACTATCAAGGGACCCCACTTAGATACTCAGATCTACAGTCCGAGCTACATTATTTCATTAGTTTCTTTCCCTCTGTAGATTTCAAACTGCTGTACATGGATCTCTGTTTTAACACACACACACACACACACACACACACACACACAAACCTCATCTCCAATTCCCTGAGAAGTAAATAAAAGAAGGAGGCTTGCCCAAGAACACCCTAATAATTTAATGTGTGAACATTAATGATTTAATGTGTGGAACAAGGAGTTCCAATTCTAATCCAAGGATAACAATCTTTTGGCCTTCCGGTTTTGACACTACAACTTTCATATATCCTAGTAACCTGACTAATAATTCAAGGTTATGAAAACTGTTTTGAACTTGTCAAAGGCACTCCTGATTTCCCCCTAAATGAGCTGTTATATTCAACCACTGTGCTAAGAAGATTTGAGCTGGACAACGCAAATATTTTTTTGCAGAAGCAAAATGCAATGCAAAAGCCAATTCTATTATTAAAACAATACAGTGGTAACTTGAGTTTCAAAAGTCTTTATAAAATAATTATATAAACATTAAGTGATTTATATAATTCGCTTTTTATCTGCATATTAATAAACTGAATGCACGCTTTCTTTGTTTTTGTATGCTTCATACATATACATGTTGTAACAGACATCATCTTAAAAGAGCCATTCCTTCCTTTATGTGAGCAAAGGGACACAATAATTGCAGGATTTTTTAAATTTAAAAACATCTTTAAAAAGACTTGTAATTAATTAAATGTTGTCAATTAATCACATTGGACAAGGCTTAGAGAATTATTTTCAAGTTAGGGAAATAAAATATCTAGTACTCTGAATATACTAAAACAGATGAAAATGATTGTGTGATATTATGTTCTGAGTATATCTTATATGGATACCTATAAGATCTAGAAGTGTTACCCCACATTGCTTATCAGTAGTGTCTAGACCTCTTTGACCCTTAGCTGTGTTTTGTTTGGTTGCTTCTATTTTTATAGGTCTCAAGTGCCCCACCAGCTTTTTCTAACTATCCAATTGTTCAGCCTGCACCTGAATAAGGGAGACAGATCATTTCCCCCACCCCACCCCCGTCAGTTAATAAGAGAAAAGAATCAGTTTCTAAAAAGGAAGAAGATAAAGCTTCCACCCACACTAGAGACCATGTACAAGGTTAGTGGCTTCTCTCATCTGGAAAAGAATCAATGGCAGGGGAAGAAAAATTAAAGCTTCTGCCCTTCCTAACAGTATAGTAAATGTTTGTGTGTTTATTGGAAAGGGACACACACACACACACACACACACACACACACACACACACACACACGTATCAAAAGGCAACCTATAAACTTAACATACCAAACAACCTTCAGACTACCTAAGCCTACATGCTATTTCTCAACTCAGAGTAATGCTTTCTAGATTGATTTAAATGCTTTCTGGGTTCACATTTAAACTAGACCTACATTTTTAGCCTCAGTTTAAGTCTTCTCTATGAAGCCTGTAGCCACAGTCCCTGTACCTGAAGGCCTAAGTGTTTTAATTGAATGATTTAAACAATACAAGAAAAATTGTCATTCTGGATGCAGGTTAGTATGGAGGCCCAAGCATTTTCTATTTCTGCTGATTCTCAAATCCAGTACTTAAGATAAAATGGATTCATAGATAGGTCAATTAGAATTGCTACATTGCCTCCTTGTCTATTAGTGGTATTTGGAGAGGAGACCAACAGGGAATTTCAGGGCTGTAGATTAGATTGGGAAACTGAACAAAAAATAACCTGGAATAAGGCAATGGCAGGAAAACTAGATATTTTACTATAAACACAAAAAGAGTTTTTTCACCTTTACCTATGTGTCTTAATTAAATGAGCACTTGTTCATTGGCTCCATTTCAGACAAATAACCTTTTTTTAAATCATCTGGGGGTATGGTAGAGTGTGGGATGATATTATGCTCTTAATTTTCAAATGGGTTTTTTTATGTGCCAAAACCAGGCATAATTTCACACAGACACAAAGAAGCTTCATGCCTAATTAAGATCCTCAATGCAAGTGAAAATACATAAAACAACAGAACTGTAAAGCAATGGAAGGGCCACCGTTGGGCATGGCTGAAGATGTATTTATATGGCATGGACTGGAGATACAAGGAACAGGTGGATCTGGAAGTGAAGGCCCAGCAGGACGCAAAGGGAGATCTGCTGAGCAGACTGGCTAGGCAGGGGATATTATTGCAACTTTGGGGTTACAAATTAGACATCGGAGAGGATAGCTTGACAAAAGTGCTCAAGAAAGAATATTTTTTTTCTTATTTCTGTTTCCCCTCCCCCCCCCCCGAGCTAAAAGTATTGAAAACAGCTCTGTGAGTCAAGGAATGAAATAGCGTAAAAAAAAATACTTTTAAAAAGGCTCCTTTTGAAAGTGTAAATGCAGTTTGTTAAGCTAAGGCCACTGTGCTGGAAGAAGTACCCAAAATAATAAACATCACTATAATTTAGAGAAAAACAGTGCTTGTTATGACTGGAAAGTTCCTGTTTCCCACCCTCCAACAGAAGCACTAAATCAATCCCAAACCTTAGAGCTATCTTAATAGCCCAGCTCAAAGCACGCAGCAAGGATTCAGTGAACAAGTGTGTTCATCCCACCTACTGCCCAATTTAATTTCAAAGCAAGCAGAGAAGAGTTGCAAATTTATTCTGTTCCCTTTGCCCCTCACTTCCGAATGAACGAATCATCTCCATATACTGTAAGAGCTTCTGTCCCAGTGGCAATATTGGTCACCTCTGAAATATAGGCTATATCCTCTCTTTTCTTCTCTCTTTAATTGTGAGGACTATTTGGCTGAATTTCTTTTATGAACAAAATAAACGCTTCCCCCCTCTCTTTTTACTCTGGAAGAATCCCAAAGGGCAGTAATCTACCCAAGCGACAAAGCCTGCCCCACTCACCCTGTTGTAGGATCTTCCCAAAATATTTGCTGTGGCTGGTGCAGTTCCAACGACGAAAACGGAATTGGTACTGGCACTCACGCACACCCAGTCTGGCTCCTTTGGCGACTTCTTGTACAATCTCAGGTTCGGTCTGGCACAACTCAGCCTGTTTCCCTGCCAGCCGCTTGGTCTTCCGACAGATGCTGTTGGGATCCATGACCAACGGGCTGCCCACTGCCCTGGAAAGGTTGGAGAAAAGACATGGAAGCACTCTAGCTGCATCGAAATTAGTAGGCTTAAAACCTTTTTAATCCGTAACTCTTTAGGGCTCTCATAGAAATTAATCACGAAATTAATCAGTGAACCTATGCCAGGATATTCCCAAAGGTGATAAAAAATTCCTGATGTATGTCCCAGGACTTTTTAGTTTAATATTCTTTCTGACCAGAGCCAGGTTTAGGTATTTTAGCACCCTAGGGCAAAGTCATATTCTGCCCTCCCCAATTGGCTCTTCTTCCAATTTTTTTAGGAATTTCAAAAATGTACACTTTTTTTTTCTTTGAGATTTTAAGCATTATACTTACGAACTTTAGGCCGGGACATTTTTTTTTCTTTTTTCAGAATTTTCACCTCATTTACAATGAAATATTGTAATTTTTTTTTTTTTTTTACAAATTACCTGTGTGACCATCTTTTTCCAAGGCTTTCTACCCGTCCAATCTCATCCAACAGATTGGACATGCTGCAAATCCCATCAACCAAAGAAATCACTGGTGGGAATTAGAAGACAGACTTTTTCTGTTGTAGCCCCTGCCTTATGGAGTAGCCTCCCCTCAGAGATAAGAATGGCCCAACTCTGTTGGCTTTTCACAAAGCTTCACAGTGCCTTTTGTAAGGGTCCATGCTTGCCTTAAAAATCTTCCTCAACCAAACGAGTATTTTTTCTTAATGCTTGAGAATTTGAATGTAGGGCTGGGTTTTTAACTACAAGAAATTGTACCACTCATTTTTATTATGGAGGCCACCTTTTGGATCTGAACCTCTTTTTTGTACAAGATTATATCTTTATTAAGATTCCAACACATGTAACTTTTTTGTTGTGTAGGAAATCAGGAGTTATCCAAATCTTTTCTCTGGGTGATGAATGAATGAGCAGTATCTTTTTTTAATGTACATAGGTACAGGTTCAGCACTATGTACTCTTTGGACTACTTTAACAGAAGTATGTTTTGAATGTAACTAGAAGATAAGTCAACTTGAGTTGTAATATATTTTGGAGAGTCAGTTCACTACAAATTCGAAGTGTGAGACTGTAAACTTTGTACTGTAAATGTTTTGTAGTTCTCCCAATAAAACTTTTGAGGAAAAAAATTCCCAAGCTATTAAAAAAAAAAAACTTGGCTATATACCTGCCCTGGGGTTGGAGTGTGTTAAGGGCCCTGTTACTTGGCTTTACAATTAGATAATTAATCATCACGACTGATGTTTGTACTTATGTATTTTGTGGATGTTTTCACTGTTTTAATGTTTTTAAAAATTGTTTTAATTGTATTATAATTCTATAGCCATCCAGAGTCACTTGATTGAGTAAGGTGGCTATAGAAATTGAAGAAATAAAATGAAATAAAATAAAACTTAATCTTTGAGCAGGTGCACTGGCTTATAAAGTGAGCTGTTATTGTTTTTCACTTTTTATTGTGTTTTTCTTTTACAAGTCTTGGCAATTTTGGTACACCTCCTAAAATTTGGCACCCTAGACTGGTGCCTTCTGAGCCTTAGCCCAGAGCCAGATCTGTCATCAGCCTTTTCCAGGCTGCTACCGCATCTGACACACCGGGGGATGCTTACATAGCTCTCCGGTGGCCTGTTTCCAGGCGGCAGCAACCTAGAAAATGCCTCCAGAACCCGGATCGGGCTTCAGGGGGTGCACAGAAGCACTTGCTGGCCTCAGATCCAGGTGGTAGTGGCCTGGAAAAGGCCTCCGGACCCTGGATCGGGCCGCGAGAGGGCTGCAGAAGTGTCCCCAGCCTCAGATCAGGGCGGCAGCAGGAACCGAGTTGGATCTTTTCCAGGTGAGTCCGGCGTGCCAGGAAGGGAGGGGGAAGCATGAGGTATCTTAGTAGGTCAGGGAGTCCTTCCAGCACTAGGCCCTCCATGGCCTTCCCCACCCTGAGATACCTCAGGTTCACTTAACGAGCCACATGTGTTTTAACGAGCAAGGGTCTGATCTCCTTCGAGGTACGAGATTCACTCTATGAGTTTTCGAGTTACGAGTGGAATGGGCAGGCTCCATTACACTTGTAACTCGAAGATTACCTGTAAGTGTAAGAATAAGATCACATCACTTCTCATTGCCCACACTTGCTAGAGTTGACATTATTGTGACATCTAAAGGACCACAGTTTTTCCATCCTGCATTAACCAACCCTCCTCCCCCAAGTTAGGGTTCAGGTGGGTCTATTTCCTACTCAGCTAGCCAAATAGTATATAGTATAATATCAATTGCCCAATATATACTAGCTACTACTGTTGCTGCAGCTATTGTTATAATGTAAGAGAGTATTAACCTAACCCCTTGCTATCTGAAGTATATAATCCAATTTCATTCATTTCATTATTATTTTCCATATAGACTGGTAGTAGGGCATAAGCACTTCCTTAAATTCAATAGATTCTAGGGTTATTCTAATTCTATTGTATGACCAGAGCAGGAAAACAAGTTACTTTTTGAAAGAATGTCTAACCTTGAAAAAATGATAAAGGTTTATAAACAAACTCTAGTGTTGTGCCAGCTTTTCTCCCTAGCTTCTAGATTACTCTCAGTACAGGAGTTTTCCTTAACTATTTTCTTTCAAAAAGCTCACAAAAAAAGTTGAAGGCTATAACATGTCACATAAAGATCCAGACTGAAAATTATAAAGCTATTTTATACTGCATAATGTGTACTCTGCCCATGCCATTGAACACAAGATTGCATGCAAAATCCAGAGAAGCCCAAGTCCTAAAAAGACATAAAATTCACCTTCCTCCCTCTGTTGCAAAAAGGAGGAGGAAAAAAAAAACTTGAAAGCATGCCAGGTGTATCTGTTAAATTTCAAATGCAAGGGTCTTTTTTAAACTAACACTTCCTATGCTCAATGAAAGAGAGAGGGAGACTAATAAACTCTGCATATTTTCTTATCCATGGCAAGCTTTTCATCCCCTTCAGTTCTGCTTCCATTATATTTATTGTCTATCAGTGGCCCCAGAAACTGTCATTTTGTCATCCCAATAGCTATCAATATGCTTCGTGTTTTGTAAACCAACATATTTTAATAATGATTGGATTCATTATCCAAATCCAAAAAAAAATTGTTAAGATTTTGGCGTAGAATGTTGTGTGAGCTATAATGTTTTTAAGAGCTAGCATGTTGTGCAAATCCAGCCAATTATAATTGATTCAATAAACCTACTTAGGCTGGCTGTTACTATCTAGTGAGTGAACACAAACAGGGGTATGGATTGTGAATTGATGCAATCAATATCTGTGGATAAAAACATATTTTTAAGATAAACTGTTTATGCCTATTCTCCAGTGAAATAATGTGATATTCAGTACTATAGGTCAATATATTTTTACAAAGGGCCATCTAGTTTTACAAGGACTCTCACAAGATGGTAGCTTTTAAAAAACCAATGGCCATTCTCCTCTTCACTAAAAGCTGGAGTAAAGAAGTCATGGTCAGTTTGGATGTTCTCACTTTGATCCCTATTACATTGATTGACAGGATACAGATTAGCTCCTACTGCTTGACAATGAAGCCTACAGTCTGGGAGTCCATCCCTCCCCAGGAAGTTTTGAAAAAAAATCCAAATTAATCAAATGGATCACTAGAGAGTCAGAGCCAGGAAATTCTAGCAACTCAAAAGATTAAATCTCCCAATGCAGTTAACACAGAGAGGGAATGCAAGAGCTCTGAATTAGAAAATCTATGTGCATCCAGGGATATGTCTGCACCTGTGTGCTTCTCTCTGCCCAAACAAATAATTTCTACATAGGCTATCCATGGGTCATCTTTTATGATCTAGGTATGAACTCCTTCCTGTCTGCTTCTGCCTGGCAATAGATGTATTTTAAGGCAATCCTTCATGAGTAGATTGTGGCACAAAACATGACACACTTAAGAATGCAAGACTCCTCTTGACCAGATCAAAGCTCCCTCTTATCTAATTTCCTGTTTCTTACCAGAGGCCACAGCAGAAGATACTCATAGGCATAGTAAGGGTTGTAAAGGGTATACAACTAAAACCAGACAAAGTAGGACTACGTTAATCGGTTCTATGTCACTTCAAAATTACTAGACGTGTCTCACTTCCAGTCTTATAAGGTTGCTATTGCCTGTAATACAGAAGTTGAATGTACTCTATTGTACTCTATTTTCTATTCAAAACCATTTAGATGGTTTGCAGGCTGTCCAGAATGCGGCCACGCGAGCTGTCTTGGGTCTTCCAAGACATGCTCATATCACTCCAGCCCTTCGTGAGCTGCACTGGCTGCCAATTGGTCTCCGAACACAATTCAAAGTGTTGGTTATGACCTATAAAGCCCTTTATGGCAATGGACCAGGTTACTTGCGGGACCGTCTTCAGCCTCATGCATCCCAGCGACCGGTTAGGGCACATAGGGCTGGCCTCCTACGGGTCCCGTCCATCAGACAGTGTCATCTGATGGGTCCTAGGACAAGGGCCTTCTCCGTTGCTGCCCCAGCCCTCTGGAACCAGCTCCCCTCGGAGGTTCGTACTGCCTCCTCCCTCCTAGCTTTCCGGAAGCTTTTGAAGACCCATTTGTGCTGGCAGGCTTGGGGGGTATGAACTGTGTTCTACCCCCGGGCCGAGGAATGTGCTTCCATCCTTGATTGTGTGTTTGAATGTTGTATGTATGGATCCTTGGTTTGTATGTTGTTATTGTTATTATAAATTTTTTATGTGTACCCAAATTGTTGTTGTGAGCCGCCCCGAGTCTTGGGAGAGGGGCAGCATACAAATTTGATAAATAAAAAAAAATGATAAATAAATATGGGCTCTGGTAGTTTAAAACTGAAATATATACATTTCTACATAAAAATATAGAATATATTAGAAAATATATAGAAAAATGTTAACTACGTGTATAGGGGTTTTTTTTAAAACTAACAAACTGCAAGAAAGACTGTATAGTTCAGTAGTAGCATACCAATTTTGCATGCAGAAGATCAACCAAGGTTGCGTGCATTTGCTGCATTTAGGGGTTTACTTAAAGGGTGGTGGATGTTTTTTTTTAAAAAATTGAGATTAGAAAAGGTTGCTGTCAGAAATCTCAGAAAGGCATTGAATAAACCAATGGTCTAATTTGCAACTACATTATTTCCTACATACAGGTTGAAAAAGGATTCAATTTAGTGTGTGTGATCATGCAAACAGTTATAGCATCATCTCATATTTCTATTGCAACACTTGTTTAATTGCTATTGATTGTACATCATAAAACCCTGAATGCAAATGGATGAAGCATGGAAGTGCAAAAGGATCAAAGATAACAATGAGAATGATCTGATTAACGTATAGATCAGGGGTAGACAACCTTGGCTCTTTTATGACTCGTGGACTTCAACTCCCAGAATTCCTGAGTCAGCATGGCTGACTCAGGAATTCTGGGAGTTGAAGTCCACGAGTCATAAAAGAGCCAAGGTTGCCAACCCCTGGTATAGATATTAGATATCCAATGGTCTTCCCTAACCTGGTTCCCTTAAAATACTTTTGGGATGACATAGCTAAGAATTCTCAATAATTCTCTCAGCATGACTGTCTCAGTGCATCTAAATAGGATCAATTTGGGGAAGCTGATTGAAGCTCTTGAAAGTTCAGCAGGAATATTCAGCATTAAGTTAATATTAACCTAACATTAAGTTAATATTAGAGCCGTGGTGGCGCAGTGGTTAGAATGCAGTATTGCAGGCTAATTCTGCCGACCGCCAGCAGTTCGATTCTCACCAACTCAAGGTTAACTCAGCCTTCCATCCTTCCAAGATGGGTAAAATGAGGACCCAGAATGTTGGACTCTATAAACCACTTAGAAAGGGCTGTAAAGCACTGTGAAGCTGTATATAAGTCTAAGTGCTATTGCTATTGCTATATTAAATTATACTGAATGTAACTCCTATGCTGATGACAGAATATGGAATATAATAGTACATAGCAACAGAGAAACATGGCCAAGTGGCATTAGGAAGATAAATATATGGTAGTCAGATTTCAAGAAGAACGCTGTTGTGTAGGTTCATCTGTGACTTGGAGGTGCTCTGCAGTCCCACCCTGGAAGTGCAATGTCTAGCACAATGGGGACTCTGAATGTCCATTTTTGTAATAACTGCAGGTGTTACTTTGTGATGCCACTCTTCATTTTCTATGAATATTTGGTGACACCTCTCTTCAAAGCCAATGGAGGCTTGATAGCACAGGGCTGACCAGCAGGTTCTGTCAGCAGCTGCAGTTTCTAGTTCCCTTATCTAGAAGTCAGTTTCTTTCACAGCATCTTTGTAGCATTGGCATGATGGACCTTGAGGTCTCTTCTCAGATTCCACACTATCAGGCAAAGTATACTTATAGCTGCCCAGAGTAGCTCAACAGTGAGATGGGTGGCAAATAAATTGAACAAATAAATAATACAGTGGTCATCCATCCTGATGACATGCCCCACCCATCTCATCTGGGCTCTGATAATCAGAGACTCTATGGTGGTGGACTCTACATGATCCACGATCTCCAGGTTGGAGACACATTCTTGCTAACAAATGCTGAGGATGGAGCAGAGTGTGTGCATGTAAAATTTCTCCAGCTGTTTGACATGCCTTCAGTACAAAGTCCAGGACTCACATCCATATAGGAGAGAAGTGGAAACCGCAGCCCTGTAGACCAGTGGTTCTCAACCTATGGGTCGCGACCCCATTTGGGGTCAAACGACCGTTTCACGGGGGTCGCCGGACACCGCAGTCCGCCATTTTGTTTTTTTGAATTTTTTTTGAATTTTTTAAATTTTTTTAAAAAATTTTTCGGCGTGCGCGTGCTGCGCATGCGCGGATCGGCCTGTCGCGTGCGTTTGCCGTGCATGCGCGGATCCGCCCATTGCGGTCCGCCATTTTGTTTTTGTTTTTTGAATTTTTTTTATTTTTTTTATTTTTTTTTTGCGTGCGCGCGCCGCACATGCACGGATCGGCCCATCGCGTGCGCGTACCACGCATGCGTGGATCCGCCCATCGTGGTCCACCATTTTGTTGGGGGTTTTTTGAATTTTTTTGAATCTTTTTTATTTTTTTTATTTTTTTTTCCAACGTGCGCGCGCTGCGCATGCGCGGATTGGCCCATTGCGTGCACATGCCATGCATGCGCGGATCCGCCTGTCATGGTCCGCCATTTTGTTGGGTTTTTTTTGAAATTTTTTTTATTTTTTTTATTTTTTTTAATTTTTTTTGGTGTGTGGGCACCGCGCATGCGCGGATCGGCCCATCACGTGCGCACGCTGCACATACGCGGATCTGCCCGTCACGGTCCGCCATTTTGTTGGGTTTTTTTTAAATTTTTTTTAATTTTTTTTATTTTTTTTCCGGCGTGTGCGCCCCGCGCACGCGCGGATTGGCCTGGCGCACGCGCACGCGCCCGGGTCAGGGTTGCAATGCGCATGGGCGGGGCAAGTGGGGTCTCAACCTGAAAAAGGTTGAGAACCACTGCTGTAGACTTTCAGGTTTGCGGATATACGGATGTTGTATTGACTGAGCACTCTAATACACAGCCACCCCAGTGCCTGGCTAGCTTTGCTAATCCTGGAATCAATTTCTTTGTCCAATGCTCAAGGCGATTCTTCCCAAGTATTTGAAGCTGTTTACATTTGTCAGATGGGGGCCATCAATAGTGATCTTTGATCCTAGAGATTCGATATTTGGCCCAGGCTGGCAAAGTGCTTCAGTCTAAAGTAAGCACCATGGAGAGAGGCATTTACCCTGTTCAGGGCATTAAACCTTCACTTCTCCAGCACTGGTTACATTATCCAGTCTTCTTTTTCCACCCTCTCCCAAAGTTTATTATAGTTGTGTTGGCTATGGGTGATAGTGGCTATAGCCCAAACATTTGGACGACATCGGATTGTGATAAGGCTGGACCATATGTTTAAAGTAACAAGGACAAAGATTATGCACAAAGAAAAAAAAAAGCAGATATTACTATTTTTAAAATAGTGCTTATATGGCCAATAGATGCCCACATATGTTAGATTAGCAATAGGAACTACTTATCTTTGATTCAATTCTAGGCATGGCCATGAGGCAAGAAATTTTATTTCTCTGGAAATCTAGTAGATTGTTTTGAGCCATCCAAAGTTGTTGAGAATCAAGTGACATACAAGTTTAATAAATGATTATATTACTTTAATTATAGCTACAAGGCTGCTTGTAAATCTGCTCTACCTATAATGATTCTGCTTCTTCTGAACAAGTCATTTTTTGGCTAGGTCAATGGGTAATTGACCTGTCATAGCCTTGCTTAAGCATCCCTGTAACAAACTTATAGCAGCCTCATTGGGACATTTTTATTGCTCCACATGAGATATCTTCAATAAATATTAATAAGAATACAGAGAACATATAGATTAATCCAGTCGTCTTTTGCCTTAATCATTACTTTTGTTTGTCTGTAATTTTAATGTAAAATATATGTAAAAGACTTATGGTATACCTGCCAGAAAGTTTACCTTCCATGGAAATGATTTCTGATCTTCAAGACAATACTAATATTTATTCAAAACTATCTCAAGAAGCATGTGCCCTCCCCCCCCCCACAAAGCACAGGCTATAAAAATAATGAATGCCCTCTAAGTATTTGGGTTGATAGTGGGAAAAGATTACGCATTGTCTTAAAGACAGAAACCAGCATTTATGTGGGGGAAGAGTGTTTCATAACCAAGAATCAATATAGTAAAGATCTTTTTTCCCTGTAACCCAGCCTTCCTTAGCCAAGCACCCTTAATAAACATTTTGGGACTCACAATAGCATCTTGCCCGAGTTAACTGAAAATTACAGAACTGCTGTTCCAATACAGCAGGGAAATACCAGGCTAGGGAAGGCATTTGTCTCCCCCCCCCCTTTGCAAGTCAGGGCCTCTCAGAAACAGCATTCATTCCATGTCCTCAGCTTGTCATCTGGCAGAAGACGATGCTTTATGAGAGATAGACAAAGTTGATCAATCTATGCTCACTTTTAGTTGCCATGGGGAATGAGTCAAACTGAGTTAAAATCAAGTCAATTTCTACATTCAGTATAAACTGCTTATCTAAAGGGGAAAAGGGACAGCTGCCCTCAAGATTGTCAGCTGAATGTTATGACTGAGTGAGGACTGCAGAGTATCGTTATCTTACTTCTTACCCACTACAGATAATTTCAGTGGCACTGATGACTTTTGCAGGTTTGGCTGTTTAATTCTCGTCATTTCCAGACAAGGAGAGTCTACAGGGTACTACGGTAGTTGGGCAGCAACCTTCTGCCAGAAACAGGGAAGGATCAAGGTAAAAATTAAAGATAATCATGTCAGATATCTAGAATTTATTCTGAATAAGTTCTACCTACATACAGAACTAGCCAAGGGGAAACCTAACCCTTCAAGACTATAAAACCATTTCAAATAGATGGAGTCACAGCTGAAAAGGTCCTATTTCTAGTACAAATCAATCTCTCCTAAAAGGCTGGTCAGATAGCATGGAAGCAACCTTATCTGAGCAAAGACTGTTCTTTAGCTATCATGGGTAAAGCTAATACAGTAAGTAACATTTTCAAACCAGCACTTTGAATGGGAAAATAAGCATAGAGACAAATGCAACTTTCTGAAGCTTGGAGTTATTTAGTAAACATGTGCAAAGCTTGAAGAACTTCAGTTCAAAGAATTTTCATGCAAAGCTTTTCTTCAAAGCAGCTTCTCATCTATAGGTGAAGCAAAGGGACTTATCCATGAGTTCCAGAGGCCTGATGCTACCATTCCAGTGGTTCTATTAATGGAACAGCCAAATGAGGCACTAAGGCAACACAAGGATGCAAATGTTGCCGCCTCCCTAGCACAAAGTGTGTTGTCCTGACAATGCATGGCTGCTTCACACATACCTAGTATTTCAGTTTTCAATACCCACCGCTATTCTGCACCATCTGCTAATAGAAAAGACATCTTCAAGGTAGCCACAGGTAAAGTAGTCCACTCTCATCCAGTCTACAACTAGCCAATGTGAAGATAACCAGGCTGATATGCAAGCTGCAGCCATTCCTAGATGGGGATGACTATAATCCACATCACGGTGTCTACTGATTGAGTACTGGGTTAAATATGAGACTGTCCCTGAAGACAATACTGTATGGAAACTCCAACTAGCGCACAATATGGCTGTCAAAATTTTAATTTATACTGTCAAAACTCTCAAAGTGCCTGTTGGGTGATTGCTTGTTGGAGCAGGCCCAAATATTTGAAAAGAAGGAGCCCAAAGCAGCCTTGCACTGAGGCCCTGCTCCAGCTACCTTTCCCATATGTAATTAGGATTATAATTACTTTCTTGGTAACGGTTCACCAGCTCTGGAATGCTCTCTTTCAAATAGTAAACCAAACACTAAACTTGATTCTCTCTCACTCTGGGACCGGTTTAAGATGTATCTATTTATCTAGATGTCTTTGATACAAATTCCTAGTTTGCCTATGTTACTGAGGTTTATTTATTTGGCTGCCTGGGGCCGGTGGCAATTAACTTCCTGTTAGCTGAATCATAATTTCCTGTAATGAAGGGCAGGGTAGAAATGCTCTAAACCCATAAATACCCCTCATGCATTTCCAGGATGATGGTTGTCCTGGAGAGCAAGTTCCTGGAAGGGCATCTTCAGCTCAGATTAAGCCCGGGAGGGACAGGGCTTCAGTGTGCAGGAAGAGGCGCCTGATTGCGCCCCTGACCGTAGTTTTGGCCTGGGCAAGGCTATCATTAAGCAGGGACAATTTGTCCTCCTTTAAACGAAACGATCGAGCCCTGGGGCCGAGGATCAAACGCTGAACTGCGGTTCACCCCGGCGAGATCCGACGAGGAAGCCCTTAGCCAGCCGTCCTCCTCTCCTCCCACCCACGGTGGTCCAGGGAGCGCCGAGGTCCTCCCCCGTTCGCGCTGAATGCTGACAGCACGGAATGAAGAGTGGGGGAGCAAGAGACAAGGCGCGCAGGGCAGAGAAAGAGGAATCTGAACCGAGGTCTCCTCCCTTTCATCCCGGACCCCGAGATGGGAGAGAGAGAGAGAGAGAGAGAGAGAGAGAGAGAGAGAGAGAGAGAGAGAGAGAGAGAGAGAGAGAGAGAGAGAGAGAGAGAGAGAGTGTGTGCGCGCTCGCGTGTGTGTGTGTGTGTGTGTAAAACCAGAAGCTGTCATTTTTCCAGTACGTCTCCCCTCCTCCTTTCTTCCCCCTTCCAGGGGACGGGGTGGAAAAATGCTGCCAAACTGCTACTGCGCTGGTAGGGGAAGGTGAGCTCCCGCGAGCACTGCCCGAGCTTGTCCCCCGACGCCAGCCTCGCCTGGCTCTGCAATTACCGCGCGCTCGGCCCCACCTGCAAAAAGATCGCGCCCCGAGACCCTGGGCGTGGCTTTCCTGGAGTCGCCCGCTTGATAGGCAGACTGCCAGGCTATTAATAATCCATGCAAATAGCCACGCCCCTCTGACGTAGTTGGCCGACTTTCCCTGGAACCCTGTGTAAACATACTTAAACGCGCGCAACAAACGCGAGGCGCGAACGGGTGACAAATTGAATGCGTGCCTGGAGAATCGAGCGACCAAGGGGGGAAAAAAACGGAACCAGGAATAAAACCGCCTTACGCGCCTTAATAAACAAGGGCTTAATTTGAGCCAGGATTTAGTAGCGGTGAACCTTAGTCTGGAGAAAATTAAATTTCAAATCGCGGTCTTGTTTTGGCTCATTGAACCCTTCCCTCGACGAGAAATCTTGTCGGATTCTGCGACCCGTCAGCCACAATTTGCATGACCGTGGCCATGTGTAAAGCTAAAATGGGAGCAAGGGAGAAAACAAAGCAGTCTGCGCTTTCCTGCGCATCTTCTGTGCCAATTGAAGCTTACAAGAGAAGCAGCCTATGAAGAGAACAACCTTTCCAAAGAGGATTCACACACACAGTGTAATTGTCCATTCTTAGATACATTATTTTATAGAAATCTTCCATTTGTAATAATTTTCATGTTTTCCCACTGTCCAAAATGATCAGCTATGGAGAAAAAGTTGGAAGCGCAGTAGGTGCTCCCCAAAGACATGGATTTTTATGAAGGCCTAAACAATGATTATTCTCATTCTCAGCATTCCTTTGTCCTGATCCAATGGGATGTCACAGGCTCTTAGGTACCTTAGAGATTAACATATTCTTCTATCATTACTTAAACCTCACACACATTAAAATCTTTTGAGGGCTCATAAATGCAACAGCAATGTGAACGCCTTTGACTGTAAGTCTAACAACCATGCATCTTGAAAAAAAATATGTTTCATTATCCCATCTAAGAATGACAATGTTGCAGTACAAATGTTCAGAAGGGGAGACGCTGCCTGTAAACGCTGCAATTAAGAAAAAGCCATTCTAGCTATCAAAACCTAATCCTGGGAACATCTCTAGGTAGAATACCGGTAGCTACTTTGCAACTTTGGTGCAGAACACAGACAATTTTGCATTTCCTGTTACGTGAGAAAGAAGATAAGCATGACTTTTCTTGATTCTACTTTCACTCGCTGTTTCAGGCTGGACTTCTCACATGTGCATATACAGTATATATGCATACACAACAGAAGGATGTTCATACATTAAAACTTGGTTGGAATTAGAAATCACAATAATTAAACCAAAACCAGGTCAACTTTATTATCTATTAGCATGTTGCATGAATCAGGCTATTCTGTTAAGCCTCAATGTTTTGTTTGCTTTTGCTTTGCCATTTTGCTTTGGCACCATCCCTTCATAAATCTGTCCATAAATACCTCCAGCAAAGGATAATATTTCACACCCCTGATAAAGGAGATGCTAGTTCTTAAAATAATAAACATGTTAATCTTCAAGGTGCCATAGACCTTGCAGTATCCCATTGCACCAAGATGGAAGGAGCAGCGCTTTTTTTGTCATAGAATACCCAGAACGGAGTTCCGGCACCTCTTTTGGATGGAACCTTGTAGGGTAGGCAAGACAGGTTGTATGACGTGTGTCAGTTCCAGCACCTTTTTTTTTTTTTTTTACAAAAAAAGCACTGGGAAGGAGGCAATGGAAAACAACTTCTGTAGTGATGGAAAGAGGTCAAGCTTGTTTGAGGCCAGTCTCTGACTTATATCAGGAAATATAAGGACATGTGAGAAATGCCAAGGTGGTAATCATACTGCTACCGGTAGAGTGCAAACCTACTCTTTTACCTGTCAAGAAAAAAAAATGCTCATTTGATGTCGTAGCACTTTTCAAATCCATAGATCCAGAACTAACTAAAGAATCTATGACAACACTGGTCCACAGCACATCTGACCTAACCAAACAATCAAGAAGTAAACAATACCCAGTCAAGGAATTGCCGAGCAAGCTAACAATAAACAGCCCAGCCAAAGAGCCATCAAGACCATTCCCATCAACACTGGAATATAAATTGAGAGCAAGCCCCTGCCTCTATTAGCCCTGATGATGTTACCCAGTTTAGTAATGAAGCATCTGCAAGAAAACCACCAAGCTCAGGGAGTACCAAGAAACCCTCATTTCAACCCTGAGCTACAAATATTCTCCTCTATCTGTAAAAAAAATTAATAATACTTGAATTGTAGCTTTGCTAGTAGCATTTTGTTTCCAACAGCTAGCTGACTGGGTGGCCTTGGGCCAGTCACTCCCAATCCAAACTAACCTCATAGGATTGTTGTGGGGAAGATAAGAGGAGGAATGAGTATTAGTTATGTTTGCCACCTTGAGTTGTTTTATAAAAATAAAGGCAGGATATAAAATAAATAAATGTTCCTCCGAATTAGGAGGATCCATTTAGCCATCATGGTTACCAGTTGCTGAACAACAGGGGGAGGATGAAGGGACAGCATATATGTGCATTCTGATAAATGGATGTTTTGTGAATGACTACTGCTTCTATAGTAGCTGGCCCCAATCTTTTGGTTAACAGGGACCCAACCAGAGAGGGATGTGGTTTTGCACCTTACTAGATCCCACACACACACAGATGAAGCTTCACTCATTTGTGCGACTGGGTTCCTAAGATTGGTGCTAGTCATGGCAATCCTTGGATCTAACCTAGGAGTGATTTTCTTAAAACATTTTTGAGGGTGATTTCTGCAAGTCAGATGCATATTAAAATATAGTTTCTTCCCAAATTCTTGCTAAATAAGATTAATGTCAGAGAGGGCAAAAATATTTTTAGCTTTTTAGGACTGCAATTCCGTGCACATTATCCTAAAAGCAAGTTACAATTAACACTTTGATTTCTGAGTAATATGTTTAAAATTAAACTAAGTATCTTGAGTATGATCCTCTTTATAATATACTCCATTAATCAAAAATGTTTACTTAATCTTGCTCTCATTTAAAAGTTTGCCATTCATTTTTTTCCTAATCTCCCTGGATCATGAATATACCCACTTTGGAACTTTTCTTAAGCAACACTTTCTAGATTATTTTTTTTACTTATATTGGAGCTCTTCATCTGAATTGAATACAACTCATACAACTTCCAAGTCATTGAATAGAATAAGCTGGAAGGGACCTTGGAGGTCTTCTAGTCCAGCCCCCTGCTCAAGCAGGAGAACCTATACCATCTCACACAAGTGACTGTCTAGTCTCTTCTTAAAAATCTCCAATGATGAAGCACCCACGATTTCTGGAGGCAAGGTGTTGCACTGGTTAATTGTCCTCACTGTCAGGAGGTTTCTCCTTAATTTCAGGTTGTTTCTCTCTTTGATCAGTTTCTAACGATTGTTTCTCATCCTTCCCTCTGGTGTTTTGGTGAATAGCGTGACTCACTTTGTGTGACCCACTTTCTTTGTGGCAGCCCCTCACATACTGGAATACTGCCATCATGTCTCCCCTATTTCTTCTTTTCTTTAGACTAGCCAAACCCAAGTCCCACAACCATTCTTCGTATGTTTTAGTCTTGAGGCCTTTGATCATCTTAGTTGCTTTTCTCTGAATTTTTTTCCAGACTCTCAACATCTTTTTTGTGATATGGTGACTAAAATTGGCTGCAGTATTCCAGGTGTGGTCTTACTACGGTTTTATAAAGTGATACTAATACTTTGCTGATCTTGTTTCTGTGCCTCTGTTTATACAACCCAGGATTGTATTAGCTTTTTTGGTTGCTGTTGCACACTGCTGGCTCATAGTCAAGCGATCGTCCACTAGGACCGCAAGGTCCCTCTCACAGTTACTGTTTTTGAGCCAGGTCTCACCCAATCTATACTTGTACCTTTGATTTTTCCTGCCTAAATGTAAAACTTTGCTTTTCTCCACATTGAAACTCATTTTGTTGGATAGGGCCCATTGTTCAAGTTTGTGAAGATCTTTTTGGATCCTGAGTTTGTCTTTGAGGGGGGGTTGGCTACTCCTGTCAGTTTGGTGTCATCTGCAAATTTGATGAATTCCCCTTCAATTCCTTCATCTAAGTCATTTATGAAGATATTGAAGAGTACTGGGCCTAAGACGGAACTTTGTGCTACCCTGCTGCTTACTTCTCTCCATGTGGATGTGGTGCCATTGAGGACTACTGTTGAGTTCAGTTTGCCAGCCAGTTACAGATCCATCTGGTGGTGATGTTGTCTATTCCACCTTTTTCTAGCTTATCAAGGAGTAGCCTGTGGTCTACTTTATCAAATGCCTTACTGAAATCTAAATATACTACCGGTACGTCCGCAGCATTTCGCTGGTCTACTAGTTTAGTCACTTTACCAAAGAATGAAATAAGATTGGTTTGGCGTGATCTGTTTTGAACGAACCCATGCTGGCTACTGGTTATAAATTTGGTTGCTTCTAGTTGTTTGCAGATCTGTTTTTTGATTATCTTTTCTAGGATCTTCCCAGATATTGATGTTAAACTGATTGGTCTGTAGTTTCCTGGGTCTGTTCTTTCCCTTTCTTCAAGATGGGAATTACATCAGCCCTTTTCCAATCCTCAGGTACTTCTCCGATGCTCCAGGATTTATGAAAGATGTGGTATAATGGTTCTGAGATAACATCTGCCAGCTCCTTCAGAATTCTAGGATGTAATCTGTCAGGTCCTGATGATTTATACTCGTCCTGATTGGGTAGGTGTTCTCTTACCATTTTATTGCTTATTTTAATTTTTGTTTCTAGTTTGTCTTTTGCAGTGGGTTTTTTTGTATGTTGGGCTATAGTTTCTTTTTGTGTGAAGACTGATCAAAGTATGAGTTAAGCAGTTCTGCTTTCCCCCGCTGCCTGTTATTTCCTTGCCATCTTCTCTCTTTAGTGGACCTAGAGTTTCCTTGACTTTTTTCTTGTTGTTTTCTTATTGCTTTCCTGACTTCATCTTTGCATGATCTGGCTGTCTGCTGATAATTGGCTTTAGTTATGTGCCCCTCTTTCCATATTTTGTATTTGTCCTTTTTGTCTTTCAGTTTGTCAGAGAGATCTTTGTGCAGCCATGCTGGTTTCTTCTTGAATTTCTTGTTTTTCTTTTTCAGTGGTAATTGCTGGTCTGGGCTTTTATGATCGCATTTTTCAGAGTTTCCCACTCTTCTTGGTTTGTTTTCCCCTTTAGGATTTTCATCCATGGGATCTTTCCTAGATTCTCTCTGAGTTTGTTAAAGTCAGCTCTTTTGAACTTTAAGATACTAGTTGGATTGTTTTCTATTGCTAGTGTTTGCATTATATTAAATTCCAGTATGACATGGTCACATTCACCCAAGGTTCCAGCAATTTCAATTCCCTCTACCGCTTCTTCTCTATTAGTAAGGATTATGTCCAGTATAGTTTTACGTCTAGTTCCACCTCCACCTTTTGGGTGACAAAGTTGTCAGCTAGGTTGGTTAGGAATCTGTTTGATCTCCCGCTCACTGCAGAGTTTGTCTCCCAGTTGATATCTGGATAATTGAAGTCTCCCATTACTACTGTGGTATGCTTCCTACATACATCTGTTAGCTGGTTGGCAAATAGTTCATCTGTTTCTTCTGGTTGGTTAGGTATAATATAATATACACCTATGGCAATGTCACTTTTTTTCTTTTTTATATTGAACTATATACAATCTGGAGAGATTTTATTTTTGGTCATGTGCATTTCTGTAGATATGTAGTGTTCTCTTACATATAGTCAACCCCCCCTCCTCTCTTTGTAGACCTGTTTCTTTTGAACAATTTGTATCCATCCATCAGTCCATTCCATTCATGGGTTTCGTCCCACAAGTTTCTGTAATGCTAACTGTGTCATACCCTCCCTCGTGTACTTTTGCTTCTAGCTCACCCTCATCATGGACAATACCTGGGAAATTTGTGACTTATGACATCCCAACAGATATGAACAGCGAGGCCCCTTCTAAAGAATGATCCATTGTATTACTTGTTCACACCTTCTTGGAAATAAATTCACACCTTCTTGGAAATAAATTCTAGTGAACCCAATAGGACAAACTCTCAAACCAACCTATTCCCTCTCAGACATTTCAAAAGCTCTTTTTATTTTGGCCTGTCCTTACATAGATCCAAAGATCTCTTTCTTAAAGCTTAATGTGATTCTGACAATCCATAGTAGGAATTATTGGTGAGTTGTATCCTAAGGTATGAAACTATTTATTGGTTCTAATTGGATAGAATACCTGCTTCTAGATAATAAAAAAAATACTTTCATAGAAAGGGGTCTAATGGAAGGGGTTGGCCAGCTGTCAGCATGTAGTAACTTAGTAGTGAAAGTCTTACCTTTGTGACTCAATTAATGAAACATTCCTCTCAAGAGTAAGAGATCCAGAATTCAAACTTAGAGTGTTGTGTATAAAATACAAATATAGGAGACTGAAAATTGGGAGTGGGGGGGGTGTCAGCAGGAGGGAAAAGAAAGGAACATTCTAGCAGAGGAAGACTCATGCAGCTTTTTGAACTTTGCTTTTTCACACTGTACTGTTGTTATTTTTATAAACACCGTGCCCAGTGAGCTCTGCTTGGCATTAGGAAGAAATAATCGCCCCACCCAAGCGAGTTGAAATACTCCTGGGCATTGAGAAATGACCAGGGGGCTCCAAGTTTGTATGTTCTAGTCATGACTGAGAGTGTGATATATTTTTATTGGAGGGGATTATGTAATTATGAGCTGGGAATGACATCAAAAATGCAGAGCTAAGGTTACATGTTGCAAACTTGACTTTGGTATTTGCTCCCCAGAGTGCTACCTTAATAAAGCATGCACATATGTGCTGCATACAATTGAAGCAGGGGGTGGGTGGGAATCCAAACGTACTGAGAGTTGGGCAGAGTGAAAACAAACAGAACTTTTCAGATTTCATGTATATCATTTAAAAGTTCTTGATGAACGACAGATTTAAAACCAACAAATAAACCCTCAGACTCTCACTCGTACCCCTCCATTTCATGCAGTATGTATCTAATTTGCGGAGCTCGGAGCTTATAGACGTAGTGCTATGACCAAGAGAATAACAAACAGAAGATTAGACGAATCACTGAAAGACAGAAATATCAATAACTATTAACCAAGGGCCTCTGCAGATGTTATGACTTAGTGCTCACTTGCAGCTGCAAAGAATTCCACTGATGAAAATTGTACAACCCAAACATGCATATCCTTACATTATGGCAAGCCAGAAAAAAAGAGGAATATATCTTTCTGAATTAGAACCACGGCCCATATACATGTAGTCCTTGACTTACAACAGTTCATTTAGTGACCTTTCGAAGTTACAACAGCACTGAAAAAAATGGGTTACGTCCATTTTTACACACTTACGACTGTTGGTCACTTGATCAAAATTCACCTGCTTGGCCACTGGCTCATATTTATGATGGTTGCAGCATCCTGGGGTCACCTTTTGCAACCTTCTCACAACCAAGGAAGCCAGATTCATTTCACAACCGGGTTACTAACTTAACAGTTGCAATGATTCACTTCAAAACAGTGGCAAGAAAGGTCGTAAATTGGAACAAAACTCACTTAACCAATGTTTCACTTAACAACAGAAATTTTGGGCAACATCAAGGACTACCTGTGACACATAAGCAGGATTCAAATAACACCCTCCAATCTGGGTTCCTCAAACCGGTACAGAGTGAGATACACATTTTCTTATTAATCTGCTATTTTTAATGGCCCAAGCCTTCTAAACCAGCGGTTCTCAACCTTTTCCGGGGCTCGACCCTGGCCCGCATCGGCATGTGCGGCGCGACGGGGCGCATCATGATAGGAAAAAAAATGGCCGACCAAAAAAAAATGGCGGGCCCGCACCATGCATGCATGGCGCGACGGAGCGTATTGTGCATGCGCGGCACGACGGGGCGCATCGCACATGTGCGCATGGCGCAGCACGCATGCGCGGCACGACAGGGCGCATCGCGCATGTGAGGCGCAATGGCCCGCATCGCGATAGGGGGAAAAGATGGCTGACCAAAAAAAAAATGGTGGACTGCGGTGCTTGGCGACCCCCATGAAATGGTCGTTTGACCCAAAATGGGGTCGCGACCCACAGGTGGAGAACCGCTGTTCTAAACAAACGTGGGAAAGATACCAAATGGATAGCCGTTCTGACCTAATTTAGTTAGGATTATATCCTTACCTGTGAATAGTTCTGATTTGGAAGAGACTGCCTCAGATTCAATTCTACTACATAAGGAAAAACCTTTTAATGATTGAGAAACAGAATGTGTGTTGGAGAGAAGCAAAAAATAATGTGTCCATGCCTGTTAGTATATTCCTATTCTTTTGAAATATTGGCAGGTGCCTGTGTTTTCCCATGCCTTCTCTCTGAAATGGCCAAGCAATAGCTTGTTTAACTTCTATAACAGGGGTCCCCAACCCCCGGTCCGTGGACCGGCATTGGTCCACAGCATGCCAGCAAGCGGGACACACAAACAAGCAAAGCTCCATCCTCGGGATGCAGGCAGTATTCAAAACCTTTCTCCATGGCACCAGTCAGTGGTGGGATACAGCCAGTTCGCATTACTTCAGCAGGACCGGTAGCTAATTTTTTGTTGCCCAGGCCCAGAACGGACTTCTGGAAGCAGCATCCACACAGAGAACCGGTTGTTCACTTATTTGAATCCCACCACTGGCACCGGTCCCTGGTGCCCCAAAGATTGGGGACCTCTCTTCTATAGCCTTAAACTGGGCAAGCCCTAATGGGTTTCTCTAAAAATGCAAACCGCAAAGATTCCATATGGCAGCAGACCCACAACTGATCTGTACACTAATCCTGTTCTAGTAAATCCTTGCGGTTAAATCGCAAGGGAGGAGTTTGCCGGAGGCTTTTATTCTTTGAATTTCCCTAGAAGCAGCGGCTGGCTGTGGAGCAGAAATGAAGAGAAGTGTACCCCAGGTGGCAAGATGAAATAGTTTAGGAGACAATGTGATCTACCCATATTTCTAGATGCAATAAGTACAGGTTGTCCTCAACTTACGACCACAATTGCAGCTAGGATTTCCATCGCTAAGCAAGGGAGTTGTTAAGTGAATTGTGCCTGCTTTTATTTATTTATTTTTAGGCAATGGTGGTGGTGGTGTTATGGTTATTAAGAGAATCACTGCGGCTAAATAAAATTACACAGTAATTAAGCCAATTTCAGCTTCTCTCATGGACTTTGTTTGCAGGATGTCAGCTGGGAAGGTGGCAAATAGTGATCAACCTTCGTGAATACATGCCAGAGGCCAAGCATCCAAATTGTAATCACATGACAATGGGGATCCTGCAATGGTTGCTCATAAATTACTTTTTTTCAGTGCTGTTGTAACTTCAATTGTCACTAAATGAACGGTTGCAAGTCTAGGATTACATGTATTTAGAGTGTTAGTGAAGTGATTTTATTTTAAATAGGCTCAAGGTAAAAGTCTTTTTCCATTGAGGCCTATAACTTATTTAATGCTTTTTCCTAAGTCTAACTTATACACTGACCTATATTTTCTTGTTATGTGGTTCAAATAAACTCTAAATATTACTTGTTTACATTCCACTTTGTACTGGGAGTACCGTAGGTGTTTAGTTTAATGTGCCTCATAATGTCTAAACCTCCTCAGATTCACTTCCAGACAAGAGCTTATGGTGCCATTTTGTATTTCTCAAGCAGCAGGACACATTTTGAGGTTTTGTTTTGAATATCCTTTAAATCCATTTGGGGCAATGACAGCAAATATCTTCCCACTGCCAGGGAACAACTATTTATAGGTATACGTAAGATGGTATAACTTTGTTAACAATTATTTAAAGTATTTGATTCATTCTTCTGAATCATTAGCTTATGGCAACAAAGTCAAAATGATGCCAGCATCTGGGTATGATACCCCTCATACACAGATGTTGGCATCATTTTGAACTGCTTGCTCAGATTGTATATTCAGTTTGTATTTATGCAATATTTAAAATTTCATTGCCAATCGTTTAAGCTAGCTTTCCCAAAGTTGGCATGTTTCAGACATACTGAACTACAATACCCATTATTTCCAAGGAGCAGTTAGGAATGATGGTGGTTTTATCTATTTTATCTTGAGGTACCAGAAGGCAAACATTGACTGAAATTGCCGAATTAGAAATAGAACCATATAGAATCCTTTTACGAATTACAGCAGAAAATACTTAGTAGCACTAGCAGAGGATCACTGTTTGACTTTTTAAAATTTTTACTTTTCTGTGTAGTTTTTTCTAATATTATAAAAAAGGTTTCTGGATAGTTGCCCGAATTAATATTGCATTCATAGCTGTCAATATGGTAGAATGTAGCATATGTTCAAAGTTTAAAATGAAATCAGGAATTGTTAGTTTATAATTTTTTTTAATTGATTTTACATCCAAGGTTGGTAGGCAAAGATTGAACATTAACTGTTTTGGAAGATGCAAGAACAGGGAACTCTTCACTTGCAGAAGTGGCTACTTTAGTGTGGAGATGAGGAGCAAAATCCCTGCCAGAAAATAGTTTGTCCACTCAGCGGGCTGTTTTTCTGCAGCTATTATTTACTTGTGGTCAACTTAATCCCCTTTTCTGGATTTGCATGACTCATTGAACCACCAGTTCTCCAAATTGGCTGGATTATCACAATGCACTCAGCTAAAGTATGGACATTTTGTGGTTCTGTGTATCCTGTAAATATTGCCAAGAAAACCAAAATGGAATCCCTTCAACTATTGTTACATTAAACCAAACAAGATGAAGAGGCTACCTTCCAAAATACCGAGTCCGATTAAGAAACAGGTTTCCCCCAGCTTTTCTTGTTACCACCATCATGCCCTGGGTGGTGTGGTTTGGCTTTGTTTTGAAGCCTAAGGTGCCCAGACGTTGCATGAAAGCAAGAACATGGAAAATAAGTGACCAAATCAGCTAGAGGTTCAGGGTTGGAAGAATCTAACCTTTGTCTTCACCCAGGCTGGAAACCAAATCAACTGCAAAAGAAAGGGACTGTCCGGTCTAGCTACAGAAATTTCTAGAACAAAGGTAACGTTTCCCATCCCACCTTTGCCTGTCTCCAGAAAACGTATTTCTTCAGGCTAGTAACTTTTGTGGGCTTGTTTACAAGGCTGCTTTAAATTGCCAGGACAAAGCTGTCAGGTTAATTCAATATCCATTACTCTCTCCAAAGACCAACTGGAGCCAAACTTCACTGTAAACTAAATAGACCAGGCTTTGTACAGAATGTTTTTCCCTGAGATGTTGACAGAAGACAGAAAGCTTCTACTTTTCTAAGTCAGTTCTACAAGGATCAAGGCAACCATTTCAGCCCTCCCCAATCTCTGCCCAAGACTTCACCTATTCCAATGTCATTGGGATAACATTTCTTATTGTCTCTCATTTTAATCAAAGGTCATAGCTGCAGGGAAGATCCCTCACCTCAATGAGCAGGTTATTTGTTCAACTGCCTTCCAGCCCCTAAAATAAGGGTTCCCAATCTTGGTAAATTTAAGACGTGTGGATGTCAACTCCCAGAATTTCCCAGCATTGGAATTCTGGGAGTTGAAGTCCACAAGTCTTAAAGTTGCCAAGATTGGGAACCCCTGCCCTAAAACATCAGAACTGATCTTGTTCCAATCCATTATCTGGTTTGTTTGTGGTATTATGTGGCTTAGAACAATATGGGAATCCACCCAGTGTGGTTTATAAACTATAGTTTATAGACTAAAGTATAAACCTAGCCAAGGTGGATCATTAACCCATGGATCAGTGTGATATGAACCAAGTCACACCCAACAAATTCTGCAACTAGTGGCCCCTTAGTAACATTAGGGTCCATGTGGGCATTTGTCCTAATGCCGCAAATGTGCTTGCAGGAAAAACGTGGTTGCTTGAGGAGATTCTGAATAATGCAGTAGATATACAAGCTATTTTTGGCTAAATATATAATCCACAAACCTAAATCTACAAATAATGCTCACTATGATGTATAAAGACAACAGCAGTGCCTCTTATGCAACAAGGGCTTCGGTACTTTCTGGATCTCTGTGTACAGTAAAAAGAAAGATAAACAAGCATTTGTGATGAGAAATAGAGAGCAACTACTGGAGGCAAACAGGAAGTGTATTTCTCAAGATCCCCCAGAGAGTCTCTGGCAAATCAGAGAAAAAAACCCGGATTTCCCACCAGCATCCTGGTCTTACCCACAGGTTTCCCGCCCCACACACACACACATTTTGAAACAGAAATGACAAATAAATCCAGGACTCAGAAAGCATGTGTGACTCCCTTAGAACTGGGTGGAATATAACATCTTTGTGATGTTTGTAGATGGCAAAGACATTAAAGTCAAAACGGATTATTATAATCACATAGCCAAAGAGCATCCCCATGGTAGAGAATCTTCTCTCCAGGGCTTGGGGTAAAGAGTTTCCTGGACCTCACTCATGTATTTGACTCATCCCTGCCTTCATAACTGAGTAATTAATCACACCAATTGTTCTACTGATAAAACCTCAATCCCACGGTCGGGTATCCACAACTGATGAACACCTCATACATACAATAAAGATGGTCCAAAATGGGCTCAGAGCTTTCTGAATGAGTTTTGAGCTCTTTGATGCTCTTCTCAAGCATCTCGGATGCCCCTGGATCCATGTGAAGAGATTACTGCATTTTTACAAGCAACCTTTGACAAACACCAGTCAAAGCTAGTTCTCCCTTTGATGTCTGAGAAATAATGTAATTTTGCGCAGCAAAATGTCAAGTAGCAAGTATCATTATGCCTTTGTTTAACCTGGGGTTTTGAATCTTGGCTGCAAAAATCTAGACGACCGCTAGATTACAGTGTAGGTTCTTTACCACTATCTGGTGGTCACCCAGATTTTTGTAATCCTGATAGGATAGACTTAGCTTCCTCAAACTGAGGAATTTTAGGAGTTGGAGTCCACAATCTTAAAGTTGCCAAGTTTGAGAAACACTGGACTAGATTGACTTTTGGCACCAGAATTATTATGGTTGGTCACACTGTCAGATGTTTAGACTCGATTTGGCATTTTTAACTACCTATCAAATTCTTCACAAGGACCTGGGATAGGCACATGTTGTTTGATGGTGTTAAGGTGTATTGTTGCAGGATGTAAGGCGTTCCAAGTAATGCTGCCTTTTGCAATTGACTGGTGGTGATTTTGTCAACGACAAAGTCACAATACCAATAAAGGAGAATATTTGTAGCTCAGGATTGAAATGAGGGGTCCTTGCTGCTCTCTAAGCTTGGTTGTATTCTTGCAGACATTTCATTACCCAAACTAGGTAATATCATTAGTGCTAGTTAACTGGTAATGTTACCTAGTTTGAGTAATGAAATGTCTGCAAGAAAACAACCAAGCTCAGAGAGCAGGAAGACCCATCAAAGTTGCAATAATGGTGCATTAGAATATTTACAAGGAATACTATTTGCCTGCAAGCAAGAACTGGTGGGATCACAAAATAGACAAAGGAACAGAAAATGAAGACACCAAGATGCTCTGGGACTTTAGAATTCAAACAAATAAGCATGTGCCACACAACACCCCAGACTTAACAGCTGTTAACAAAAAGTAATAAAGTCTGGCTAGTGGGTGTTGCAGTACCTGGAGACAACAGAATAAAAAAACGAAGAACTAGAGAAAAATCACAAAATACAAAGACTTGCAAACAAAAGTACAACTACTGGGGCAAAAGAAAGCCAAGACAGTATCATTAGTAATAGTGTAATCCCAAAATATCTGAAGCACCATTTGAGCACCATTGGCATTAATAAAATCAACACCAGCCTATTGCAAAAGGCAGGCAAGCAAAGCTAACATCCTGCTACGATACCCTTAACGCCAAAAAGCAACATTTGCCCGTCCCAGGTCCTTGGGAAGGACTCAATGGGTGGATAAAAATGCCAAATCCAGTCTAAACATCTGGGTGACTGCGTGACCAACTGTAATAATATAAATAAAATAAAGCAAGACCGGGTGAGGATGCATCAAATAGTCTTGATTGTCCCTCACCCAAAGTCCTGGGCAAAGAGCCAGGTCTTCCAGGCTCTTCTAAACAATAGCGGGGCTGGGGGGCATCTAGGGTGAACTTCATAGCAGAGAGCAGTTGCAGCTATGGAGAAGGGCTTCCAAGGTCCCGATATCTAATCAAAGGGACCCAGAGTGTGCCAGACCTGCAGAATATTATTGGGTAGTGTGGAAGGGTCATTCATTTTCTGAGCAGATCAGGTCTCACAGGGTGGGAATCAGAACATTGCTTATAATCTCTCTGACAACTTACCTACAAAGGCCACACAGCTGTATTTCACTGGTTTGGATGGTTGTTGTTCAGTGCCGGGATGATCAAATTCTGCATTTTTCAAACAGCACGGGTAGTCCTCGACTTACAACAGTTTGTTTAGTGACCGGTCAGGGTTATAACGGCACTGAAAAAAGTGACTTATCAACATTTTTCACACTTACGGCTGTTACCGCTTCCCCAAGGTCACGTGATCAAAATTTGGATGCTTGGAAACTGGCATGTATTTATGACGGTTGTGGTAGGTCCGGGGTCATGTGAAAGCTTTTGTGGTTTCCTGACCAGCAAAATCAATGGGGAAGCCAGATTCATTTAACAACTGTGTTATTAATTTAACAATGGCAATGATTCACTTAACAAATGTGGATAGAAAGATCATAAAATGGGGGCAAAACTCACTTGACAAATGTCTCACTTAGTAATATAAATTTTGGGCTCAATTGCAGTCATAAGTCCCTCCCTCCCCCCCCCCTCTCTCTCTCACACACACACACACATACAATCACAGAGCACTGACCTCTTCCTGGTAGTCAAACCCTATAATTAACACCACAACACTCTTAGTAATAAGATCCTCACAATTATGGAGCCTGCATTGAGAAGTACCAAATATCTGAGATTTAACATGAAAGTCTAGCTTCAGAAGCTGTTGCTATCTCATACCAAGTTTTAATAGTTTTCTTGGCTTCATGTGGAAACCGTGGGCAAAATGTTTCCCATTCCTTGATTAAAATCTGGTACAGCTGCCAGGAAGCAGCTAATTTGCTTCTTGAGTTGCTTCTTAAGTTGCTCATGAATCAGCAATTGGCCAGCTAAACCAAAAAGCTCAACGCATTTTAATTACAAATGGCCAAAAGCAGAAACAAGAAGAGATGTATTGATTAAACCAAGGCAACCAAATTCAAACCAATATCATGGTTTCTTTTATGGAGAGGGCGAGAGGTAGATTCAAAATTGGAGGATTTGCAGGATCCACTAGAAAAGAGCAGGGAAAAAAAGGAGGTTTGGGGCTAAAACACATGTTCATTTGTCCCAATACAAGTCTAGGTAACTGACCATTTCTCACAGGCAAGAATAGACAATATCATATTCTACCTGACCCCAACCCACCCACCAGGAATGCAGCCTTTACCCATCTTTTCTACGCCTCAGAGGTCTTCTTTGACCTATTCTGCTGCCCCATGAATCCCAGCGGCCGGTTAGGGCCCACAGAGTCAGCCTTCTCCAGGTCCCGTCAGCCAGACAGTGTCGCCTGGCGGGGCCTAGGGGAAGAGCCTTCTCTGTTGTGGCCCCAGCCCTCTGGAACCAACTCCCCCCCCGGAGATCCGTATCGCCCCCACCGTCTCCGCCTTTCGTAAATTGCTTAAAACACACCTCTGCCGGCAGGCCTGGGGCAGTTAACATCTTGCCTTTAGCCAGTGTATGTTTGTTGAATGATTGGTTTTCTTTTAACTTAGGGGTTTTTATATATGTATTTTAACTGGTGATTTCTATTTATGTTGTGAGCCGCCCTGAGTTCTCCGGAATAGGGCGGCATAGAAGTCAAATCAAATAAATAAACAAACAAACAAACAAACAAACAAACAAATAAATAAATAAATAAATAAATAAATAAATCTGGCTGAAGTTCACCTACTTCATTTCACTGTAGGCAAACACTTTCATTCCAACTGCTTCCTATGTGGTGTGGCTAGAACATCCCCTACCCAATTTCTGCTCTCTTTTTTTTTCTTTACAAATTCACTGATGGGACAATGAAATGGTGGACTTGGGGTTTTTTTTTCTTTCTGAAAGTATATGGAAGAAAGCATGAAAAACTGGGCCTATCTGCCTTTCCTCCCTCCCTCCTTCCTTCCCTGCTTCCTTCCCTTCTTCCTTCTTTCCTTCCTTGAAGAATAAAATCATTGAGCCTACTTTATTTTTGTTTATTTTTAACTGGGTGAATTTAACAAGTGTTGCTATTTTCCCATTCTTGTCCAAGTGATAAAAAAAATAGTGGACTTTTCTCTTTCTCTCTCTTTCTTTCTTTTTTAATGTTAACATATCCAGGAAAGGCAAGGAACTACAAGATCCACCAATCAGAGGCTATGGTAAATGTGATCTGGATAGAACATCAGGACATTGCCACTAGCAAAGGAAAGGAAAGAGATGACATCAAAAAAATGGTTTTCTTAAGTTGGTTTCATTTCCAGCAAGTTTACAGGTGGGAGTCCGGCAGCTTAAGGCTGGAGTATGGACAACTCTTGGGCTGAGAATAGCTTTCACCAACTTAATGTTCCCTCACCCTCATTATTCACATAATCCCCAGCCATTATGGCTACAATAATAATTCATTTATTGAAAGTCAGTAATTTAAGGAATGATGCTCTGGTGTAAGAAGCTTTAAAGTTTTTTAATATTTGTATGATTTAGTTAGACCAGCATTTCTCAACCTTGTCAATTTGAAGATGTGTGGACTTCAACACCTAGAAATCCCCAGTCCACACATCTTCAAGTTGCTACGGTCAGGAAAACACTGAATTACACAGTTTGCATGACATAGCGGTATAGCAGTAAGCAATATAAATCAGGAAGTGCTGGTCTGAATTTTGTCTCATCTCGAAATTCATCCATGGGTCTTAGTGAAGCCACATTATCTCAGCGTCAGTCTACCCATTTGCAATAGGGGTGTGAGGGATAATAATACAGATTTAATTAAAGAGGGTTTTAGAATGACAACAAAGTCATTATGTAAAGCACTGTGGCTATCCTGAAAAATTACATAGATATGGTTATTATTACTGCTTAGACCAGCCCAACCATTTAGTAGGTTTCAGTGTCATGAAATTGTAACAACTGTGTTTTCTAATTTAGAGGCTCCTGCTCTAGCTTTTGGCTGCTTTTTTTAAATGCTAAGTTGGTCTTTAATAAGACCTCCCTCATCTGTGATTTGATTGTGGCTGAAATGTCTGCCCTAGCATGTATTATCAAGACCTAGCTGGCCCCAGAAGGGTGGGGGGAGGTATGTGTGGCTCTTTCTGAGATATGCCCAGCTGGGTTTCAAGTGTAGCCCCAGAGAAGAACAGACAGCTGAGGTGGGGACATGCCGATTGTTATCCAATAATTTCTTACAGCTTTCAGGGGCATTGCCCCACGGCTCACCAGAAGTGAGATCCTGTTCATTAAGCTGGACATCAGAGATCTGATCTAACAGAATGGGTAAGGTATAGGTGCCATCATCTAGGGATCTACATTTGGTGGGTCCTAGATCGTGGGCCTTTTCTGCTGTGGAATTTATTTCTGGTTTCCAGCAAAAAGCAGCTCATAGTGAGCAATATATTCCCTTAACAACAGCAATGTTTGCTTAACAACTGCTGTGGGGGGGGGAAAGGTCATAAAATAGGCTCCAGTCAGTGATGACGTGCTTTATGACGGTCACGACAAGACCATAATTGTAATTCAAGAACTACCTGTATTACATAAGATAAGATCCCTTTCTAATCAGGCTCATTTCCTGGTGATTACACACAGTGGATACTTTTGTATGATTTTCTTAGGAACAGCAAAGAAGTGATTTGCCATTGGCCTTCATCCAGGATATATATTTTTCAGCTTGCCTACCATCCTGGAATTTCATAAAAGTCTCCCTCCCAAGAAGTAGGGAGGCCCAACCCTGCTTAGTTTCTAAATCCAAACATGGTCCAGCAGGTGTTGTGACCTGCTGAAGCTTTCAAAACTACACATTATCATCCAAAATGGTAGGTTTGCCTACCTAGATGCTGGCTTTGGATTCCCTTCTTCTTTCATGACAAAATGATGAAATCGCTTATATGAGAAGCATCTATTTCATATTGATATGTTTATAAATCCAGCCATTATAAATGATTGCAAGGATTAGCCTGGGGATCAGTGCCAAGTGTGAGTTCTCCATTAGGGTTGATTCAGCAAAATGGTATGATGTACAATTTCAATCACTCTCACAATTTCTTGCTCTGCAACATCATGATCAGCAACAAACAAAATGCCCTCAAAAGTCTGGCTGTGATTTCTTTTTCATTCTTTCTTGAAAACACTCACTTTCCTCCTCTGGATCTGGTCAAACATCCCTCTGCTCATTCTACTCACTCTCTCCAACTTTTCTTTCAATGCTCCCTTCTGACTTTCCCCTCAAGCCTATGTGTTCCAATCCTTCCAATCCTCTATTCTAGATGCCCACCCTTGTTTTGTTTTTTTATTAGACAGTTACTATCTAGCTGACTCTTGCTTCCTGCACTTGTTTTGCTCAAGTATCTTTTGCACAAGTCTCAAGAGTTACCAGTGATAGGCAAGGCTTTTTCAGATGAAAATAACTCTGCCAATTGAATCAGAAGCCCTTTTAAAGGCTAGGAATGTAGGAATGGTGATATGGTCAAAGCAAAAGGATTGATTGATTCAGTGATGGTGGAACTTTAAAAACCTTCAGGGCCACAATAGTAACAGATTCTCAAGCAGCCTTTTCAAACAGTCTCCAAGAGCTTCACATGGATCACAATCAAGGCAGAAGCAGTAGTCAATATGGTGGTTATCAAAACCCGAGCCTTCTTACTGCAGTCAAAGTAGCAGTATTAGAAGTTCATTTACAGAAACGGCAAGGGAAACAATAGTGAGCTTACATATCGTACAAAGCCAGGCCCAAATCCCATGATGCTTCATCAGAATGTATGGTTCCTGCCTACATATGTAAATGCTGCTTTTTCCTGTTTCAAAGAAGGGGTTTTAGTGTGGTAAGAGAAAAAAGAGTTTATCGGATCCTAAAGAACCGCCTCCCAGGAACATGCAACCATTGTATCTCAGAATACATTTCCCAGAGGCCCCAGTGCTGAGTGTTTAAGACATTAATCTGTGTTGATATAAATCTGCTATTACTCAGATTAAGAAGATGGTCTCATTTGCCAATGTGTTTGTGGTGGGAATAAGTACATTTGAGATGACGCAATTAAGGTTTTCTTGTCCCCTAAGGAGCAAGATGGCGATAATGTCAAAACCGCTGGATGAGATCAATCATATCCTGTGCCCAGAGTGCTTGGTAACTGCTGCTAAGCCTTACAATTTTGTGTGTGTGTCTCTCTCTCTCCCTCCCTCCTCCCTCCCTCCCTCCCTCTCTCTTTCTCTCTCTCTGTGCGTGCATGTATGTGTGTATCTGTACTGTGGAGAGACTGGGCAACAACATGAAAGCTCACACTTTTTCCCATAAGACCTGGCCGAATTGAATATATTCTCCAACATTTTGTCATGCTTAATGGGGTTTGTGGTAACAATGATCAAAAGTATCTGGAAAGTATTGTTTGGCCTATCTCTGGCTTTTTGCATGTCATTTCCTGGAACACAAAAGACAATAACTTATAGAGAATCAGCTTTGGGACACATGTTCCTTTTCAAAGTTAACTGATACGGTACAGTTTAATTAGTAGTTGCCATTCCTCAAATTCCTCTTCATGGCTGCCATTATAGGTAACATGGCTAAGATTCCATCCTTCAGTGAAAGGTGAATTCTATATTTATTATTGCATAGCAAGAGTTGACATAGAGTCTGGATAGTTAATCAGCGCAGACCCAAAGGTGCTTTTTTAAAAGGCAACTGGGTTTTCTTTGTTTTTGCTTGAGGATGTTTTGCTTCTCACCCAAGAAGCTTCTGAACAACTGAAGAAGCTTCTTGGATGAGAAGCGAAACATCTTTAAGCAAAAACAAAGAAAGTCCAGGTGCCTTTTGAAAAAGCACTTTTGGGTGCTGGATGATTGAGAATCTCCATAGATAGTGCAGAATTAACATGCACTGTTTAGAATATGAGGTATGGGTTCTTGACCCTTTTACAGCCAAAAAAAAAAAAAAAAGACAGAAGTATCCAAATCAAATTATATACTCTGTGTTGCCTACCTCTCTAAATGGTTTCCCTCCTGGTTACATGCAATATCCATTGCCCTGTCAGATGGAACATCATTAGATTGCCCATGTTTCCCACAAACAATGGCAAATGCAACCTTTTTCTACCTAGGTTAAGGCAGTAGGGCAACCCAACCCCCATTCTGCATTTTCCAAAATCCTGCCAAATTGAACTGTCAAAACGTAGCACAAAATACACCATTTTAAATATGATTCTTTGCCCTTTTTGTCCTAATTTTGCATTTACTTTCCACTTCAGCCCTAGACTCCACAAAAAAGCAAGTCAAGTTTTTCTGCCTCTCCAGGAATTGCATCAAACATGCCCTCTGTCGTTTTTGATTCCTTGATCTTCAATCAATTTTACCTCCCCAGCCACACAAGTCGTCCGTTCTTGTGTCGAGTGAGAGCTTCCTTTAATTGTGATTTGCTGAACAGATGACAGAATCCTGATTCACAGCTAGCCATAAAATGGCTGAAGTTCACACCTTGTGCTAAATCAAAATGAATGAAACGATATCGTGGCTTGGCACGTAAGCATGTTGTAACTCAACTAATAGAGACCATCTTAAACTAGACAGTGGACTAACAGCTTGATTCTCTACACGGCACAGGCATTTGGCGCAAGCCAAAATGATGTCATGCACTTTAAGAAGTCATTGCACAAACAATGCATTACACAATTAACATCCTTTGTGCAATGATGTCATGACATGTGCAAAAAGTCTTGTTCTCTTGCCCTCTTTACAGATGCTCTTGATAAAAGCTAGCTACATATGTTGAGCTCCCCACATTAAAACTGTCAAGGAAAAGTATGGGGTGAATGCCACCCCTCCCTGACATGGGGCTGGCTGAACTAAGGATCAACAGGAAGGTTTTCTGGTGCAGAACACTTTTTTTCCTTCTGCAATCTGGCAGAGCACTAAAGGTCAGGAATCCAGTGTGGGCCATTTTGTTTCAGCCAGTACATAATGTGTGATAGAAGATATCCAGATCTCATTGCATTTTTCCTGAGAAGCTCCATAACCACTTCATTTAAGGGGAAATGCTATCAACTTCTTGTTCTAAACAACTGATATCCTTGAGGATTGTTTAAGAACCAGAAACTGGGTATTTGCTTCAGGAATAATCCATGAGTATGTTGGGGTGCTGATTTTCCCAGCAGTGGTGCTTTACCCCCTCTTTATTCCTACCCAGTATAGAGGCTGTCAGTTGTGTCTGATTGCAGAGCAAAGTAAGGCTGAGTAGGAAACACCAATGTACCAAGCTGTAGATAAGGAGAGAGTGCGAGAAAAATTAATCGGAATCAGTTTAGTGTTCCTACCCTACAAAGGAGCTCAAGAGAGAGCTGAGTTTAGAGAGAGTTCTTTCATGCAATTTTTTTCTTCTTCTTCATGATTTTGCAGCTGGGTTATTCTTTTTTATTAGTTTTAAATGAAAATTAAAGGGCAGCCAATGCACACTGAACATCTGCCCTTTTCTGCATTACTCACTTAAGCATCAAAGTCCAAGTCTGCCAATGCACACAGGATGAGCATCACAGCCTTGCTACGAGATGAACTACGGGAGTCCCCTTAGGTGCCACCAAGTGGGGTGGGGTGGGGTGGGATGAGGGACTGGGGGACTCCATAGATCCCAGGGTCTACAAAATTATTTTGCCGAAGCATGTGGATTTTCTCTCCTCTCCGTGCACATAATGGAGGAAGTGGTATGCTGGAGGAAAGGAGACATAGGAGTCTTGGCAAGAAAGCAAAAAGGGGTGAACATAAAGCATGATGTACGTGGAGGGAGGGGGGGAAGGATGAGGCTCTTCTGTATCTCTTTAGCACCCATAGAAGCCCGGACTAATTAACAGCAGTTCCAGAGGAAGCGTCCTGCCACTTTCCTAAATCCATTAGTGGAGAGAAGAGTTGGTCAACTTCTTGGAGGTAGAAGAGGAGGAAATATCAGAAGGATCCCAGTTAGCCCTTACATGCTAATATCTTCCTTCACTCCAGTCTTGATACAGATAGACCACAATTGAGCCCAAAATTTACGTTGCTAAGTCAAACATTTGTTAAGTGAGTTTTGCCCTGTTTTGCAACTTTTCTTGCCGCTATGGTTAAGTGAATCAGTGCAGCTGTTAAGTTACCAGCACAATTGTTAAGTGGATTTGGCTTCCCCCATTGACTTTGCTTGTCAAGACGGTCACGACCGTTGCAACCGTCATAAATATGAGTCAGTTTCCAAGCATCTGAATTTTGATCGTGTGACTATGGGGATGCTGCGACAGTCGTTAAGTGTGAAAAGGGGTCATAGGTCACTTTTTTTCAGTGCCATTGTAACGTTGAACAGTCACTAAATCAGCGGTTCTCAACCTGTGGGTCGCGACCCCATTTGGGGTCGAACGACCATTTCACGGGGGTTGCCAAGCACCGCAGTCCGCCATTTTTTTTTGGGTCGGCCATTTTTTTTTTGGTTGGCCATTTTTTTCCCTATTGCGATGCGGGCCGTCACGCCGTGCATGCGCGATGTGCCCCGTCACGCCGCGCATGCGCAATGCGCCCCGTTGCACCGTGCATGCACGATGCAACCTGTCGTGCCGCGCATGCACGATGCGGACTGGGGTCGAGCCCCGGAAACGGTTGAGAACCGCTGCACTAAATGAACTGTTGTAAGTCAAGGACTACCTGTATTAGCTTACTTATTGGCCCCCTTCAACTAAGTATTGAGATCCATTTGATTAACTGGCCCAGAACAGACATCACGAGTGGAAGAAGATAATATGGAGCAGAAGAAGAAAGAAAGCAGTAGCTTTTTTTATCTCAGAAGAAGGAGCCCTCCTACGATACATGAAACACCAATCTTCATAATGAGCTCCTGGCTTCAGTGGAGATGTAGGTTGTGACAAGGTGCCTGATCTTCCAGGTAATTAACATGCAGGCAGTATCCATGTTTCCATCTGCAAGGGATCTAGTCATGCGCATTCCTGAAGAAAAGTGTAGATCAGAGGAGTATGTGGTTGAGATGAAAGAAGCAACTGTGGCTGACTTCTGCTCAAGCCTGCATGATCCATGACTGTGGATGCACTTCAGAAGCAGCCTGAGGGACTTCCGTGTACTTCATAGAAAGTGAAAAACATCATGTTTCCAAAGGTAGTGAAAAGGAACATTTCCATCCAAAACAGTTCTGGCATGAAGTCTTACTGATGACAAGCAGAGAGGCAATGGGTTATGTACTCAAAAGCCCAGGATTCTCAAACTCTTCTAGACTAATTTTCAGACAGAGTGGGTCCCACTCAATAGAAGACTGAAAAGATCTGGCTAGAAATCTGGTACACTACAAAGAAGCAGCAAAACACCGGGAAACATTCGATAGGTAGAAACGGCCTGAGATGAGACTAAGGATAAAGGCCCTTGGAGATTGACCCAAGTCTTTATTGACAAAATGTTTCCAAAAACAAATTGTCATGTTGAACATCTTTGCGACCCAATATCTATCGCTGTATGGCACTTCAAATCTTTTGCATGTGTTAAACTATGGAAACTTCTTTAAAACTGTGAAACAGATGGCCGAGTTTGATGCTGTACTCGTGAGCATTGAAAACACACCACTAATCTTGGAAAAGCAATTCAAAATGAGATCACAGAGTTACTGGCAAGAAAAGTCAAACAAAATTATGGCAGATCGAAAGTAACCAAGATATTATTCTATTAGTCTCTGTTATTCTGGATGACACATCAGACATTAATGATACAGAACAAATGACTTTAATGGTGTGTTTTGTAACAGAACCTCATGGAAATGTCTCTGTAATAACTGTCCAAGAGCATTTTCTGGAATCTATTGAAACTGAGGATTCTACAAGAGGGACCAGCCAAATGTGCTTCTTTAAAGCTGGAAGATGGGAATTGTGACAGCTGACATGAAAGGTCAGAACTACAGTAATAGAGGGGGGGAAAGGAGTGGAACACACAGGTCCAAAAGTTAAACCATCAAGTTTTATTCATCCAATCAGTTCTCATTCACTGAACTTGAGCAGCCGTGATGCTGCATCAGCTGGATTTTTAAATGTAATTCAAAGCATCTGTCCATTTTTCTCTGCTTTGAATCATCAAAGGAAAATTTTGGATAGAGCTGGGAAGAGTCACCTTGACACTGAAACCGTTGAATGTCTTGCGATGGGACAGGCAAGTGGATGCAATAACATCTGTGCAATACCAAATTGGAAAAAAAAGGGATGGTATCATAGCTGCTACTTTGGGGGTTACTGCTTTCATTAGGAACTATCTGTGGGAGAACAGGGACAGAGAGAAATGCAGTCACATTTCTGGGTGGCTGAGTGATGTTGCACAAGACCCCGGGTGAAATAAAAGCTTTTTAAACATGAGATGTCAATGAGCTGGCCTTGATATACTTGTAGAATGGAACAATTGGACAAACAAAGTCAGACCGAAATCTTACTGGTTAAATGAAAGATTTTTTTCTAAAGAGTGCTGAAAAGTTGGCACATAAAAGCTCGTAAGAATGCTAGAGTTGCCAATGAAAAGAGTTGACCATAAGGCACTGGACAATCCTGTAAAGGACATCAAGCTATAATTTCAAATTCCAACATCTTGCTCTGTAATCACTTTTTTAATGTGCAGGGATCAGAAATGTCACCTCTATCCAAGTGATCTCACCACTGCCTTATACAGGTTGATATTATATTGGAAACCCTATTTCTTTCTTCATGATACATGATTCCAAGCACAGAATTTGTGTGTATTCACTTTCTTGGTGAGCAAATGCCAGGTCAGATCTCAATAAAATAACATTTGGATATTTTATGCCAGTGAGCATTATATTATAGAATAGAATAGAATAGAATAGAATAGAATAGAATAGAATAGAGCTGGAAGGGACCTTGGAGGTCTTCTAGTCCAGCCTCCTGCTCAAGCAGGAGAAGCTATACCATCTCAGACAGGTGATTGTCCAGTCTCTTTATATAATTATAATTATTTATACTGACTACTGTATATTTGCCATTGTCAAGCTCTTTCACCCAAGTGGAAAGATGTCCTTTTGAGGCCTTCATAGTCCTTTCTTTGACATTTCCATCTTCAACTGTTTGGCAAATTTGCTACTCAGTCATAATTTTTATTCATATATCAGCTTAAAAACACCATTCCTAGCACTGATCTCTGGGGGAATCTCACTGAGTAAACTCAGGTGAAAATCACCTATTACTCTTTAACTGGTTATCAATCCAGGAGAGTTGCTGGCCCTCAATTCACAGCAAAGTATTTGGAGGAGAAATGAGAAAGCAGCATGGAGACAGAGCCTACGATGGGAGCCGTCCATTGTCACAGACATAGTTTGACACACGGGGAAATGGTAGCTGGCTTGAGATGCTCTTGAGAGGAGTGAAAGTAGGAGGAAAGCAACTCTGGCAAAAGTCTTTTGAAAGGGTGGGAGAGTTGAGCAACCTACAATCTTGGCAGATGCTCTTATAGTAGAGCTTCCTCCTTCTCACTTTTGTCCCTTTTTCAATCCTTTTTCTTTGACTCCAACCTATTCACCTCCCGGGGTGGTGGTGGTTATGTGCATAGATGCTGCTGGCTCCTTCTTCCCCATCTTGCATTGCTAGCACCCTTGGAGAAGTAGACAAGCAGGCTGAAGTAGCACAAGGTCTACTCCAGAAGCTGTAACTGGGAGATGGCCCCATTATTAGCACTGTTAGTTTCATATTCCATCAAGCCAGCTCCTTAAAGATTGACAAGATTACTTGCCCCCATAAGTTACTGCATGTACCCCAACTCATCCTCTAGAACAGGGGTTCTCAACCTTGGCAACTTTAAGACTTGTGGACTTCAACTCCCAGAAGTGGGAGTTGAAGCCCACAAGTCTTAAAGTTGCCAAGGTTGAGAACCCCTGCTCTAGAAAGCCAGTGGTTCCCATCCTCCTTCCCCCATTCAGCAGTCTAAGAAGGTTCTTGCCATACTAAACTCAGACAAAATCTGTGCCTATGGGCTAGGAGCTCTGAATTGGCAGGACTAGTGCTCAGATTCATCTAGGAGGACCTTGGCTCAGATCCTGGGGGTGACAGTGCCCTTGGCATTTCTACATTCTGTGTTGAATGTCAGTATTTCAAAGTCAAAGATTACACTTTGAAACAATTTGGTCATTACACATCTGGGTTTCCCTGGCAGTGTATTGTTGCACAAAACTCAGTTTTTTACATCTATATACATATAAGCAAGATTGTTTCTCCTCATTTCTAAAAAAAAAAAAAATCAAGTTTGTGGGTGTTTTTCACTGGCTTGATTGATATGGAAGGAGTCACATATTTTGCTATTTGCTTCATCATAGTGCTCACCAAGCAGGTTATGCTCAAATCATAGTTTATACCCAGTACAGGCTGGGTTTACACTACAAACCAAATCACAGCTTAGAAAAACTGGTGACATAGCACAATGTGCAGATCAGGTTGATTTATTGACCTCCATTATGCACAGCAAAGAAAATGCAGTTCTGGCTAGACACCACTACATGTGTAGTCAGCCCTTGATGTCAAGATCACCATCAGAGATTAGCCATTAGCAAGCAGAGTTTCGCAGGCTATGGCTTTAGTAAGTGGAGTCAGATCATTCTTCAGCTATCGGTCATTGAGTGTGGATTAATCCTGGCCATGCATGTCTGAATCAGCCGTGTCTGGGGCAAGCATATGGATGAATCAGCTCAATATCTTTTGGACCAGTGTTTCTCAACCTTGACAATTTTAAGGCATGTGGACTTCAACTCCCAGAATTCTGGGAGTTGAAGTCCACATGCCTTAAAATTGTCAAGGTTGAGAAACACTGTTTTGGAACAATACAGTTATTGATTTATCCATGTGCTCCATATTGAATTGGTTGAAGCTGGCAGCATCCAAATTGAAATAAATAAAACATATTGACAGATACAGAAATACGGCAGGTTTTTCCCTCTTCAGGAAAAACGGTCTGACTTTACAAGCTACTGTTAAGTTCTATCCTGAATTCTCAGAACAGCCTGACAGTGATTTTGCATGGGGTGATCAGTTGATAAATTGTATATTTCAGGTTCTACTTCGAATTATTTCAGGTCCTACTTCGGAACATTTTCCAGAGAGTTAAAAGTCCCACTTGACCTGCGAAGTGGTAACCTAGTCTTGAAGATGTGGGCTTGTCTCTTCCTAAAGCTGGCTGAAACAATCAACAGGTGGATGAGATGACCTCGTCTGCTCGTCAGGACTAGCTGGGAAGGAGGCCATGAAGGGATTAACCCACCCTTGATTCTGGGGGGGGGGGTCGGGCAAGTGTGACAGTGTTGAGACGAATCGCCTTAACGAATGAATTATGTTCTGGATCGCATGGTAGGAAGCTAAGTTGGAAAGCACTTAAAAGGGGGATCAAGACAGGTTGGGTGAAATTCTTAATAGATTTAAATAGGTCATGTTTCGACAGATACCTAGGCTTCTAAAAGGCTGGATCTCAGCTACCGTTCTTTCTTGTCATGATTTCCCACCCCCCACCCCCTCCGTCTCTGCTCTCTTGGGTTTGTTCCCCGTCCCCCCCTCCCCCGCCGCCGATTCTTTGATGAAGACTTCGCCATAAAGGGGCAGCGACGGGGTGCTATTGGAATCCTCTTGCGTTTTCCTCAGACCCTGACTTTTTTTAAAACTTTAAAAAAAAGTTAACTTCTTAGCAAGGAGGCGAAGGAAAGAGCGCCTGCTTCTCTAGAGCACTGGAGCTTTTTCCGACAAGGGCTCGCTCGGGTCCCCCTCCTTCCCTTGCCTTCTGTAGGAATGTAGCCCGAGGACAGCTCAACGCTCTCCCGGCGTCGGCTCCCATCCGAACAGGAGCGTCTGGCGTTTACCTTAAGACCCTCGAGGGCCCCGGGACGGGGCGGAGAGCGAGGGGAGCCAAGCTGTGTGGAGACGGCGTTTTTCTGAACCCGGAGGGCTTTTCCCGGAAGCTGAGCGACAGAAGGGAGATGCGTCCGGGGTGATGAAAGACCAGCTCCGAGGTCCTTTTCAGGAGCCACTCGCGGGGTGGGTTGGGGGTTTAGGGCACGTGGAGAGGGTTTCGCTTGCGACACGCGTGCGTGCACGGGGCAGGCGCGCGCTCTCAGATTCCTCAGAGGGCCTCTGTCCTCACAACCGCACAGCTGTCCTAAGGCTAGACAGCCCGTTGTGCTAGGGAGGCTGATGTTGAAGCACAAGCCCTTCGGAGTCGGCAAGTGTCTCCCTTTGAAGCGGCCCC